>JAHLJT010002406.1:125437270-125943503 GCA_031308135.1 Acheta domesticus | reverse complement strand
TTCATGGTGAAAATCTCCATCATGAAGCACTGGAGTGTCTGGCATAGCGCCTTATATTCTTGGCTGTCCTGGATGACCGCGTCTCAGTAGGTTTCACTGACGTTTCGGCCATCTTGCTGTGGCCTTCTTCTTCAGCTAAACTGCTGCCGAGAGGCTAGCGTGTCGCATAGATATAGGACGGGGAGCAGGAGCTGATAGGTCGCAGCGGCGACCAATGGGAGGAGGCAGGTGGCCCGCGATTGGCGGAGAGGAAAGGAGCGATACTGGGAGACCTGATAATGTGGGGGAGGGAGGGTGTTTGGAAAGGGAAGAGGATAGAAAAATGAACAGGATAGACACCGGAAATTGCAACTGCGTGGTCGGAGACGGGAGAAAAGGCCGAAAGAAACCGGGCGAATAAGCAGCCACGTCATTGGTCGACCGCGGGGGTGTGTCTCCGTGGGGCGCGACCGTATTGGCGGGGAGCGCCGACCCGCCTCCAGGTGTTGCTAAGGCGGAGCCCATCATCTCTGTTGAGTTTTCGGGCCTCCTGGAGATTTCCAAAGCCTCTTGATCACACGAGGCCACCACCGTCTTCAATAGATAGAGTGCGAGTCTCGTGGTAATTGACGAGGTGACCGGTTTCGGCGGCATGTTGGGCTAAGGCCGATTTGTGGATGTTATGTAGCCGGTCATGTCGCATGTGTTCCCGCATCCGCTCTTCTACCGTGCGCCCGGTTTGGCCTATGTAGACAAGCCCACAACTGCATGGGATTTCATATACGCCGGCGTCTTGAAGTGGGTCCCGGCGGTCCTTCACCTGGACCAGGCTCCCTCCGATTTTATTGCGCGCATGAAAAACGGGGCGGATATCAGCCCTGCGCAGCAGTCCTACCAATCTTGTCCGTGACCCCTTTGATATAGGGTAACCGGGCTGTCTTGCGGGGTGGACTGGAGGGCTCGTTCCGTTCACTCGATGTAGAAGAATCGAACCTCGATAGCGCACGATGCACTGCGGAACCGCTGTAACCATTGCCAGGAAGGTCTCTCTGAGGAATGCTTTTTCCGACTCTAGGCTATTGTGGTCACATATCAGGGAGGCGCGGTGAGCAAGGGTGGAAAGGACACCCCGTTTCGTGGCAGGGTGGTGGTGTGAATCGGCATGTAGGTAACGATTGGTGTGGGTGGGTTTCCGGTAGACAGAATGGCCGAGAGTTCCATCAGGACGCCTGGTTACTAAGACATCCAGGAAAGGGAGCTGTCCGTTCTGTTCCGTTTCCATGGTGAACTTGATGCGCGGGTGGATGTTGTTGAGGTGCGCGAGGAAGGTTCCGAGGGAATCGGTGCCATGGGGCCAGATGACGAATGTGTCGTCGACGTAGCGCAGCCAGAGCGACGGTTTTAAGTGCGCATTTTCTAAGGCCTGCTCTTCAAATGCTCCCATGAAAAGATTCGCTACCACAGGGGATAACGGTGAGCCCATAGCGGTGCCTTCTGTTTGGGCGTAGTACTCTTGCCTGTATTGGAAAAAGGTTGTCGATAGGCAGATCTCGGTGAGTTTGGCCCACTCCCTCGGAAGATGATGTCGTAAGAGGTTGTCTTCCAAGATCTTGATGGCGTCACCGACGGGAACCATGGTGAAGAGGGAGGTGACATCGAAGCTGACCAGGATGTCATCAGGGCCTATTCTAGTGGAGCGGATAAGTTCGATGAAATGTTTGGAGTTGAGGACGGAAGAGGGCATATGGTCGTGAGAGGTTTCAGTTTTCTGGCCAGGAAACGAGCTAAATGTTGGGTAGGTGAGTTGATAGCACTTACTATTGGGCGCAGAGGCACTTCGGGTTTATGGATTTTGGGTAGGCCATAGATGCGGGGTGTGCGATGGTTGTTGGCGAACTTCAGAGTTTTCTTGTCTTCGTCGCTGATGGAAGAAGCTTGATTTAAGCTGGACAAACTTGTTGCCTCACCTTCCGCAAAGGTTGTGGTCCAGTTTCCTGTAGTGTTACTATCGCTAAGTAGCTGGTCATCTTGGCGTGGTATTCGGCGCTCTCCATGATCACGGTGGCATTTCCTTTATCAGCAGGAAGAATGATGATGTCATCTCGCTGCTTAAGGTGTTTCAAGGCCAATCTTTCATCACGTGAGATATTGCAAGTTGGGGGAGTGGCGCGGGTTAGAATTGCGCTCGTATCCCGTCTAATATCTTCGGCAAGATCTTCAGGCAAGCCACGCAGAGCAGTTTCGACAGCAGCGATGACGTCGTCCGTCGGGATCTGCTTGGGGGTGACGGCGAAATTGAGCCCCCTAGAGAGTACGGTTGTGGTGGCCGTATCAAACGTTTCACACTGGTCAGGTTGACTACAGTATTGCGGAGGATCTGTGACTCTGGTCGGGCGCAATCTTGCTGTAAGTTGGAGAATTTCTGCACCTGACGGCATTTGGCGACGTCTCGGGAACTTTCAGCGTTGTTAAATGATATTCTGTCCAGTCCGTCCCAGTCATCAGAGCGTAGGGTGTGGCTAATGCTGAGGTGCAGTCTATAGAGTTCCTGCTCAGTGCGGCGATATCCGCTCTTGTTTGATGGATGCGCTCCTATTCTATGCGACCGCTAGCCTCTCGGCAGCAGTTTAGCTCTGAGAAGGCCACAGCAAGATGGCCGAAACGTCCAGTGAAACCTACTGAGACGCGGCTCATCCCGGACGCCAAGAATATAATGACTTCCGGCCGCGGAAGCCTACGAATCGGGCATAGCGCCTGGCCTGGCAGAGAGCGAGATGTCTCAGATTTTTATTTTGCGTTATTTTTTCGTAAATAATCGTATCCCTTCGCTGCCAATATGGTATGTGGTGAATAGCTAAAAGTTTCGAAGTTTTTAGTTTCAGGATTTCAAACCAACTATCAAAAGACAGAAAGAGAGAGAGAGAGAGACGGAGAAAGAAAGAGAGAGAGACGGAGAAAGAAAGAGAGAGAGACGGAGAAAGAAGAGAGAGAGACGGAGAAAGAAAGAGAGAGAGACGGAGAAAGAAAGAGAGAGAGACGGAGAAAGAAAGAGAGAGAGACGGAGAAAGAAAGAGAGAGAGACGGAGAAAGAAAGAGAGAGAGACGGAGAAAGAAAGAAGAGAGACGGAGAAAGAAAGAGAGAGAGAGACGGAGAAAGAAAGAAGAGAGACGGAGAAAGAAAGAGAAGAGACGGAGAAAGAAAGAGAGAGAGACGGAGAAAGAAAGAGAGAGAGACGGAGAAAGAAGAGAGAGAGACGGAGAAAGAAAAGAGAGAGACGGAGAAAGAAAGAGAGAGAGACGAGAAAGAAAGAGAGAGAGTCGGAGAAAGAAAAGAGAGAGACGCGAAAGAGAAAGAGACAGACGCAGACGAGAGAGAGACAGACGCAGAACGAGAGAGAGAGAGACGCAGAACGAGAGAGAGAGACGCAGAACGAGAGAGAGAGAGAACGCAGAACGAGAGAGAGAGAGAGACGCAGAAACGAGAGAGAGAGAGACGCAGAACGAGAGAGGAGAGACGCAGAACGAGAGAGAGAGACGCAGAACGAGAGAGAGAGAGACGCAGAACGAGAGAGAGAGAGACGCAGAACGAGAGAGAGAGGAGACGCAGAACGAGAGAGAGAGAGAGACCAGAACGAGAGAGAGAGAGAGACGCAGAACGAGAGAGAGAGAGACGCAGAACGAGAGAGAGAGAGAGACGCAGAACGAGAGAGAGAGAGAGACGCAGAACGGAGAGAGAGAGAGACGGCAGAACGAGAGAAGAGAGAGACGCAGAACGAGAGAGAGAGAGAGAGCCGAACGAGAGAGAGAGAGACGCAGAACGAGAGAGAGAGAGAGAGAGACGCAGAACGAGAGAGAGAGAGACGCAGAACGAGAGAGAGAGACGCAGACCGAGAGAGAGAGAGACGCAGAACGAGAGAGAGAGAGAGACGCAGAACGAGAGAGAGAGAGACGCAGAACGAGAGAGAGAGAGACGCAGAACGAGAGAGAGAAGACGCAGAACGAGAGAGAGAGAGACGCAGAACCGAGAGAGAGAGAGACGCAGAACGAGAGAGAGAGAGACGCAGAACGAGAGAGAGAGAGACGCAGAACGGAGAGAGAGACGCAGACGGAGAGAGAGAGACGCAGAACGAGAGAGAGGAGAGACTGCAGAACGGAGAGAGAGAGAGACGCAGAACGAGAGAGAGAGAGACGCAGAACGAGAGAGAGAGAGACGCAGAACGAGAGAGAGAGAGACGCAGAACGAGAGAGGAGAGACGCAGAACGAGAGAGAGAGAGACGCAGAACGAGGAGAGAGGAGACGCAGAACGAGAGAGAGAGAGACGCAGAACGAGAGAGAGAGACCAGAACGAGAGAGAGAGACGCAGAACGTAGAGAGAGAGAGAGACGCAGAACGAGAGAGAGAGAGACGCAGAACGAAGAGAGAGAGAGACGCAGAACGAAGAGAGAGACGCAGAACGAGAGAGAGAGAGACGCAGAACGAGAGAGAGAGAGACGCAGAACGAGAGAGAGAGACGCAAACGAGAGAGGAGACGCAGAACGAGAGAGAGAGACGCAGAACGAGAGAGAGAGACGCAGAACGGAGAGAGAGACGCAAACGAGAGAGAGAGACGCAGAACGAGAAGAGAGAGACGCAGAACGAGAGAGAGAGACGCAGAACGAGAGAGAGAGACGCAGAACGAGAGAGAGAGACCAGACGAGAGAGAGAGACGCAGAACGAGAGAGAGACGCAGAACGAGAGAGAGAGACGCAGAAAGAGAGAGAGACGCAGAACGAAGAGAGAGACGCAGAACGAGAGAGAGAGACGCAGAACGAGAGAGAGAGAGCAGAACGAGAGAGAGAGACGCAGAACGAGAGAGAGAGACGCGAACGAGAGAGAGAGACGCAGAACGAGAGAGAGAGACTCAGAACGAGAGAGAGATACTCAAGAACGAGAGAGAGAGACGCAGAACGAGAGAGAGAGACGCAGAACGAGAGAGAGAGACGCAGAAACGAGAGAGAGACGCAGAACGAGAGAGAGAGACGCAGAACGAGAGAGAGAGACGCAGAACGAGAGAGAGAGACGCAGAACGAAGAGAGAGACGCAGAACGAGAGAGAGAGAGCAGAACGAGAGAGAGAGACGCAGAACGAGAGAGAGAGACGTCAGAACGAGAGAGGAGACGCAGAACGAGAGAGAGAGAGACGCAGAACGAGAGGAGAGAGACGCAGAACGAGAGGAGAGAGGACGCAGAACGAGGGAGAGAGAACGCAGAACGATAGAGAGAGACGCAGCGAGAGAGAGAGAGACGCAGAACGAGAGAGAGAGAGACGCAGAACGAGAGAGAGAGAGAACGCAGAACGAGAGAGGAGAACGGAGAACGAGAGAGGGAGAGAGGAGAACGGAGAGGGAGAGACGGAGAACGAGAGAGGGAGAGACGGAGAACGGAGAGGGAGAGACGGAGAACGAGAGAGGGAGAGACGGAGAACGAGAGAGGGAGAGCGGAGAAGAGAGAGGGAGAGACGGAGAAAGAGAGAGGGAGAGACGGAGAAAGAGAGAGAGGACGGAGAAAGAGAGAGAGAGACGGAGAAAGAGAGAGAGAGACGAGAAAGAGAGAGAGACGCAGAACGAAGAGAGAGACCGCAGACGAGAGAGAGAGACGCAGAAGACGAGAGAGAGAGACGCAGGAACGAGAGGAGAGACGCAGAACGAGAGAGAGAGACGCAGAACGAGAGAGAGAGAGAGACGCAGACGGAGAGAGAGAGAGACGCAGAACGGAGAGAGAGAGACGCAGAACGAGAGAGAGAGAGACGCAGAAAGAGAGAGAGAGACGCAGAACGAGAGAGAGAGACGCAGAACGAGAGAGAGAGAGACGCAGAACGAGAGAGAGAGAGACGCAGAACGAGAGAGAGAGAGACGCAGAACGAGAGAGAGAGAGACGCAGAACGAGAGAGAGAGAGAGACGCGAACGAGAGAGAGAGAGAGACGCAGAACGAGAGAGAGAGAGAGACGCAGGAACGAGAGAGAGAGAGAGACGCAGAACGAGGAGAGAGAGAGAGAGACGCAGAACGAGAGGAGAGAGAGAGACGCAGAAACGAGAGAGAGAGACGCAGAAACGAGGAGAGAGAGAGAGACGCAGAACGAGAGAGAGAGAGACGCAGAACGAGAGAGAGAGAGACGCAGAACGAGAGAGAGAGAGAGACGCAGAACGAGAGAGAGAGAGAGACGCAGAACGAGAGAGAGAGAGGAGACGCAGAACGAGAGAGAGAGAGAGACGCAGAACGAGAGAAGAGAGAGGACGCAGAAACGAGAGAGAGAGAGAGACGCAGAACGAGAAGAGAGAGAGACGCAGAACGAGAGGAGAGAGAGACGCAGAACGAGAGAGAGAGAGACGCAGAACGAGAGAGAGAGACGCAGAAAAGAGAGAGAGAGAGACGCAGAACGAGAGAGAAGAGACGCAGAACGAGAGAGAGAGAGACGCAGAACGAGAGAGAGAGAGACGCAGAACGAGAGAGAGAGAGACGCAACGAGAGACGAGAGAGAGAGGAGACGCAGAACGAGAGAGAGAGACGCAGAACGAGAGAGACGCAGAAACGAAGAGAGAGACGCAGAACGAGAGAGAGAAGACGCAGAAACGAGAGAGAGAGACGCAGAACGAGAGAGAGAGACGCAGAACGAGAGAGAGAGACTCAGAACGAGAGAGAGAGACTCAGAACGAGAGAGAGAGACGCAGAAACGAGAGAGAGAGACGCAGAAGAGAGAGAGACGCAGAACGAGAGAGACGCAGAACGAGAGAGAAACGAGAAGAGAGAGAAACGGAGAACGAGAGAGAGACGGAGAAACGAGAGAGGGAGAGACGGAGAACGAGAGAAGGAGAGACGGAGAAAGAGAGAGGGAGAGACGGAGAAAGAGAGAGGGAGAGACGGAGAAAGAGAGAGACGGAGAAAGAGAGAGGGAGAGACGGAGAAAGAGAGAGGGAGAGACGGAGAAAGAGAGAGGGGGAGACGAGAAAGAGAGAGGGGGAGACGGAGAAAGAGAGAGGGGGAGACGGAGAAAGAGAGAGGGGGAGACGGAGAAAGAGAGAGGGGGAGACGGAGAAAGAGAGAGGGGGAGACGGAGAAAGAGAGAGGGGGAGGACGGAGGGGAAAAAAAGAGAGAGGGGGAGACGGAGAAAGAGAGAGGGGGAGACGGAAAAGAGAGAGGGGAGAGACGGAGAAGAGAGAGGGAGAACGGAGAAAGAGAGAGGGGGAGACGGAGAAAGAGAGAGGGGAGACGGAGAAAGAGAGGAGGGGGAGACGGAGAAAGAGAGAGGGGGGACGGAGAAAGAGAGAGGGGGAGACGGAGAAAGAGAGAGGGGGAGACGGAGAAAGAGAGAGGGGGAGACGGAGAAAGAGAGAGGGGAGACGGAGAAAGAGAGAGGGGGAGACGGGAGAAAGGAGAGGGGGAGACGGAGAAAGAGAGAGGGGGAGACGGAGAAAGAGAGAGGGGGAGACGGAGAAAGAGAGAGGGGGAGACGGAGAAAGAGAGAGGGGGAGACGGAGAAAGAGAGAGGGGGAGACGGAGAAAGAGAGAGGGGGAGACGGAGAAAGAGAGAGGGGGAGACGGAGAAAGAGAGAGGGGGAGACGGATGAAAAAGAGAGAGGGGAGACGGAGAAAGAGAGAGGGGGAGACGAGAAAGAGAGAGGGGGACGGAGAAAGAGAGAGGGGGACGGAGAAAGAGAGAGGGGGAGACGGAGAAAGAGAGAGGGGGAGGACGAGAAGAGAGAGGGGGGAGACGGAGAAAGAGAGAGGGGGAGACGGAGAAAGAGAGAGGGGAGACGAGGAGAAAGAGAGAGGGGAGACGGAGAAAGAGAGAGGGGGGAGACGGAGAAAGAGAGAGGGGGAGACGGAGAAAGAGAGAGGGGAGACGGAGAAAGAGAGAGGGGAGAGAGAAAAGAGAGAGGGGGAGACGGAGAAAGAGAGAGGGGGAGACGGAGAAAGAGAGAGGGGGAGACGGAGAAAGAGGGAGGGGGAGACGGAGAAAGAGGGAGGGGGGAGGAGAAAGAGAGAGGGGGAGACGGAGAAAGAGAGAGGGGGAGACGGAGAAAGAGAGAGGGGGAGACGGAGAAAGAGAGAGGGGAGACGGAGAAAGAGAGAGGGGGAGACGGAGAAAGAGAGAGGGGGAGACGGAGAAAGAGAGAGGGAGAGACGGAGAAAGAGAGAGGGAGGAGACGGAGAAAGAGAGTGAGACGGAGAAAGAGAGAGACGGAGAAAGAGAGAGAGACGGAGAAAGAGAGAGAGACTGAGAAAGAGAGAGAGACGGAGGAAAGAGAGAGAGACGGAGAAAGAGAGAGAGACGGAGAAAGAGAGAGAGACGGAGAAAGAGAGAGAGACGGAGAAAGAGAGAGAGACGAGAAAGAGAGAGAGACGGAGAGAAAGAGAGAGAGACGGAGAAAGAGAGAGAGACGGAGAAAGAGAGAGAGACGGAGAAAGAGAGAGAGACGGAGAAAGAGAGAGAGACGGAGAAAGAGAGAGACGGAGAAAGAGAGAGAGACGGAGAAAGAGAGAGAGACGGAGAAAGAGAGAGAGACGGAGAAAGAGAGAGAGAGGAGGAAAGAGAGAGAGACACGGAGATAGCTATTTGAGTGCTGCAGGTGTTGGTACTGATAACGTAAAAACTTCTCCCTACCTGGTGTAAGGAGCAGTTATTTTGAGCACATTAGAAGCAGATTACTAGTTTCTACAGGTGGTCTGGAAGTACCTTTCCTTATCAGTTTCGACAGCTGACTATTCCCCACTGGAAAGTTCAAAAAAAGTAAAGTAGACTGATAGAACGTCAACGATCGTTGAATGTTATCTTTAAATCTACTACATAAATGTCCACACCAGTCAGATATCATTCGTTAATAAAGAAATTTCAACACCTCCTATGACAGTAGGATTTGGTGAAAATGGAAATATATCCACTTATATTCTCGAAATGAAGAGATATACACTACAAGCTCATAACGAGAAAAAAATATTTATGCAATTTTCGGATCCCTTTAACAGCTATGATCATCGAGGCTCATGTGTGACGATCTAATCAGCTGATGATCGCGATAATGATGTGGTGAATGACAATGGAGACATGGTGAAATGAGAGGCAGGAGAACCCCGAGAATATCTTCCTAAAGGCCCTGCCAAGAGCTCATTTTGTCTTCTACAAATTTCATATGGATTGGCTAGTGTACGAAAAGAATAAAAATAAATACTTGATTTGTAACTGGGAGATAATTTAAAGAAGTTATAATTAAAATTAAAGATTGCGTTTTGCTATAGTTTGGCACAATTATTTTATTTACCCTTAGTAGTCCATACTTCAAATTACAATTTTTTGTGTTAGTAGATAGAGAGATATGGAATGAGGAAAGGGTAACAGAGGTAGAGGTAGGAAGGGGAGAAAGAGGTTTGTCCAAGAGGAGTCTACCACGTACTAAATATACGAGAAAATAAAAATTTGGAAGGAATGGATTTGAAATGAAAGAAAGGTATTAATGTCACATTTTTCAAATAGTTGTTTTAAGAAAGTGTGTAAGAGACGGTTTGGGATACAAGGGTATTGGAGGAATATTTACCAAACTAGATCATAATGGACTGCACCAGGGACCGTTCGGTGTGAACCAGAAATGATGTAAACTGAAATTTGAGGATGTAGAGACGAATCCATCCTGAGGGTTTCCGACACTCCTGTTTCAAAAACAAATGAGAATACTATAAACGATGGCTTTGCAAGACACCTGGTATGAAATGTTGCGATCAACTTGATACGTCTTATCGTGTTGGTGGCGTCGAGAGCTCATCAATTGATCGCAGTCAGAGGGGGAGCAGGTAATCTCGTTCTCAAGTCAGGGAGGACTGCGCGGCGCGGGGCGGGCCTGGGCGGCGGCTGCGGTGCAGGGAAGAGGTGGGGAAGGGGGAAGGAGAAGGCGTGGAGTGGGTAGGAGGATGATGAGGGCGGGGAGGGGGTGGTGGCGGAGGAGGAGCAGGAGGGGAGAGCTGGGGTGGATGGGTCGCGGCGGGGATGGGGAGGGCGCGGGACCGGGCGGGGTGGGGCAGGGGGAGCGGGGCGGAGTGAGGCGAGACGAGGAGTACTGGCCGGGCGCTAAGGCGCTTACGGGGAGAGGTCGACGCCACCGTCAGGGCCGGCGAGGCGAGGCGAGGCGAGGCGCGGACCGGAGCGGAGCGGCGGCGAAGCGCAGCGCAGCGCGGCGCGGCGCGGCGCGGCGCGGGGGTCACGGGCGCACACGCTCCCGAACGCCGAGAATACGCAGGGTCGTAACACTCTCCACCGGGCTCGTCGCCTTTCCGCTCCCCGGAGCGCGCCCCGGGCGCTCCTGACGCTCAGGAGGCCGCCGCGCCGCGCCAGAGGGAAATTTGCAAACGGCGCGGAGTGATGAGAAATGAGAGTTATGAGACCCGGTTGTTGAACTCTACAGTCTGAGTGACGTTCTTTTTACCTCTATGTACTAACGCCTAACAAATATATTTTAGCTCAATCTCAAACGCCTTCCGAAATACGTCGTTTATATTTTGTTTTGTCCGGTATTCGCTCACATCCTACTTAAAGTATCTTCACGAAGTGTGTGGTTGTTTTATCAATGCATTCCACGTAATAAAGTAATGAACAATACGCTGAATTCGTATCAGAAATACTGTTTTCTAAACCATTCGACCAATACATTGAATTCCATAAATTTTCGAAATTATTGGAAATCACTGTATTACACCCAACGCTTTTCAGCTACTAATTACTACTTATCACACGTTATTCAAAAACTAATTATAAGATTAGCGGCACATAAAAATGCGATTATCCGAAACTAATTTTCAAAACGAAGCAAGGCCAGCTATTGTGATTGGTCTGGAAAATTACATAATGAACAAATGTTGACAGACAATCGTTCATTTTAGTATTAATTTTAAGATAGTATTAAAAGGTAGTGTTTATGTTATAGAATCAGCTACAAAATTCTAGTAATAAAATAACCAGACTTACTATCTTTCATTAAAAAAACACGGAATGTCTCGTTCTAATTTGAACCCAAAGAGCGAAAAATAAAGGGAGTAATGGACGTTCTACGGAATTGTTTTATATTCTTTGAAATTTCGAAAGACTATTATATGGAATGTACTGCTGATCAAATGCTAACTTAAGCATAGATAAGTGACCTTGCGTTCAGTTAATACATGTATGTTTTGTACCTCGCTTCACTGCCAAAAATAATGATTATCAAATACGTTTCGAATAATTTCTAAATGTCTAATTTGTAAACACAAGCTCTACTAAATAAAACATCATTATCTTATCACGGCCACCATCTTGTAGCTCATCAACAATGAACTTTTCAAATATCTATTACGGCATTGTGCATATCTCAAAGCCTTGCGGATTGCGTGAAAGAAAGAATTATATATTAATAATTATAATTATATATTATAAAATACTATTTTTGTTCGATATATTAATCTCGTCGAATCCTATTTGCTCTAGACAGCCTGCAAAGACAGACTCTTATTTTACATTTTATAAAATTTTATGTATTTAAAATAATGCATTTTCGTTATTTATTCCCTATATTTCTGGATATTAAAATAGTGTAATGATTTGTATTTTCTTACAATAAAGAACCATCACAGAGGAAGCCGACTATAGTAGGCGGACGCTTTTGTATTCAACAAATGACGGCAGAATGGCGTGCGGACATTTATTGTGTACGAAATGCCGCGGTGAATAAACAATAGTTCAAAACGATAATTAGCTTAAGGGAAATTTAAGAATAACTTTCTACGTCAGCATGTATAGTTTATAAGGCGGTAAGTGTGTGTTTTTCTATTTAACAGTCACTGTATTCCGCCTGTTGTCAAAGACAAGTGACGGAGAATTGCTGGTGTGAGTAAGCACAGAAAAGTACGAAATTCGAACTGAACAACGGGAAATTGGGGTCTTTCGGACTCATAAACATAAAAAATGGGAGTTTACGGAATTTTTGGCAGATGCCGTTAAGCAAGGGGACGCGTAAATCAGAATAATTTGATGTCAATAAAGAAGGACAAAAGACAGAGAGCGTGTTTTGTTGAGGAAAAGTTTTGCTAATGAATTGCAAACAATACTTTTCGGGAGATGAATTCTAGTCTCAGATGTGAGTGGACATCATGCCTTGCAATGCGGTAAATGATTTTCGGGAGTGGAGAAAGAATATTACGATTTTTTTAAAATAGTGACAGTTAATTTAGTGGAGAGTTGTTTGGATGATACGGTAAATGGAACAACTGGAATTTGGTGCAGCCGTCGTGGACGTCAAGGAAGTTGGGCGCAGTTACGACATCGCTTCGAAAGGGACGTGGCGGCGCATGCACTTTGATAAATGCGACGAGAATTATCATATTTTGTTGAAGCCCAAGAATGTCATCATTTTTCTTAATTTAAATTTTATTTACAAAGAAAATGGCCATATAGGGGGAATGCACATGTTAATGGTATGAATGTCTGGTAAATATTGTGTGAATGTTGATTTTTATTTCTGTTGTTTTGAATTTTGTTTATGTTATGGTGGAGCAGTGTTGATGTTCATGTTAGCAAAGTATACAACGCCAGGAAGCCGAATAAAGAGTAACAAACACGGGGTGTTTGTGATTTTGTTTTGTTTTCGCATTGAATTTGGATTTTGTTATTTGTAGTAATACACCGGATAGTGTTACAAAAGGGAGAGCAGGTCTTCGTCCAATACCGGAAACTTGCACCAGTATTGGAATCCAGTATTGGAAACTTAATTTAATAGATAAAAGATAGGAAAGGAAGGGATGTTAAGATAGAGTGCAGCCGGTTGCAATAGGTTGCCAAACATTTTTCTTGCACTGTTTTAAAATTCTCTTGGGTTTCTCTTAGTGGGGCGGGCAACTAATTTTGACGCCCAATTACTCCACAAACACGCATATTTTGGAAAAATTTAACATGACCTTACTTGAAGATCTGTTTATGATGAGCATATTTCACTAAGAAAAATAATTGTATCTTCATAATTGTAATGGTAGGAAGAAGCTGAAACAATTTTGAATTTTTTCAATTTTCGAAAAATCAGAGTTTTCAACCAACATGAGACCTGAGCCATTCTTTTGAACCAGACTATTCAAAAACAAAATTTAGTAAAAATTGTTGGCGCTATGTATTTGAAAATTTTGAAAATATCCCAGGGGCTTCATGTTAAGTACTCCCAAAAACTAAAATATCGGTTTCAATTTCAAGGTGTCACGACGTCAGTCAGATCGATCGGGGAATATCAATTTTGGAGAAAATCGGCAAAACGGTTTAGTCGCTAGCGTTGTTCACAAACCTACGGACAGACAGACGTTTGGCCGTCAATGGATTTTTCGTTATCAAAGAACCATAAAACGTGGATTCTGGCTGCACCACGTGTTAGAGAATTTTTTTAATAAATATAGCAACTGGGTTTATCCACTTTTTTTGTTACCAGGGCCGTGTAATAAGTTATTTCTGCCAAAAATCCGCAGTTTTTTCGCGCAGCATTACATAACTTTCCCTATACAGAAATAATCGAAACCGCGAGAAATCTCCACAATTTCATCGAAATCGACGAAATCGTTACTTCGAGTACCCATTTCGAACCTAATAATTTTTTACAACAAAAGAAAGAGAAAAGTGAACTAATGCCTACAGAATTCTCTAAAGTTAAATGCAGAATTTAGTAAGTTCAGTACTGTGATGACCTGAAGCGAGTTTCCTTTTGGTGGGATGCTGGATAATACATAACGTCGGATAAGCGAAGTTCGTGTAAAGGAGACCTTACGTTTATTAAATTTCCCCGTTTAAACGCTTACTGTTTCTCTTTTAACGGAAGTCTGATAACGATAGACAGAACCAATCCGAAACCTAATCTGTTTCCAACCTCCGTCACAACAAGAAACCAAAGTAACTACTAAGAACAATGCGGCTCCATTGCCGCAAAAGAAATACGTTCGTGCCCTGCGAGGAGTGGAAAACAGGTCATAAACTCAGTTCCTCCTTTGTTTACTGCGAACCGGCGACCAACAGGCCGTTTTTCTTCTTTCGCCCCCCGTATTGTCAACACAAGGCCGCGCAAGCGTTGAGTTACGCCACGGCGGTGCGTTGTGCGCGACTTGCGACGCGGGCGGAGATCGAAAACAGATCCCGCCTCCGCTCCACGCACGGCGCAGGCACAGACACAGGAACAGGCACAGGCACAGGGACAGGCACAGGGACAGGCACAGGCACAGGCACGGGCACAGGCACAGGCACAGGGACAGGGACAGGGACAGGGACAGGGACAGGCCCAGGCCCAGGCCCGGCGCGCGACTCCCTGACTCGTTGCACGTGCCACGCCAACCAGGTTGGAAAGGCTCTATTTTTGTGCAGTGCACATGCCACATACTTAATATTTTCATGGGATCATTTGTTTGGGGTGACATAAACAACAGTATAATACACATGTTAGGCTGCTCGAATTCTAGCACGGCTTGTGCAAGAGAGGCACTTAGCTAATTTCTTTTTTTAATTTTTCGTTTCCCCTGCCGCGGAAGAGAGAAAGTTATCTAAGGCTGCGCGAAAAAACCATGAATTTTCGGCAGAAAAACTCTTATAACAAGACCTAGCAACGAAAATGTCGATAAATCCAAATGTTAATTCAGAAAAAATCCTCTAACACCTGGCGTAGCCAGAATCCATGTTTTTGGGCTCTTGATGACAAAAAGTCTATTGACGACAAAACGTCTGTCTGTCCATCTATGAACAATGCTAGCGGCTAAACCGTTCAGCCGTTTTTCTCCAATATTGACATTCCCCAATCGATCAGGCTGTCGCGGCCCCTTGAATTTAAAACCGATATTTTAATTCTAGAGGGTGCTTTACATGAAGCTTCTGGGACATTTTCAAAATTGTCACAAAAAGACTATCATATTTTATTAATTTTTTTGTTGGATAGTGTAAAAAACGTTTAAGGGAATGGTGCAAGTCTCATTTTCGTTGAAAACTATTCTTTTGAAAATTGCAAAAATTCAAAATTTTTTCGGAGCTTTCCTATAACTAAAATATTAAAGATAGGGATTTTTACATTAATAAAGTCTGTTCCTTAAAGATAGATTTTGAAATAAGGTCATTTACAATTTTTCGAAAATTTGAGTATTTTTTCGCCTAATTTTGCATGTCTGTCAGGCAGTTTTAAATAATAAATACAGGCACTTTTAAATTTTGTTTAAATATTTTTTTTCTCAGAAACGACTCCAACGTTTTTGATGAAATTTTGTTGTTAGATAGTCTGAAGGAGGTTTAAGAGGATGGTGCTGGTCTTATGTTGGTTGAAACCCCTGATTTTTCGAAACTTACCTGACGAGACCAACTTCCCTGACGAAACTAACTTACCCACCGCATTTAAAAACATCGGGGGGTCCTCAAGTACACTCAGCCGAGATTATAGATCCGAAATGCCTGCCGTACAAATGGGGTCGTTGCTGGAGGTACCTGGCCAATTCTGCCACATTTATTTGTGAACTATTCCGGTTTAATTCTGTAAACCACCAACTCCACTGACTGGCGGCTAAGTTTAACATGTGTAACAAGCAGACTTGAAGTTTCAACAAAAAAGCGAAAATTAAAAGAAAAATCCTTTCAGTTTCTTTCTCGGCAATTGAAAAAAACAACAACAACAAAAATCAAATACCAATTCACTTCAAGTAAATGCACTTCTGAATAAAAATGGGCCTCATCGAGTTCGGCGAGTTGCTCGAGTTCGCTCTGTCGGGGGAGAGGAGATGCGTTTCATCGCCGCAGCATCGGGGACGCGCTCGTTCGCCACTCGGCGCCTGTTACGTCACGAAGTTTCATTAAATTGCCTGGATAACAACAAGGAGGGCGCAGGCGGCGGTAGTGACGCCCAACTCCCAACTTCGCAGCCCCAGGCGACGAGGCGCTGCTGAGGGCGGTTGGGGAGGCGACATCGTCGGCGAGATAGCGGTACGACGCGACGGCAACTTAGGCGGAGAGTACATTAGCAGTGCGGTTGCTTCATCAGAATATTCCCTTTTGCGCTAGAACTACAGTAATGCGCACTCGAACGAAACATCGCAGCAGTGGCGTAGCGTGACTCACACGTTTGGGGATGCTCAACAATAACACACAAAATGTCATTATCAACTACTTCATCCAGGTGAACGCAACACAAGGCAGATACACTGGGACTACTTCCACGATCTCGATTGCTTACAACGGTGTAGGCGGTTCCCACAAAATCCTCACAGCAGTCAGGGCTGCCGATGTCTTGAAAGCAAATTATACAATGGCTCAGCTTTAATTCTTATACGCGAATGGCAATAAGACCATTTGTTAATTTATACATTGCAGACTTAAATAATATGTAATCTATTTAAGAGATAATACAATTTCTTGGATATTAATTAAGAAATAGTAGTCAGGCACTATTTCTACAGTTTGTACCCATGACCAAGCAGGGACTCCCGAGTGAGAGAGAGAAAGATAATTTACTGAACGCCTGAAGTGTGCTGCGCTCTCGTGCACAAACGAGCTTCTTTCCGCAGTAGACGCTAGCGTAAAGCAGTCGGGTTTCTCTGGGCCAGGGGTGAAGAGGGGAGAGGGGAACCTTGCCATCTGCGCATGCGTCATTGCTCGTCGCAATCTGGCGGCAGACGCTGAAGTATTTTAGCTTCCAAGCAATCAGAGGTCAGCTTCAACAGCCCGCCGAATTCAATCATAGGAAATCAATTTAAAATTAATACAAAACGTGTTTCGCTCAACAGACCACTTGTAAGATTATCAATACAGTATTTAAGGTTCTTATATACGGGGATGCTCAGCATCTCAGCGTCCCCTGACGCTACGCCACTGCATCGCAGAACTTTAAAAACAGACATTTAATTTCAAATGTTAGTATTTCCCCAAAATCAATAATGACCCGTAACTTAGACGCGTTTTGTTTAATTTTTAAGAGTAGTTTTACCATAATAGCTTAATTTTTCAGAAAAGCTTTTTCGGTCCTATTGTGGCATTCTGCATTGTTTTATGGGAAGCTAACTATTACGCCTTTCTTTAAATATTACTTCAATATTTTATGTGTAGTGCCCGTGTCAGGTACGTTCACCTTCCGCACATGTGGTTCTAGCTTCGATTCCCAGCGGGCGTTCTAATTTTTGTATTAGTTGTACATTGAGACAGTAAAAAAGCTTGGTTTCGAAAATACGGTGATCGCATTCCAGCAATTTGCAGCAAGCACTATTGTTTGGACAAGTTATATACAAATAAAATTACTTTATTTCGAACATTTCACTACCCATTAATGAAAGATTTTTTTCCACACACAATCGTATTCACAACAACGCTCTGTGCTTGGGAAACAAAGAACTCATAAAATGTACATTTTTAATCAAAAACCTAACATAACACGAAACTAAATTCTTCAAACATAAATAATTCCTTCAATGATTCACTCAACTTGTTTACATTAAATAACACCCGAAATTCATAAAATGAAGTTGCAGCTAGTCAGACGAAGACAGTTCAAACAGAAAATCGGTATTCCCCTCGGACGTCGCGCAGCGCCCGGCGACCCTCGCACCCCCCCCCCCTGGTTGCGCAACCGAAGGTCCTCTGCTGAAGCATAGAGGCAAAGAGTAAATGCAGTACTAGTCAAGAGCGTGATATTGTGCAAAACCTGGCAGAGCAGCAGACGCAGGAGAGTGTGTAAGGTGAGCGCTCTTTGGTTTCAAAATTATTTCATATACCGTCATCGATTTTGATGCAATATCTTGAATATCGAATGTCAATAAATGGAAACTGAATATTCCTAAAGGATTAAATATTTTTCGATTAATTATCTGAGTGTTGTGCAACCATGCTACCAAAGTTCAAGGCGACATTGGCATCAACCCAGATATTTGTTACTTCGTGAAACTTTCCGATTCTTATTTTAATTGCAAAGGATCAAAATAAAGAGTTGTCTCAAATTATATTACAACACGCGATCGCCAAACTTTGTTCATGAGTGTGGGTGCTAGAAATGTCCAGGCTTCGATTCAAACAATGGTCCAATAATAGGGAAGAGTTCGCCGAATTGTGGCGAGGGAGTGTTGGTTTTTCCTTACACGCAGTCCTACCATCATTGCAATTTTAATTTCATACGGCCATGATATCGTTTTCTTATCATACTGCATTTTTTCTTAAAACACCTCAGTTGTACTCTAATCTTCTCGGTAAAGAACTATACAGAAATAACACTGAGCCGCTGCGTTGGATTTGCAAAGTTTTATGAAAATCCTTTTGTTTACTTCTAATGTATTGGTCTTGCTTATTTTCTGCCCATGACGATAAAGCTAAATACTTCAAATTCGTTCCACAAAAAATTATGTATTGTAGGAGTTAATAGTTATTATGAACCAAGGCGTTATAAGGATTAAACCTGTTAACGCCCGTGGTACATACATATTTTAATTTTTATCCGATTTTCATGTTTCAGATTTGCTTATTTACTAACTATACAGATGTTAACTTGACCTGGTTTGTCTTTTCGTATTCTCCAATAATCCCCTCCATAAGAGAATGTGTAGTATCGTTCAACTGTTTTCATATTTCCCTGGTAACCAAGATCCTCGCGATTGGTAAGTTATGCATCGAATATCGAGATCTGCATCGAAGACCATTACAAGCAAGTCAATAAAAAATAAACATGGTTTTTCTGGGAATAATTCTAATATTTTTAAATATTAGAATAAGTGCGACTAAAATAATAGTAATAATTACTTGAGAATTTGACACTTTGAAACATTATTTTAATAATAATTGTCGTTGTATTATCCATAAAACATGAGGTCTCCAGGAGCTACAAAAGTGCGCACAATGTTTTACTGAAGAACAGTAGTGATCCACACGGGCCAGACGTGCAATCAGACAATAAACTCTTCTTTACTACCGGGCCCGGGGTTAGTAGGTGTTTTATTTGGCGACGGCCTCAGCCACCGGATAGGGGCCACCGTTACTGCTGGGGAGGAGGGAGAGCGTTGCCGGATAAGGGTCGCGTATCCGGCAGCGGGGCACACCCGGTCTCGCGAGTGTTGGAACACAATCAACGCATCTTCGTTAATGAAAACGGGCCGTTCGGGTCTCGACCGCTCGGATCGATTTCAAGCAATTTCCCGTAGCCGACGCCGGCGCCTCGAGCGCATCCGGGGAAGCGTTGGCGGCGGCGGTGGTGGAGGCGGTAACCATGGACGTCGCGGCAACGGTGGTGTCGTTTTTGGGTGGATGAGCGAGTTAATATTGATTCCGGACGAGTTCACTAGTAATATCATTAGTACTATAAGTGTAGTACATATTATATCCCGGGGAACGGCAAATGTTCTTGTCCATCTGATTCGCGAGATCCAGTGCCGACCTAGGCGTTGCCTGCCGGGATTTTCCCTCTTTAGGCATTTCCGCCAACGGGGCAACAATGCACCAAGCAATCTAATATCTCGATAAAGAGATAACTACTTTCCGTACCTGTAAGTGTGTGTAAAAGAAACAAAAGGGTACAAGGATAGGGAAGGAAAGATCAGACGAAATCAGTGGTCAGTTTGTTAGGGTTCTCCTCCGGCATTTCCTTGGTACTGATTGGAGAAACCATGGAAAACTACCGATTAGAACAGCCATCATCTCGATTGATGGGTTGATTAGTGATTCCGGAGGCGTCAACACCTAAGATTGTTAGTATCGTAAGTGTAGTGCATGTTTTTCGCGTGGAGGTGACAATGATCCGGTGATTATCTTTCTCCGCTGGATGGCGAGATCCGACGCCGACCCACCCGTCGGCTTACGCGGCTTTCCCGACCAAGTATCTCCCACCAACGCGACACCGCCCCATTGGGACAAGCTCTAAGCTCCCGATTGCTCCCCCCGGCGTGTAATGAAACTGAGAAAGGTGCAATGAAACTGACACCGGCTACATTCGACCTAGCTCTGTTAGTTCAGCCACAGTTAGAACCACCGCCACCGTTAGAACTCGCCACTGTTAGAACTCGAACCCCAGGACCTCCCGGTCAGAGACACTGCAGTGACATCAATTGATGCCCTGAGCTACCTAAGTCTCTCGGCCAATGACACTGGAGAGGCAACAGTGCTGCCTCTGAGATATCGAAGCTGTTGTCATAGTATTGGGATAATGGATATTTTTAGCGAGAAATTGGTAGAAAATATAGTTGTGATATAGAAGGTAGTGATGGAGGGGATAGAGTCATAAAGGATTATTTTGGTGAAAATTTAGGATCTTATCGCTTAAACTATCCCTGTTCATCAACTGACTTCCGACCAGCAAAGGTGGTTCAGTACATCAACTGATGAAAGCCAACCCTCCTTTTCAGTTTGGACCACCTCTTCATTCGACCACCCAGCATCTTCTCTGATTAGCTGAAACTATAGCACAAGCGTTTCAAAATAAGTAATATTGCTTTGCAGTCTTTTTAGACTTTGCTAGTGCCTTTGACAATGTCTGGCCCCCAGGTCTGCTCTACAAATTGAAGTGCCACGGCAACTTCGATTATCTTGTCAACGTAATCAGCAGTTTCCTCGAAAATAGAAGTTTCTCAGTTCGAATAAATTCATCTCTTTCCACTCCTAAGACAATTCAGGTCGGGCTACCTCAAGGTTCACCTCTGTCCTCCATCCTATTTAATTTGCTTACTCCTGATACACCAAATGCTCAAACTGTACCTCGGCTTTACATGCAGATAACACCGCTATATTCTCTGCAAGATTTATCAGTTGCAATCAACAACTTATAATCCGCCATCAATACTTGTTTGTTGGATGGGCCAACAAACACGTAAAATACCTAGGAGCAATGCAAGACACTCGTCTCACGTGGAAATCCCACATTATCAATCGGTTGAACAAAACTTATGCTGCACTCCTCAACCTATGCTCTAATAAACCGTAAATCGGCATTTCAAACTTAGCCCTGCTTATTTATAAAATAATTAAGAAAGCACTAAGACTATCTCTAACATAGCGTTTCCTGTTCGGAGCGGTGTTGCACGAATAAACCTTAAAGGAATTCAAGTACTTCAAAACAAAGTCCTCCGGACGTCGGTTAACGCTCCACGGAAGATTTCCAATAAACAGCTCCGCATAAAATTGAACTTCGGTACTCTCACTCAGCATATTTTTACATTAATGAAAAATAATCTACACCAACTTAAACCTAGTTCGTCGTGCTAGACTCTACAATCCAGTAGTATTCCTAATAAAATAAAATCACCCCTCCCTAATGATCAATTCACACTACCATAACTACCAAAAAGACTTGTTCCTAAGCTCATACCTCCCCCTCCCCCATCTATTACTCCTTTGCGCTGATGCTGTTGAGCCTAAGACTCATATAACTAAATTAGGTTCCCCGTGGGGATTCCCTCTCACTTATCAAATGGATTGAGTTAGTTTATATGCAAGCCACGTGAAAAGGCACTGTAATAACTACCTTTCAATTTCGTGAAATGATAAATCCATACAATGGCAAATAATGTGTTTTTTACATTAAACAATGTTTAAAGACGTTATTCCATCACTTGTATTACTTGTATAAACCAGCACTGTTCAGAAAATTTCCACTCTATTGTTCAT
This sequence comes from Acheta domesticus, assembly GCA_031308135.1. NCBI lineage: Eukaryota > Metazoa > Arthropoda > Insecta > Orthoptera > Gryllidae > Acheta > Acheta domesticus. Next base: position 125,921,894 of record JAHLJT010002406.1, on the reverse strand, counting down.
TCACTCAATAATAATTTAGTTCGCACTATCTGAGGATTAACTTATCGGTTAATAATATTGACTCGGCACTGGCAATCGTTGCCTTCTGTTATTTTATTTAGCAACCTATTAGTAGTTTATACGTTTCACACATTCGCGTTGGAATAGCCATTGCAATTGTCATGACGCATTAATATTAGCTATGACGTCAAGCTAGAAGAGGAGGGGAAGAAGAAATAGTGATAGGAGGGGAGGTGGAAGAGTAGTAGGATGCGGAAGAAGGGGATGGGGTAGAGATGGAGAAGTAGGAGATTTTACTTAGTTCAACTGGGTTTTACGTGTCCCCATGATATTCCCATGGTGTTATTTCCACCGTACGTGTTTGGAAAAGAATCATATGTTGCACATTCTTAAACTTCGCTACGAAACTCCAGTATAGAGTGGTCCAGTTAGCCAGACCTACTGTAACTTCGAAATTCCGTCGCCTTTTATTGTTGTTGCATATTGTGAGAATTTATTGCTTCTTAGTCCATCAAATAAATGTATTATGTATAATAATATACTGGATGAATAAAGAGAACCTTCACACTTCAGTTTTATTTTCATGAATTTATTTTTATAAGATTTTTAATCATTTAATTATCTACTAAATTGCGTAAATAGTTCCCATCTTTGAAGTAAACATGATAAAAATATATTCAGGGGAGAAACAAAACAAATTACGTTGCTGACTTTCGATTAACTGATTTTGCTCGTTCATTAAAATTACTGGAATGAGAATTCAATACAATACCAATGAATATTCCACGATGTAATAAGTGATAATTCCACAATTGCATCAAGTTATCTTTGACACTGACGAAAATAAAGTATTCCAATAAAGATGAAAAATTATAACACTGAACAGAAATGGTAAAAAGAAAGCAATATTCACAGATAAGACTTATGAAAACAAATCAAAAGATTCTTGACCCATAGACCTACTTTACCCTTGCCTGTGAATCAAAAAAGGAAAGATACTGAAAATAATCAGAAATATTGAAAAAAATATTTAAAAATGATTCTTCATAATAAAACTAATAATATAAAAAAATATTTAAGAACTCATGCTAGATTTTTAAAACTACAAATTTGCTATTATTTCTAGAAATCCAAAAATCCGTTGTTTGAAATCATTGATTAGATCTAAATCTTGACTAGTAAATTTAAGATTCATCAAAATAATACTTGAAGAAGAAACTAGTGTGATACCCTCTACTTCGTAGGTCTTCCATGATTCGTCAGACCGTCCTGCAAATAAACCCAACTAAGTTCGAAATAATCGCGAAGTGTTTTTGCTCCCAGTAGCAAGTGGGTCGCTCCGGCTACTTTCAGCTCTGGGTGGGTTCTTGCGATCGAACTATTTCTCTTGGAGTCATTAAAGCACGGACGCACCATCCGTTACGCCACGCATACATTGCCCACTAGCCAAATAGTTCGCGCGGCGTATGAATCATATACCCTCCATAACAAAGACTTGCTTGGCGCTTTGCCATAATGCACGGAAGTGCTCCTATGTTGCACAACGCGTATCGTTCTAAAAGCAAGAGGAGAGGTTCACTCAGTGTGCTTTGTTTACGAAGTAGTGAAGATTGTAATATGATTAAAATGATGTTTGTATGTACTACGGGCAATCCGATTGCCGAAACAATAGATTCCTTTCTGTGACTGAAATGTGATTCCTACTTATAAAGAAATGGAAGTTTACTAACATTTACTAGCTTCCCTAGGAACACTTTATTAACTCCGAAACAAGGTCTTGTGTTCTATAAGTTGTCCTACTGTATCAGAAATTAAATCAATGAAATCGACATCCTTGAGAGCCATTGGTCTTCTGTAAAGCAAGGAACATAAATTCAAATTAATGTCAATAACGTGCTGGAGAGAAGACAAAAACGTGAAGTTTGTAATGCAGCTTTGTCGCTTAGCTCACTCTACGCAAAAGAGAGAAGTATTCTTAGTTACTCGTGTGTGGCGAAACAAACTTATCGTGTCATTTAACATTAACTAGAGCCACTTACGAAAACGCTAGCGTATCTTTTGATAAACAAATAATAATAAACACAATTAATACATTAGTTGAACCAACACCGGAAGCGGAGAGCGTTACGACAACGCCTTACGGCTCGAGCGTACAGGCGATTAGGAGGTAGCGGGTTTGATTCCCGCCAGATGCCGGAAATTTGCGTTTTGTATTTAGCATCGGTGAGTTTACGTCGGAATTGAATTTGTAGGCAGACTGCTCTGATCAGCGGTTCGCCTGATAGCTGTCAGGCGAATGCCGGAGCAGCGCCCTTGAATACGGACCGCGGACCCTACGTCATCCTAACTTTACTTCCCTATGCCGTTTGCCTCATATCCGATTTTTATGGCTGAGCGATCAAGTGGCCCATCCAACACTATTCTAGAAAAAAATCTCCGTCTAGTGTCGGTGATAGGCTAAGGCAGGGCCGTCAGACGAACTAGCAAATGCTTTAGAAACGTCAAGAAATACACTAATAGAGTACTCTTTAATATGAAAACCATTTGTAATTAGTTCCATAACCCTAAGTAACTGATGACTTGTTGAGTAGTGAGTTCTAAAGCCAAATTGATAATGTGGAAGAACTTATATAGAGAAAATATACTCATTTAATCGTTTCAATAACAATTTTTCAAATAATTTGGATAGTGAAGACAATAAACTAATTTGACGATAGTTAATAGGAGAGTGGGGGTCTTTTCCAGGTTTACAAATGGGAAGTATATTTGCTAATTTCCATACTTTGGGGAAATATGATATTCGGAGCATGGAATTAAAGATGTTAGTTAATGTTGCTAAAACTGGTAGATTCAATTCTTTAAGCATTGTATTGGTAATATTATATCTAGGGGCTTTATGAATATTTAGATTCTTTTTTGTTATCTTCAGTACTTTGTTGGGGGAGATAAATTTAATTTTTGAAGGAATTGTAAAGTTAGGTGAGGATAAATGCCCATTGATCTTATTAAATATTGGTTAATTATTGGATTATTAATAAATATGTCTTCTAATTGATCAGGTATTAGATTAGATTTATCAGAGTATGAATATGCACAGTGTGTGCCAAATTTAAGTGGTGGTTCTGTGGAATAGGAGTAAATGATTTAGTCAGTTTTTTGGTAGTCGTCCACAATGCTCTGTTTGGATGAATTTGTTATATGTAATTTTGATACTTGTCTAATTCGTATTTATCTATACGACATTTAATTGTTCGTGATAATTTATTTATTTTACGTTTGATGTCTGGTCTACGTGTTTGTTGCCAAAATCTTCAAGTTATGTTAAGCTTTCCTATTCTCTCAAAAGATTCCATTTTTCGTCAAATGACAATTCGTTGATCTGTAAGAAACACAGGTTATTTTGCCAACTACGAAAATAAAACCTCCTTTAGGAAAGGGTATGTTAGCTGAAAACATCAAAATGGGAAGTAAAATCTCCCGATTTGCTAATCACACATTCCACAGAAAACTATCGTATTCGTATCGCGACCTTTTTCGTATCGTGTGATAAACATATCAACTACTATTTAATCTCAGGAAGCGAAGCTCGCGACTACCGTCGCCACAGCGGACGTCCTTGTATTTTATCTACATTCTAGAAGGAAATAATGGGAGAGTATGTGTACCGAATCGCAAAACAAACATTTAACAATTTTATTTTGGGAATATTTTCCCTTTATTTATTAAGTCTACATACAATTATAAAAAATGATACTGAAGGAAAATTAATTGATACTCTGATTCAAAATATCTCAGATATTTCAAGAGCGGCGTATGATTGAATGTTAGTATCATAATGCCTTAAGTTTCAAGCATATTATATTAAGGAAAATTCGCGGTGTATTTCTTTTAGAACACCGCCCTCCGACATTCCCAAAGTTAAAAATAAATACAGCAGATAAACCACTGGAAATGAATACCTCAGTTTTTCTTTAATTTCTCGTCTTGTACCAAATCATGAAGACTAATTTAGAAAATGAGCAGCTTTATAATTTTCAACTTTCCATTTTAACACGAGTTTAAAATACGACGATTCACATCGTCGCGAAACGAATAATCTTTTATCACTTGCATCGCCGCATCTGCCAGAAAACTACTAAATTTAAAAAATAGTGGTGCTACAGAATGGAACAGACTTCCCCGTAATGGTTCTCTATTTCCTTGGATCTCTGCTAGCAATTTGGACTTGCCACATACTCACGCCAGCTGCCATCTACCGCCGCCCAAAGTACATTTTTTTGACATTTTCTTAATTTTTCGGCTTCTTAATGGTAGAACGGAAATATTAATTTTAGAATATAAAACAACGCAATCGTCCTAAATGGCCATTTCCTCTCAAACGTTTGTGCCGTTTTAAAGAAAAAGGCGTTTTACCGCTGCTAAAAATGCGAAATTTGAAGCTCGTTTTCACAGAAAAGTTTTGAGTTTTCAAAATACTTCATTTGAAATCATTTGACGCACATACACTCCCCTAATGCACAGACTTTCCCGTAATGGTTCTCTATTTCCTTGGATCTCTGCTAGCTATTTGGACTTGCCACATACTCACGCCAGCTGCCATCTACCGCCGCCCAAAGTACATTTTTTTGAAAATTTCTTAATTTTTCGGCTTCTTAATGGTAGAACGGAAATGTTAATTTTAGAATATAAAACAACACAAAAACCTCGTCCTAAATGGCAATTTTCTTTGAAAAATTTGGAGCCGTTTTTAAGAAAATGGCGTTTAAGCGCTGCTATAAATGCGATATTTGAAGCTCGGACAGACGGACGGTCAGACGGAGGGACGAACGTTTTGCTTTCAATTGGTTTTTCTGTGTCAAGGACTTACAAAACTGGGATTCTGGCTTCATTACGGGTTAGGGAATTTTTTTCTTAATTTAGCAAATGGATTTAACCACTTATTCGTTATCACGGCCGGGCAACAACTTTTTTCTGCAGAAAATTCGCCATTTTGTCGCGCAGCATTACGTAACTTTCCCTATAATACGTATATTACTCCGTATACACGTACGTATACGGGAAAGCAAAAAATGTATCGTCGCAATTGTAGGAAGACGCGGAATGTTTTTTAATTTTAAAAAAAATTCGTAAAATTAGGCTTTTTAACGAACATGAGACCTGCACCATTCTCTTAAGCGTCCTTTACGCTATCTAGGATCTAAATTTAATAAATTTTGAAAAAAATTAGTGCGGTTTTAAGAAACTAGTGGTGCTACAGAATGGCACATACTTTCCCGTATTAGTTTTCCGTTTCGTCTCTGCTAGTTATGCGGACTTGCCAATACTCTTGACAGCTGACATCTATCACCGCCCAAACTACGCGTTTTTGACATTTTATTAATTTTTCGGTTTCCCAATAGTAGAACAAGACTATTATTTTAAGAATATTAAAAAAACAGTTAAACCTTCCAGTTAAACCATCCCCTAAATGGCAATTTTCGTTGAAAAATTTGGAGCCATTTTCAATGGTGTTTAGCGCTACTGTAAATGCGAAATATGAACCTCTTTTTAGTTTCCCGTATACGTACGTATACACGGAGTGATATACGTAGTATAGGGAAAGTTATGTAATGCTGCGCGAAAAAATGGCCAATTTTCGGCGGAAAAAAATTAATTGCCGGGCCGTGCAAACGAATAAGTGGATAAAACCAGTTGCTAAATTAAGGAAAAAAATCCCCTAACACGTGGCGTAGCCAGGAATCCTGTTTTCTAGGTCCTTGATACCGAAAACCAATTGAAAGGAAAACGTCCGTCTGTCCGTCCGTCCGTCTGTCCGTCTGTGAACACTGCTAGCGCCTAAACCATACATACGATTTCTTGCAAAATGGATATTCCCCGGTCGACTTGAATCTAGTCGAGGCTTTGAGATTTTGAAAAAGATTCTTCAAAATTTGGGGGTACTTTATATGAAGCTCCCGGGGATTTTCAAAATTTTCTCAAAAACGGCTCCAAATTTTTTCCTTAAATTTTTTGTATGAATAGAGTAAAATACACTTTTGAACATGGCATAGGTCCGATTTTCACTTACAGCTCTGAATTTTCGAAAATTGTGAAAGTTTGAATTTTTTTCGGCGTCTTTCTCCAACTACAAAATTGAAGATAGAGATTTTTTCTTCAAATAAAATTTGTTCTGCATATTGAGTTCTTTAATAAAGGTCATGTAAATGTTTTTCAAAATTTTGGTAGTTTTCGTGCAATATTGCGTGCAATATGTGCAATTTTAAAAAATTACAAAAGCAAGATTTTCTCAAAAACGGCTCCAAATTTTTTCTTTAAACTTTTGGTAGGGATAGTGGTAAATGTACTCTATCAATGACATAAAAGCCATTTTGGTCTATCGGTTGGTTTTTTTAAAAATTACAAAAATGTAAATTTTTTTACTTGCCTCTCATGTCATTAATATTTACATTATCTGCGATTTTTTCACATCATTTTATTTACGAGTATATATGCTTTAAATAATGTTAAGTAAAGTTTCTCGAAAACACCACCGTTTTCTGTGAAAAGTAGCTCAAATTTCGGCATTTTCAGAAATGCTCAAACGCCATTTTCTCGTATATGGCTGCAATTTTTTCTTGAAACTTTTGTAACGGATAGTGCTAATTACACTCTTTAGTATAGCGTAAAGTTTATTTTGAGTTATTTTTTTGTTTTTTCCAAAATTATATAAATGTAAATTTTTTTAAAGATCTCTCACACCTTTAATATGCACATTATCCGCAATTTGTAAAGATTATTATATTTGTGAGTGTAACCACTTCAAATAACTTCAAATAAAGTATTTTGAAAACTCAAAAATGGTCTGTGAAAATCAGCTTCAAATTTCGCATTTTTAGTAGTGCTAAAACGCTATTTTCTCTTAAATGGCACATAATTTTTAAAAGAAAATTGCCATTTACGGCTAGGTTTTTGTGTTCTTTAATATTCTAAAATTAATGTTTCTGTTCTACCAATAGGAAACCGAAACATTAAGAAAATGACAAAAAAAAGTACTTTTGGCAATGATAGATGGTAGCTGGCAAGAAAGAGTATGTGGCAATTCCGAACAGCTAGCGAAGACCCAAGAAAATAGAAAACTAATACGGGAAAGTCTGTGCCATTCTGTAGCACCACTAGTTTACAGAAAAGTTTTGAGTTTTCGAAAAACTTCATTTGAAGTCATTTGAAGCACTTACACTTACAAATACAATAGTGATTACAAATGGCTGGAAATGTGCATATTAAATGTGTGAGAGATCTTTCAAAAAATTACATTTACTTATGTAATTTTTGCAAAAACAAATACCCTAAATTGAACTTTACATCTTATAAAAGAGTGCATCTAGCACTAAGCGTTCCAAAAGTTTGCAGAAAAAAATTGGGGCCATTTATGAGAAAATGGAGCTTGAATGTCTCTGGAAATGCGGAATTTTGAGCTAGTTTTCACAGAAAACGGTAGAGTTCTCGAGAAACTTTATATGGTATTGTTTAAAGCACATGTATGCATAAATATAAAATTGTGAACAAATCGCCGCTAATGTAAATATTAACGACGTGAGACAAGTAAAAAAACTACATTTTTGCAATTTTTGAAAAAACAACAAAAGAATAGAGGAATACGGCGTTAATGTCATATAATAGAGTACACTTAACACTATCTCTATCAAAAGTTTAAAGAAAAATTTGGAGCCGTTTATGAGAAAATCTAGTTTTTGAAATTTTTTAAATTTTCAAATATTGCAGAAACTACTAAAATTTTCAAAAAAATGTACGTGACCTTAATGAAAGAACTCACTTTGGACAACAAATTTGATTCGAAGGAAAAATCTCTATCTTCAATTTTGTAATTCTAGGAAGTCGCCGAATAAATTTCAAACTTTGGCAATTTTCGAAAATTCAGAGTTAACAGTGAAGATGGGACCTATGCCACCTTAATACGTACATTTTACTCTACTCTTACAAGAAATTTAAAGAAAAAAATTGGAGCCGTTTTTGAGAAAATTTTGAAAATGTCCGGGGGGGCTTCATGCAAAGTACCCCAAAATTTTGAAGAAAGTTTTTCAAAATTTCAAAGCTTGGACTTGAGCCAGTTCGACGAGAGTTTCTTCAATTTGGAGAAATTCCTACGAGTGGTTTAAGCGCTAGTAATGTTCACCGACGGTCGGTCGGATAAAGGGACAGCCGGACAGACGGGCAGACGGGCAGACGGGCAGACGGGCAGACGGGCAGACGGGCAGACGGGCAGACGGGCAGACGGGCAGACGGGCAGACGGGCAGACGGGCAGACGGGCAGACGGGCAGACGGGCAGACGGGCAGACGGGCAGACGGGCAGACGGGCAGACGGGCAGACGGGCAGACGGGCAGACGGGCAGACGGGCAGACGGGCAGACGGGCAGACGGGCAGACGGACAGACGGACAGACGGACAGACGGACAGACGGACAGACGGACAGACGGACAGACGGACAGACGGACAGACGGACAGACGGACAGACGGACAGACGGACAGACGGACAGACGGACAGACGGACAGACGGACAGACGGGCAGACGGGCAGACGGGCAGACGGGCAGACGGGCAGACGGGCAGACGGGCAGACGGGCAGACGGGCAGACGGGCAGACGGGCAGACGGGCAGACGGGCAGACGGACGTTTTGCTTTCAATTGGTTTTTCGGTATCAAGAACCCACAGAACGGGATTCACGCTACACGACGTATTATGTTTTTTTTCTTAAATTAGCAACTAGATTATTCCCCGTTTGCGTTATCACGGCCCGGCAACGAATTTTTTTTCTGTCGAAAATTCGCCATTTTTTCGCGCAGAATTACATAATTTTCCCTATACTACGTATATTACTCCGTATATACGTACGTATACGGGAAAGTAAAATTCAGGAAACAGTAGCTAACACTGATAAAGAAAAAGCAAGACTTAGTAACGCATTTTCAAACAACCTCCTCTAACCTCCTCCTCAAATTTTTCATTTTCTACATACATTTCTCAAGAACTACACTAACTACAGCGCCAGAAAGAATAAAATTTATTTCACCATCGGAAATAAAGTATCTTATTATGTATGTATGTACTTGGCGCAACATCCCGCGAACGGGCTCAGGCTTACCGGTGACGTCCCTGCCTCTGGGACATGGGTTAAGAGGCTATGTGTGGTTTGTACGTAGACATCCCCACGCCGTACTTCGGCCTTCTCAACCCAAGAAGTGAATTTTCTCATCGTCACACAACAACGTAAGTATCTTATTATGAAACTTAAAAAAATCCCCAGGAATCGATAAGATTCTAATATTATTTTAAAAAAGTACCCCCATAAGTAATAAGCTGACTCACATCAATACACAATTTTTGTTTACGAATGTACTACTTTCCTAAATCCCGGAAAACTGCATTAGTAGTACCAATTCCCAAATCGCGTAAAGATCATATTAAAAATGAAAATTACAGACCAATAATTCTCCTTCCTGCTTGATCAATGAAAAAGCAACCCTTTTATTCAATTTAGCGGAAACAGTTAGAAGTAGATGAAGGGAAAAGCATTCCACCCCCACTTCTCGAAAAATATTGTATATTGATATTATAGGACGCATCTTTACATTATTCGTGAGGAATTAAAGATTCACATTTTCCTGCAATACTGATCTTTTGCGAAATGACATTGCTGTATTTTTCAGAAATGTTTAGTAATGGGTAGTCAGATATGTAAACAGTATAATTCAGTTGAAAACAGACGAATTCTCCAGCAAACAGAAAGCAGCGACTCAGGCGGAGCTACCTGTCATTCGTGAACAAAAGGAGACAAGTGAATGGATTACTGTTCTGCCCTGTTCTGGACCTGTCCTGCCCAAGGTGAATGTCAGCAAAGAAGACGGTAAAAGTTCCGAGAGACAAAGCAACTGCCTTCTTTCACAATTCAATTTCTGTGCTGTCATATCTTTGATACCTACAATTAGTAGAACTAACTAAAAAATGTCTTGATCCGACATCTAACACAAATTTAAATTGTGATGACATTATATTAACACCAGGAAGAGTTATGAACATAAGCCGTATGTTATTTCTAGAATGAGGTCAGCGTTTTCACGACCCAGTGCATATACAGTTACCCTCCATGCGCCTTTCGTATACCCCGCAGTGAAGCAAAAATACACGTTTTCCGATATTGTTTTCGTTGGCTCACACCCTCGGGCATACTAGAGTTTCGGTACGAAAATGGGCTCAGCTTGGGATTATAAACACAACTCGTGTCGTATTATTGGCGACCATAAAATTACAGCCAGTAAAAGTCACGGTGAGCCACGGCGATAAATAAGCAAAACATTTGAAATTTTATGGAATACTCTGACTAGTATTTGAACTAAACACATGCTTTCTGCCGATGTTTGAAGTGCTCTTCTTACTACATTTCTGTTGAACAAGCAAAACTGTAACTCACTGTCAAATTTGGTTTGTCTTTGGAAATACAAAGATTATAAAATATAGATCTGCTTATACTCCAATGAATTTTTTTAAACCTTTTATTTCCAACTCTTCCTCATCATTCCGATGTAACAAATTTGCTATAGTTTATTGACATGTTTTACAGTTTATCATATATAAAATACAGTTTATCATGTACAATATATAAGATGAACTGTGCTACTAAAGAGTTTCGCGTGAAAATAAGAATGTCTTCATGGTAAATACTCATAATGGTATTCAAAAATAAGTAACATCACATCTGCACGAAAACAATGACGAAAGCCGTAGCGAAATGCGGGCACTGCTAATGAGTTCTAGGTAGCCGTTTAGGTTTTGCTGAATGTGGACAAATGATTACCATCGAGTTGATAAAAAATCCTCGTACCACAACAATCTAACTTCATTCTTACTTTACCTTCAAAATTTCGTATTAATACTTCTTTTACCTTCTCGCTTTTACGTACGTAAAGGAATATATGCAATTGTGTGACGGCAAACGGCGAATTTTCGGCAGAAAAACTGTTATTCCTGCGCCCTGATAAAGAAAAATAGCATAAAACTTGTTCCTATGCATATTACTTCCTCTACCACGTTGTGTAGTCGTAATCCATGTTTTATGGGTCCATGATAACGAAAAATCGATCCATTTTCCGCATTTACAAATTTATCAACGACAGTAGAAATATTATTTTTCAACCACATCGATTCCTGTGCTTAATGGATAAAATTCATAAATTATTCATGTGGTCTTGCGCAATTTTACTTCGTAAATAATTTTTAATCCATTTTAATTTTGAAACCGTTCTTTCGGGGCTGGCGACTGTAACAGGAAGTGCGAAAAATAATGTCAATACTGTACACAGATCGAGAAAACTTTTTAATAAGTAATGACCAATGTTCATTTACTAATAAGTTTGCAAGATCTTTAACTCATCTTAGTTATGAAATTTGACCCTAAACAAATGCGCAAAGACAATAAATGAGACGTCGAGTGTTCCGTAACATCTGTGGGATATTTTGATTGAAGTTTTTGTGCTTCTTCGTAAATTTCATCTTCCGAAAGAGCTATCAAAACTTGTGGTTCAATCACTTTGAATCATTGCCACTTTATTTTTCACTCCGGCAAATCATCGCTTCAACTGATTAATGACAGTATCTCAGCATCCATAGTAAACATTCAGTTTGTATTTTTGTTTGCCATCATTGAGTTGTTGATCCTCGTTCGTCAAATGTCGTTTCGTTTTCTTCACTCGTTTTTGGTAAATTTCACTTTTACTTTCCAGACTTTGGATAATTCTATTGCATCATTTTTCAAATCATCATAGTGATTCCGAACTGTCTTCAATTCTTTGTATGCTTCATCGAGTAAATTCTATGCCGTTTGAAAATCCAAATTAGGTCTTTGAAGGTATTTTGAAACAGTGTTAGTTCATGTGAGTATTTTGGAATATAGTATAATATAGAAAACTAATTCAGAATGTTCCATTTCTTTTTTCGGACTTCATTCGCTTCAGTCGTTTTGTTAGCAACTGTTTTTTTTAGGCTTGCAAAGTATTAAAATATTAATATCACGCAATAATTAAGGAATCGTTCCGTCATGACCTCTTGTAGGACGAAGTCGTTTTAATGTAAGATTATTTCGATTTTTACCTAAATTCATCACGGTTCATAATATATTTCAACGATTAATGAATGCTATGACCAAAGAAAACTTAAATTTGTTCAAGCAAACAGTAAAATACATGAACCTCTAATATCCCAATTATGGCATGATTAAGCACAAGTTTGAAATTATGTGTAGTACAATGCTCAAACAATGTATTGTCAATATTTCATTAAATAATACAAAATAATAAATAAAACAAAGAAAAAGTAACTTCTTTTCTTTCTTAGCTTAAAAAACTAAGTTTTATTTCTTGAGTTTTATGTGTATGTTATATTATTTATATAACACGAAACGCCGCGACACTTCCTTTTAATTTAATATTCACTTTATTCAAACATTCCATATAGAATTATGAAAGGCTCTGCCTTCATCGAAATTATTGCCAGCGATTGACGCAAGAGGTCCCCCGGACATGATCCTGTCAGTCTCTATGGAAATTACGACACTGAGTAAACAGCTTTGTGTTTTTATACAAGAGCTTCAAAATTAATACGAGATGGAAGAGAGAATCCTTCTTTTTCACATTCAATGTGTGAATGTCATTAGTACCCCCAAACAAAAATGTTTAGGGTATATGTATAGCTCACAGCTGAATACATGTGTCATATGATTGCATGTGTTTGTCTGCTGATTGTCATACACCAAAAGTATTTTTTAGAAATAAGAATTAGAGACAATGCTGAATATTAACAATACTTTGTGAATCTTAATTTCACCAACTTCTTCGGAATTGGCTGGATGGCACAAAATATACTCTTAATACTATTACTACACTGCAAACTTCTATTATATCTTTAAGTGCAGCACCCGCAATACTACAGTAAAAGAACACTGTCCTAACCTATTGAACCAGATATGCCGGAGACTTAAGTAGTTGTATACGTTGCATGTCCCGAGTCAGAAACTCTTTTGGCCATTGCAAACAGGAGCAAAAGCTCGAGAGCTCTGCAGCCACTTCAACGCTTCGCGCCGAGACGGGGAGTGGAGGAGGGTCGGTGCGTGGCGAGGAGAGGCAGTGCGGAGCGAGCACAGACGGTGCGGAGCGACGACAGACGGTGCGGAGCGACGACAGACGGTGCGGAGCGACGACAGACGGTGCGGAGCGACGACAGACGGTGCGGAGCGACGACAGACGGTGCGGAGCGACGACAGACGGTGCGGAGCGACGACAGACGGTGCGGAGCGACGACAGACGGTGCGGAGCGACGACAGACGGTGCGGAGCGACGACAGACGGTGCGGAGCGACGACAGACGGTGCGGAGCGACGACAGACGGTGCGGAGCGACGACAGACGGTGCGGAGCGACGACAGACGGTGCGGAGCGACGACAGACGGTGCGGAGCGACGACAGACGGTGCGGAGCGACGACAAACGGTGCGGAGCGACGACAGACGGTGCGGAGCCTGGAGAGACGGTGCGGAGCGTTGCGTGGCGAGGACAGGCGGTGCAGGGCAAGCAGGAACGTTGCGGAGCGAGGAGGGGCGGGATGGAGCTGGTTGGAGTAGGGCGTGGCGGGGGAGAGTGGGGAGGAGCGAAGTGGAGAGAGGTGGGTTGGGACAGAGTGAACAAAGCCGAGAGGCGTGAGGAGGGACGTGAAGGACGGGAGGGGAGGGGTGGGGGCGGGGAGGGGAGGGGCGTGGGAAGCAAAGCAGGGCTGCGTGCGTAGAACGAGCAAGCGAATCGGCGCTGGCGAAGGCCACGCGACGCGACGGTGGCGCAAGGGGCGTCTATTCCCGCACCAAGTTTACCCCGCTCATCAACTATGCATGCGCATCTCGTTCGCAGTTAGCGGCAAACGCCGCGTCAAATATTAACGCCGCTGCCTCGGCGCCCGGGGCGGGGCGGGGCGGGGCGGGGCGGGGCGGGGCGGGGCGGGGCGGGGCGGGGCGGGGCGGCGGGGGAGAATACATCCCGCCGGAGATGAGCGTCCCAGCGCGAGCCCCGGGAGGCCGCACAGGCACGCTCCTCTGCGCCCCGCGTTGCTGCAGCTGTAGCGTTTCCCCCGGACGTGCTCTGTTTGCGCGATTTCTGTTTGGCAGTGGAGCGCTTTATGAATACTCATGCTCTGTTAATATTTTACCGATATTTCACTCGGAGTGGATCCTAACTGAGGGATTTACATGTACGCATAACTTAAAGAGAGACAATGACACTGCATTCAAATAATAACTCAAGAAAAAAAAAGAAACAGTTCAAGTTCAATTAATTTTTCACCTAATTTCAGTTAAAATAAAAATGTTTTTGTGATTGTCCAAGTTTCTAAAAAGCCCTAACGAGTATGAAAAGCACAGTGTTATGTAGGGTAAAATCTCAGAAATTAAGTCCATTAGGTTGTAGTTTTGAACTGATACAAGGCTGCATTTCTCGATTGTCTGAATCAACGAGTGCGACAGACCGTGAGGAGTCGGCGATTGAGCCTGCCCCCATGCGTGCTTATAAGTTCAAGCCGAGTGGATGCATGTGTTAGGAAGAAAAACAGGTTGTTGGCTAAAATAACAAACCCCGGCAGTGGCGTTGAGCGAGTCCAGACGCGACTTGCGTGTTTCCCAACACGTTCACAGCACAAGCCCGTCATTTTTCTGCGTCGTTTTGTTTAATTCTGTACAATGCACTTTTCTGGATTTCTTGATGGTGGCGGACAAAACCCATTTAAATTGTCTATATTTACTTGACTTGTCAGTTACAAGTCTACATATTTTCAGAAAGAAAAAATTACAGGTTAAGCATCATTCCTTGCAATATTTAATTTTATTCAGTATAAAATTATAATGTTGAATGTAATGTTGAATTTTATTCACTATTTCCATACATTCATTATTTTAAGGTCTACGAAATGTTAGTTCATAAATAAAATTGGGGACAAAAGGCTGATGATCCACACGTTTTAATGCGAGTTTTCAGATACTAATTTTATTTTTTCAAAATTAAATTTCTGGCCGTTGTGATCATTTTTGCAAATGTCACCGTGGTATTATACTCGGTAATAACATTGTTCGAAGTCAAAGGTACTATATATTATATTTCTAAAAATGTCAAAAATATTGAGTTCTTACTTTACGCCGAGATTCTCCACAAAGGGCTCTGAAACTTTAATTTTTGTAGTAAAATAACTCCCTTATTTTATTCGTATCTACAGCAAGAAATCGACAGAGACAGACAGGCAGGCAGGCAGGCAGGCAGGCAGACAGACAGACAGGGACACGGAAGGAGGAAGAGACAGTGATAAAGGGAACAACGTCTGAAGGGCAGAACAACGTCTGCCGGGTTTTCCTACTTTCACACGGTTGCAGATTCTACAAGCTCTGAACACGTGGGGTAGAATCGAAAAGTGTCGGACCAGCAAACATGTAATAGAATGGTCAAGAAGATCCCATCCTTTAGATTGCGGTGTGAGGAACGTTTAGTTTTTAAGGCTCTAGAACGCTTCGTTTACGAGTAATTTAACAATGTAGATTAAATATACTATATATACAGGATGTCCGGGGAGGAAACGTCGAAAATAAGCTCTCAAGACAATTCTAAGCATATTTTGTCTAATAAACTATGTGGATATTCCGAATGGTTGAGACGCAATAAGCACTCAAAAGTTCGTTTGAAAAATTGATTTATAGGCAAAACTTTGCGTTATAGAAGCATAGAAACACTCCAGAAACATACAAGTTGTTTGTTATTTACAAAAGAAATGAATATATTTGTTCAGAATGAAAAATTAAGCGAGAAGTAAAAATTCACCCAATTTACACAATTCGAATGCTTTTTTATTTCTCGCTTCATTTTTCTGAGGAAGTATATTCATTTACTTTGTGCATAATAAACAATTTACATGTTTCTGGAGTGTTTCTATGCTTCCATATGCAAATTTTTGTCTAGAAATAGTTTTTTCAAACCAACATTTGAGTGCTCATTGTGGCCCAACCATTCGGAATATCCACGTAGTTTATTAGACAAAATATGCTTAGAATTGTATTAAGAGCTTATTTTCGAAGTTTCGACGATTTCTCCCAGGACACTCTGTATATATCCTGACGTGCGTTGCGGGTTGCATTTTACGTGAATATTTCGATTCGTTTTTTAAACAAATCGTTCGTATTCTTAAAGTCAAAGTGCAATTCGTCACCTCTCCGTGAAATTCTCTTTCTTTAGAGACCTCATTTATAAAGATTGGTTGTGTATGAGAGCCGCAAAGGAAAGGTATACCACTGAAATAACATAGGAGACGATGGTTTGGTACCTACTTAGGAAGTGCACGAAGGCATATCTAGAAGACTAACATTACCCTACAAAGATTGAGAAAAATATTAACAAATTAATGATTGTGGCGATCCAAAACGAGGGTGGTTCGAGGGTTAACATATTATTGTAATACTTCATTTTCATACTACAATGATTCGTAACGTATTCCTTTCAGTTATTACTCGTTCGGTACCGCTTACGCAGTAGAGAGAAAATTATGTAATGCTGCGGGAAAAAGCGAGACAGCTGAATTTCTGTGAATTACAACTCATTGTTGGGTCATCATTTAGCGGTATGAAAAGGAGTTATAATTGTCAAATTTGTTTTGATATTTGATTGCAAATATTTATTTTTCGCACCAAATGTTCTAAGAAGTTTTACAAACGAGTACGAATTTTACCAAAAATGATGACAGAAATGTGTTAATTCGGAGAGAAATTGTGGTATAAATTGTATTACATAACCATTACCAAGGGCGAGAAAGTACGTGCTGTTTAACCACCACTAGTTTTTTATTCTATCA
Organism: Acheta domesticus; assembly: GCA_031308135.1. Lineage (NCBI taxonomy): Eukaryota > Metazoa > Arthropoda > Insecta > Orthoptera > Gryllidae > Acheta > Acheta domesticus. Next base: position 125,904,979 of record JAHLJT010002406.1, on the reverse strand, counting down.
TGTTTATCTACATAATTACTTTTTGAGTCTGAATTGTCAGGTCATGGAGGACATTCTTGTAATCTCACTGGACGTTGGATATTCGATAAACAAATTGCGCTCTTAATTGGTTACTTTATATTAATAAGTAACACTCTCATTGGAAATTGGCAGATAATTCTTTAAATACTAATTTTGTAACGCAAGAAAATATGACGTAACTTTGTCGAACAGAAATGCACCCTAAGCTGGGTTATCTAAGATTTTTAATTACTTTTTTGTGAATGCTGTGCTTTCTTTCGCAAAGTGATGCAAGACAAATACTTCATTAGATGAGGTTTTCTTTTGAAATCGTAGCACCAAACAAATGGACCTCGTCGTCTAGTAACACACATAATAGGCCTATGAGAAGCTTATTTATTTCGTATTGTTTACTTTTAGTCCATGCGATCTGAAATGTACACATGCACACATTATTCAGACTATACAAAAGACATTACATACATACATTTGATACGATGCATTTTCCAAATGAGCTCTTTTGTCTCTTTCAAAAAACATTACAGGAAGACCAATAACGCTACACTATTCAAGAGCTACCGTATTTTCATCTTCCCTACTGGCGTAAACTAATGATTGGATCTTCAAAATCTTTTGATGAAAAAGGCAAAGCGTTTAAGAAATCTAAGGACAGAATAGCTGAATGATGAATAGTTATTTTATCCATGATCTAACGGGTAAATATCACTTTAACATTCTCCCGGCTTGGAAACGGACCTAAAAATGGAGAGGAAAGACGGTAATATAATGTTTATTACAAAACACGAATACACAGTATACGTTTAAACACGAAAGCAGCTATTATTTCTGGTGATACATTATTCTTACAGTTTTCCCACCGAGAAAATGCAGCTGCGCAAGACGTTCGTATTACCCTACATTTTTGTGATTTCTTACGGAAAGCGCCCCTCCTCTCTCGAAAAGAGGTGTGAGCTTACTTAAAGGCAAAACTGAAATTTAAGCAGATTAGGCCAACAGTTTAGTTCTTTCATCGGATAAGTAGCAGTTCTAATTCTTGTTTGTTGTTCTTGGATGTTGATATTTCCTGCTCGATAAATGATGCAAGTGCAAGCCCAGATTATCCAGACAAATACGAATACCAATATATTTATGCCGTCGTGCTTCTAGAATACAGACACGCAGATGTGTGTGACCACATCCGTATTTTTTTTTTGTTCCGACCACATCCACATCTTCGGAAATGAGGCACATTGGATGGAGTAAGTTCTGTAGGAACACGCAGCTGGGATAAGAATATAGCACCCAATTTCATAGTATGCATCTACTACATGATTAGCATTTTACTCATGAATGAAACCAATTAGATTCGTTTACAAATACTTGATACTAGAGTATGAATAATTTACTTTTTAGACAGCCGCTAGTCAAAGCGGTTTCTTTTAGGGCATGCAAAGGTGCTAGTTCAACTTTTCTTTCCCGTATACGTACGTATATACGGAGTAATATACTCGAATGCAGTATAGGGAAAGTTATTTAATAATGCGCGAAAAAATGCGAATTTTTGGCAGAAAAAAATTCATTGCCGGGCCCTGATAATGCAAAAGTGGATAAAACCAGTTGCTAAATTAAGAACACATGGTACAGCCTAACATGGTGTAGTCAGAAAACATGTTTTGTGGGTCCTTGATAGCGAATAACCAATTGAAAGCAAAACGTCCGTCTGTCCGTCTGTGAACACTACTAGCGCCTAAAACATACGTTGGATTTTTTTAAATCGAAGAAAACCCCTGTCGATCTGATTCTAGTCGAAGCTTTGATATTTTGAAAAAGATTCCGAAAAAACCTCGGGGTATATTACATAACGCCCCGCGAAGATTTTCAAAATTTTCTCAAAAACTGCTCCAAATTTTTTCTTTCAATTATATAATTTCTTTCAATCTTATAAAGGTGGCATAGGTCCCAATTTCACGATTTACGCTGGATTTTCGAAAACTGCAAAAATTTGAATTTTTTTCGGCCTCTTCCAACAACTACAAAATAGCAGATGGAGATTTTTTTCCAAATAAAATTTATTCTCCGTAGTGAGTTCTTTCATTAAGGTCATGCAAATTTTTTTGAAACTCTTAGTAGTTTTCGCGCAATATTTCGTGCAATATGTGCAATTTAAAAAAAAATACAAAAACATTTTCTCAAAAATGCTTCCAAATTTTTTTCTATAAAGTTTTGGTACGGATAGTGCCTAACGTACTCTATGAGATGACATAAACGCCACGCCGCTTTATTCTTTTGTTTTTTCAAAAATTAAATAAATGTAATTTTTTTGACTTGTCGCTCACGTCGTTATTTACATTAGCGGTGATTTGTGGACATTATTGTATTTATGAGTACATGTGCTTTAAATAATGTCAAATAAAGTTTGTCGAAAACTCAACCGTTTTCTGTGAAATGTCAAATTTCCGCATTTTCAGAAACGCTCAAATGCCATTTTCTCATAAATGGCTCCAAATTTTTTCTTCAGACTTTTCGAACTGATACCTCTAATTGCACTCTTTAATATGACGTAAATTTCAATTTGGGGTATTTTTCGTTTTTTCAAAAATTACATAAATATAATTTTTTTGGAATATTTGTCGCCGTCAATATGCACATTTCCAGCAATTTGTAAACACTGTTGTATTTGTGAGCTGAGGTGCTTCAATTGACTTCTAATGAAGTTTTTCGAAATCACAAAAGTTTCCTGTGAAAAGGAAATTTAATTTTCGCATTTACAGTAGCGCTTAAATGCCATTTTCTTAAAAACAGCTCCAAACGATTCAATGAAAATTGCCACTTAGGACGAGATTTTACTGTTCTTTAATATTCTTAAAATAATATTTCCGTTCTACAATTAGGAAACCGAAAAATTAAGAAAATGTAAAAAAAAAAACAAAAAAACTTTGGGCGACGATAGATGGCAGCTGGCAAGAGTATGTAGCAATTCCGAATAGCTACCCCAGGCCCAAGGAAATAAAAAATGAATAGGGAAAGTCTGTGCCATTCTGTAGCATCACTAGTTAGTACGGTATTAGTGGTAAAAGTAAAACGATGCTCAAATGTTCAGATGCAAGAAAGAAACCAAAATACTTTCGTCTGATCAACTACAATTGATCTTAGTGTAACGTAATACCCAATTAAGTGCTTTGTATACTTAAATCAGAATAAAAGGAAAATGAAGAAGGCTGTCCAAAAACTAATATGTGGTACACGTGGTAAAAATGATTTAACTTTCCTCCAATGATTGTGCCACTCGGCCTCGTGTCGCAACATTTCCTATTCGCAAAATAGTTATTCATGTATCAAGGGCATTAAGTAGATGTTTTTGCTCCGAGGGCGACTTCCAAACCCGAGGGCCTCTGGCCCGAGACGCATTGTAATAGTCATTTGTCAGTATGACGTCAGATAAACAAAACAGAGTGTTTATCTAATTTCTATTGCATAATCGTTATTTGACTGATTTGTTCGTACAAAATGAAAGAATATTGTGAAGTTCCTGCGTAATTCTCGCAATAGCTAACAAAACTACGGACAGTGGTTTCCATTAAAATCTTGAGAAATATATTAAACTCTTTATGGTGTATTTGAGATTTACCAGCGTGAATAACAGTCTAAATTGCGCTGATGAAACGGTACTTTTAGGTTAGTAGCGTCTATTGTCAAACGTTATTTAGAATATGTCATAACACAAAAAAATAACATTTCGAGGATGTTTGCCGATGTTGCCTTATATATATTTTTACTGCTACTGAAGAAGAATATACTAATTATGTTTCTAAGAAAGGTGATACGTAACAATGAAATGCGAGTGATTGATGGCAATTATAAATTCACGGAAACATTCCAAAATTGCAATTTTCATTTAAATTAAGCAAAATAAGGTTTATAACGAATTATTTTATTTATTTGAGCATTATGCCATTTATTTGTTTATTTTTTTGCATTTTAACTTTAAAAAATCGAATTCATAAGTATGTTCTATGTATTGTGTTGGTATTAGAGCGAGCCATAAAGTATTCAAAAGGCCCTAGGGCATAAAGAACCAGAAAGGCCCGCAAAGGTATTAAGTATACCATTACGTGTTTTGCTTCAGGTCTGTAAACACACAGCAATGAACTAGTAAACCATAAATATCTTTCATCTCTCGTTTCATATATGTTTATTAAGCTAGTCTGACAAATATCGTTTTATGAAGTTTAAATGGTTCTGCACCCATTTCTAAAGGCGCACCTAACATGAAAAAGTCGTGCTTAATCACGCTGAGACCGAGAGTCCCGCTCTACCTCCTAGGTGACACGTGGAGGCGCACGCGGCACGTCGCGCGCGCGATGCCCGGGGGGGGGGGGAAGTCGGCGAACTCCAGGCAGTGAGTCACGCGTCGCGACCATCGGCGCTCGCGAAGACGCCCGCCCGCCGCGGGGCCCCGTCACGCGCACGCCGGGCGGGAGGCCGGCTTGCGGAGAGCGCAGATTGCGGCGGCCCACCGCCGCCACCACCACAGCCTCCAGGAAGAGCGCTTATTGGTTTTGGCACGGAACGACCGCGCGAGCGATGAAAGGCTTTTCAAAATCGCTGTCGTCGGCACTGGCCCCTCGGACGACGCGGCTGGGAGACCCATCCGCACACCGGGTCATTGTTGGGCCTGGTGCAGGCGCCCTCACGCGAACAAACAGCCCCGCACGCCCGTTTCCAGCGAATGCGCTGCTGAGTACGTGGTCACCTTCGCGGAGTAACGGTCCGTAGACATTGCTTTTGTCCGCGCCTGACGTGGAATTTCTGTTCAGCACGACCCTAATGCACAAAACAAAAATACAAGTATGGCGCTGCCTTTCGGCTTCTTGTTTGTTTACTGCGTATGCAAATATCACAACAAAGCATAGGTCATGGTGAGTGAGCGACCCACAGCATGCAGATCTGAAATAAGATCCCAAAGCCTGTAGAACAGGTGTCAAAACATGGAATTGCCAATTCTATAGTAGTAGGAATCAATATTTGTGTAATAAGGTGATCTAAAACAAAGTGATCTGCACAACACTTGATAACGGAGAACAAAGCACACTATACGGACAGCGTTTTCACGGTGGACAGACACAGCGTCACAATCTCATTACATTCAATAAACAGCGAGAAGCACGGGGATAGTTCTGCGATCTCATGTATTATTCATAAACATCCAGTCAAAACAAAGGAAAATGGTAGAGATGGACAGCTGCAAATCTGTTCTCTCTCTGGGCTCAGTGATCAAGATTGTACTTACCACTTGTGTAGGGGTTGTCATTTCTTCGGAACTCGGCACCGCCTCCCGGCGATCCTTCTGACGTGCGGAGCGCAGAATGCTTAGGCCGCAGCTGTTCCCCGTCCGACCTTGAGAAGGTTTGTTTTGATTCTCCGGCACCTCAATGCTGCAGGCAACCCTATCAACACACAGAGCAGTCGGCGACTGGAGTGGGAACCACAACCGAGATATCGAAACGAGGGATCATCGATGTACTGCGAACGAAAAATCGTGGACTATACTGCCATCTATTTTCAATGTAACAAACTATGTCATTGCTTTTGTAGAATCGAAGTGTATGCTGGTCCTGTGAACCATTAACAAAAGTAAGGTTAAGAGATACACACCAGGGGCGTGAAACTTAGATAGGAAAACGGGGTAATGATTTTTGCGCCATCTATCCTATCGTTGTAGTGAGCGAACTAAACGTGTGACGTCACAGAATTCAAAAGCTGCCGGTGGCAATGTAGGCGGTGGCTTTGATTCGTTATATGGTTACGTGCTGCTCAGGTGCTGTTTCAGGCGACATTTTTCACCTTTTTGTTAGTATTTAGAATGTCATGCCTTTTAAATAGAGTGAATCGTGCCACGACATTTATTTGCCGTGTCTAAAACTTCATTTTTTACTTTTTGGAAGATTTTAAGAAGACTGGAGGTAGGCAATACATCGCTTGAATTTTCGCCCATCTAGCAGTGGAGGTATTTATAATTCATTTTGAAATCTTATTGCATTATTGTAATTGATTATTTAATTTGTGAGCATTTCTACCGTGCAAAATAGTCTTGAAAATCCTTAAATCCATATAGCATAACCTAACCTAAGTAGATGCGTCATTTATTCTGTACTATTGGTTTACAAGTGTTTTAATTATATTATTTCCAACTGATCACTTCGCATGGTATTGGACAAGTTTTATATTAATCCATTGTTTGCATTGCCCAGTTATTTAAAATGTCACATTTTCAAATGAGACATACAGTTTTTACTGTTTTTTGACCAAATAAATAGAAATAAATGTACATAATTCATTATTGTTTGCATTTCTAGAATAGGTACACTCTCATTAGTTTATGACAAAATGTAATTAATTTAATTTGCTTAGGTGTACGAGTTAAGTTTCCATTCTGGAGGTGATATTCGAGTTGCAGTATGATGTGACGGCAAGATATAAAAAAAATTTGACTTCACCAACGCTAGAAGATGGAACTTCACCAACAGTGTTTCCTACAAGCCCTACGCTGTTTTCAAAGAACGTTCCAAGAAAGTTACTAAGTGTGCCAATGTAAATTTTTTCCCCCTTGAAGCTGCAAGTGGTGCGAGTGTGAATGATATTATAGACAAGTATATTATGTTGGTAACTTATAAATCAATTAATATTTGCCTTGTTTAGAAAAACTTGATTAACAAGTACTGGAAATGTATTAAATAAATAATGAAACCAATTTAGAGTTTGTGAACAATTAAGAAAACGTTGGTTTCAGAATGTGTAATTAAAGAACTGAGTGTAATAAATATTGTATTCTGATTATCTAAAATTTATTTTGCAAATTTATAAATATTAAGGGCACTGTCCAAATTAGGGAAAATATTTTTGTATATTTCAACTTCAGTGTTACAAGAGGTTAATATGATGATTTTTTAATTAAATGTAGCCAAATTTGAATTGGTAAATGAATCATCTGAATAAATCCTGTATCAATAATATTATTGTTAGTTACAGGAAAAATCTATTCGAATTTTACTGAATATACTGTCAAAAGTAAGTCGCAATTCAGTATTGTTCTGCTTATTTGTTGATTTCAATGATAGTTTATGTGTCAACATAGTGTAAATTGGCGCGCTCAGATGTGCAGTAACCAATCAGATTGCTATAGAAAAGGAAAAATCTCATATTGTAGCCTTAACAGAAAAAAATGGTGCAATTTTTTAAAAAGGAAAAACATATGAATAACTCTACAGTTGATAAAAAGAATGAATTATAATTTAAATTTTGGAATGATTCTTTACAAGTCTTGCAGTTGAATGTTTTTAAAAATTACTTTGCCATACAATCAGGGGAAATTGATTCAAAAAATGCTTTTTTGGGGGTTGGAATTTCAGAGATCATCTCAGGCATCTCTACTTCATATGTTCCTGTTTCATGTGTTTGTTCATATGGCTGGGAAACAATTTTTGTTTAAGTAAACAGAAAGTTTCCTTCTGTTTTGTCACAATTCTCAATGAGTTTGGCATGGTTCATGTTATTAAATAAAAATGTCCTGTGTGAATTAAAAAGTTATTGAGGAGCGGAGTTCAAATTAGATCCATTGTAATTTCCGATATAGCAAAAATAATTTCTTAGGGGCCCTAATTCACATTCCTGCTTCTAAAGCGGCTGACTCCAAGTTTGGTTAATTTATGTCTTAATGAGAGGAAACCATCAATTGTGAAGATCCAATTCCATAAGGATGGAACTTTTTCCTCTGTTAGTGGTTGGGTTCACAAATCTCATTTGTTAATATCTTTTGCTTTCATGTTAAAAGGTTTGTGAGGGCTATTATTTGATCCAACAGATGATGAATTGAGACCTTCCGCTTTCCCATTGCATGAATTGAATAAATTGTTTAAAAAATGTAAAACCTCTGCTGTTGTAAGATCATCTCTATTAGGAATTTTTAAAGTGCCAGGTGGAGTTTCAAATTCAACTACAAAAAAAAGTGGTAACTGTACACATCCTAAAATATTTTTGCACAAATTTTACGTATATGTACCATGCAAACACAAGCGCTTAAAAAATATTGGACCCTCTGTTCTTGACTTGATGAAATTGCATCTTAACTTTTGCTTGTAGCTCCATACAACATTAAACTTCATTCAAGTGTTTGTGGGATGTGATCCAATAAATTTAAGAGTAGAATTTGAGAATAATTAATAAATGTGAAATTGAAAATGAATAAGAATCCTGCGTATGAAATTAAATTGAAATTGTGAAAGCAAATAAATATTTAAATTTATATTTACCATCTATTCGAGATATAAATTCCATGTATGCCAACACTGATTCACTAAAAACCTGTGTGGTATATTTAACTCATTTTTTTCATTTTGTTGGTTACATACGTTGAGACAATTTCCTCATGACCTTATTAATTTTGTTTACATATGGAACAAGGTAATAGACTTTTCCTATGATGTGCCATGAAGCTAATTTAGTTTCCTTCAAATTTCCTATGTCTATTTCCAAAGTTTTAGTTACAAGATTATTGTGAATAATTTTCAGCACATTAAACAGGTGAATTATTTCTGTTTTGTCAATGAGGTAAGTTAATCCTAAAAATAATTATTTTCTGAAGATTATATAAATATAAAACATTTATATAAAATATAATACTAAAAATAATGTGAAAATGTTAATGTAGATATCAATATAAATTCCACACAGTAAAACAATTGTAAAATCTGTTAATGAATCAGTTGTTGTGTTTGTTGTAATAATGATGTTACAAAAATTCTGAAGAAGAGATGAATAAATTTCAAATTTAAAAATCATTCTTTTTTTTTTTTTCATTGAACACAAATTATTTAAAAAAAACACAAAAATGCATAGAAAAATCAGAAATGTGACTATATAAACATTTGAATATACAAACAAAATATTTACTTTGAGCATTGTTAGCTTTTATTCTGTTTTCTAGTTTTTTCTAACACGGAATTAACAACTTTCACATTTCACGATCCCTAATTGCACTGTTGTGGAAAAAGAACTTAATATAATGTTAGAAAACTTTTTTTTTTGTGCTAACTCTTTCATAATGAGCAATTAATTGTAAAAGTAAGATATGTAATGAAAGTTATTTTTACATCAATTATTTTAAAGAATTGTGTAATAAAAGTTAAATGACATTTACCAACAATATTAAAGCCACCATCTGTAACCACTCTAACGCATACATAATAGTAGCTGGGGTGTTGATGTTTGGTTACAACTGAAACTAAATGAAATGGGAATTTTCTATCATTTTTTCCAAGTTTTTCATCTATGTATTCGTGTCAAATATTCATTAAAAATTGTTATATGTAAACAAGAAATTATTCAATGGTCTACAGATCCCAATTCATTGCGGAGATTGTAAATTTTCTACTATAGAAAATACCCCCTCCTTAGAAGTGAGGTTCTGTCTCACCAATCGTATCCAGGTGTGCTTATTTGATTAATTTCATTCGTACATAAAATTTTATTAATTTTTTAAATATTAAAAACATATTTTACCAATTAAATCTTCGCGATTTGTTTTTCAACCATCGTTCTGGCCTAAGTTTATTTTTCGGGAATTTGTGATACGGCAACCAAGAGGTTAAATAATACAATTATTTGTAGTAAAACGTAAGAAAAGCAGATAATACCCATGGATATTCCCTACACTCACCATAATCTGCATTCGCGCAACTTTACTCAAAATGCGCGCGAAAACGCAACAGCAGCGCTATCTTCGCTATCGTTGTGACCGAGGAACTAAAACTTTGTCCCCCGCTTTTTAACATTGAGTGAACCAGCCCTGATACACACGATATCGCTGCTTTGGCTAGGTCAACGTTTAGGTTTACGTGTAAAATTGTATGAGAATTGAATAAGTAAGTTTACAAGTGAAAAGTTAACCTCAAAAATCAGGTTTAAATTCTTAAGTGATTTACAATTTTAGTAATTTTCTGTTAATTTGTTGCAGGAAGTTACATCATGTCTTTTTCTACAGACGATTCTTCATTCCCTACTGATAACCTCAAAGACAATGAACTTCAGGAATTTCTAATGGTAGAAAAGCAGAAAGCACAGCTTAATTCTCAGGTACCGTGGGACACTTTAAGTGAGCTTTACTTATATTAAGTCATACTATTTACATTCAAGTTATCTTCATGAATATTATTTTACACATTCCGGTATCATGTGGAAGTTACATTTAAGCTCATCTGTCGTAATAGTATCACGGTATTCTACATCATTCTACAATTTTTCTTGTTTGTTTTTTAGATTCACGAATTTAATGAATTTTGTTGGGACAAATGTATGGACAAGCCGGGGACGAAATTGGACTCCAGGACTGAAACGTGCATGGTCAACTGTGTGGAGCGCTTCATAGATGTTTCCTTACTTATTACTACAAGATTCACACAATTGCTTCAGAAGAGTGCAATGTAGGAATTCGATAAAATGAATTCACAGTTTGTTAAAATTCACATGCTCGAATTAAATTCAAATGTAAATAGGATCATTGCTAAAGAAAGAAAGTGAGTTTGTGCCACAAATTTGTTGATAAATAAGGGATCATTAATGTTGTATGAAACCACATGTAAACAACATTAATCTTAAATATCTATCAAAAATTGATTAGAATTTTAGTTCCTGCAGTTAAAATGTGTGTAATGATCAAATTATTCCTAGAGAAATGAAAGCTCAAAACCAGGCCTGTTTTCTCCTGTACATGTTCCTCTAGGTAATGAGGAAATGAATGTTTGTGATACTTCCAGTGGAAAACCATGTTGTTAATAAATAGTTTTTTATTGTAGAATATTCTGTCATGTATATATTCAATCCCTTTTCTCTTAGTCTCTGTCAATCTTATCGCTATAATGGATGTGCAAACTTTCTACAAGTTTTCGAATCTTCAGGTTTCTTGTGGACAGTAGAAAAGTAGAGAGAATTTTATGTTTGTGTTTTAATTGTTTAAATATTGGCAATGTAGAGTACGTAATCTGCCATTCTGGAACCTCATTTTTGTTTAGCTTGCAAGATACTTTTGATGTGGAAAAGTTATGAATGATGTTGTAGATGTATACAGTATTTCATTTACCTTGTTTATTTCTAACATGTGTAATATGTTCCTGAAATTAATTGTTTTCTTCAGCACAATGTTTTTTTCTTTATTTCAGTCAGATATGCTTGATATTAAGTTGTAGTGTAAATTTATTTTGACCATAATTTTATTGTTGAGAAGTTTACATTTTTTAAAATTTTATTGTAAACTATTATATGAAGGTAGTTGTACATTCTGCATATAACTTTTTTTTCCCCTTTAAAGGCTTTTGGCTAAGATAATTTTTCAATTCATAGTTCATTTTGTTTCTGTTGATTGTCATAAGTGAGTTTTGAAAGCGAAGTTACTTAAATTCTACTCAATATTCAAACATTTCTTAATATTTAGTTACAAAATAAGTATCATAGGATATTATGATTTAAATATCATACAATGTTTTATCCACTTTGTAAACATTTCAATAAACTATAAGTTTTGTTTAAATTTTACTATTCATCTAGTGAAATGAAACAGAGCGTTGTTGATGTAGTTAAGAAGAGCTATGGAATATTAGAATACATATGTGAACACTTTTCCTTGTTATCATGGATAAAAGTGGACTATGGAAATATTTTTACAGAACTGATCTCATTTTGTGAAGTTTGGCTGTAGATACCAAAGCAGATAAAGTTAATTATAAATTAAAGGATATCAAGTATATTCGTATTTTCACATTACTGCCTCATATACCAAAATTAGGTATATTATTGTTTACCTAATTGTATGTGGGAATTTTTGTGTTTAACCCGGGAGTGCCTGCAATAGGTAGACTCACACCAGTGTCTGCAATACCTCTCTCACATACAGCTACAACTTTTTGTGAATGCCAATGATATGAAGCTCTATTTACAGACAAACGTGTTTTATGTAGTTTGTGGATGTACCCCATGGCAATTGTTAATGTATCATGTACTGCAGTAACCTTGTCTGAATACTTACGGTGAGAAAAGTAAAAATTGACCAAGTATACACAAAAATCATTGAACATCTTATTATCATATTAAATAATTTTAAATACAATTTCCACAAATTGTTTTGGTATGTTCTAAACAAACCTATATTTTAAATTTTTCAGGAAATATTTAGAATGTGTCTTTTTTCCATTTTGCAAAGTTTGCATTATTTTTTCATTTCTCCTCAGACTTCTTCTGAACACCTTTCTCTTTGGGAAGAAATTGTGACAGTGGATCCAAATAAGACAAATAATTATCAAATTTGCTGAATTTGGCACTCATCATAGACGAGACTGAAAATCATGCCATGCTAAGTATTCCTTAGGCCAGGAGCTCACAATGCACTTAACTCACAATGCCAGTGAACACAATGTACCTGACAGATATTGCACAGTGCAGCGATCTTTTTTCCATTTTGCAAAGTTTGCAATATTTTTTCATTTCTCCTCAGACTTCTTTTGAACACCTTCTTTCTCTTTGGGAAGAAATTGTGTCAGTTGATCCAAATAAGACAATTATCAAATTTTCTGAATTTGGCACTCATAGACATGACTGAAAATCATTCCATGCTAAGTATTGCTTAGGCCAGGAGCTCACAATGCCAGTGAACACAACATATCTGACAGATATTGCACAGTGCAGTGATCAAGTTTCAGTGTGCTCATGGGAAATGATTAATCGAAAGGATAAAAATAGAAGAACAGGCATTCTCAGAAAAATGCAATGAAGGAATATGTGAAATATCAGCAGACTAATGCATTGCAATAATTCAGGAACATAAAATTGCTGTGGCTTGGAGCTCTCAGTTCTATTGTGGAAACTCCCATGTTAATAGCATGTTATACTGTGCCCATTTCTGTAACAGGAAGCCTCATCAATTGCAAGCGGTTTTCAGTTGTTTTTGTAATGAATTATGTGGATTTAATTTGTCATTTTGCACTCAAAGGAGTTTTGTGCAAAATAATTTTTTGGTCGTAATGTATTTTGGGCATTAATTCCTTACCTTGGGAGGTAAAGGCCAATCTGTCTATTTTTTGTTGGGGTACATTTACAAACTTGTTCCAGTATCATTTCGCTTCTGAAATATATTGAAAAATGTTCAAAAACATTATGTTAAGACAGTTAAAATGATATCCTGTTCGGTTTCATTTAGAAAACAAAACTCTTTAAACTGCCTCCTGTAAAATAATATAAATGTGATGTGACTCCCTTTCTAGGTACAAAATTACTAACTGTTTTTGCAAAATATTGAATTTTTTAAATTTACTTAGAATTCCTCCTCAAATGTTCTACTAGTGTATTGTTTGGAGACCTACTTTTACACTCATGTTAAATTAGTTTATGGGTGATGTGCTGTTGAATGCAGTTTTTTCAGACCATCTCATTACTTCTGGAATTGTCAGGAGGATTGTTATATTTCTTTTGTTTTAATATTTATTTTAAAGATATAAAAAAAATTATCAAGGTTTTCTCTGGACATTATTTTTATGGTAGTTATTAAAGTTATCTTTTTAAAAGGACTTTATTTGCTATTTTCTTAAATTACTTGATTGCTTTAATTGGGATTTGATACAAACTGATGTTTATGATAATTCATTTACTATTTTTGTCTGGATACATTTGATGATGTATTTCTAGTCTTTGAAACAATCATGTGAATAATTTTGATGCCAAGATATTCTGACCAATATATGGGTATAAAGTTTTGATATGTGTTTCTGAATTTTTTAAATTTTCAATCTGGCCCACATTAAGCATGTTTTAGTTTCATTTCAAATTAACTTATATGTTCTAGGTTCAGTTTGAAAAAATACATTAAATAATTAATTGATACACATTGGTAAGGAATGAGGTTTCACATATATCAGGAAAGACAATAATTCATTCAGATGTTTCAATTTTTTTTATTGATTTGTGAATGATATATAAATGTTGCCAATTTGAAATTTCTGCAAACACTTGACTTTGAAAGCACATGTAATGAAGAAGGTAGATTTGTGATGAATGTTGTCAGTCGGTTAATTTGGCTTAGCAAGGAGTGAATGATGTTGAGAATGGTGAATATTTATGAACCAGCACAGTAGCTTCTGAGTTCTGCGATTGCACATGACTTCCGACAGCATTCATCATAAATACCCTGTCTCTTTTGGCGATTTGAACTACGGAGAAATGAAGACGCTTTTGGAAGGGATTTCAAGGGGTAGGGGAGCTGCTCTTCAACAGATGCAGGTTCATTCAACCAGAATTCGGGTTCTGGCTCTGTAAAAAGAAAAACAGTATAAATTAGAAGTTACAAGATAAATGTTTTCAATAAAAGTTTTGATTCTTACTTTTATTTTAAAAAATCAAAAAATATTTTATTGAATGAAATGAATTGTCATAAATTTAATAACTCAGCTGATATAGATACATGGAATATATTATACAAACCTTTCTCAGCTTTCTTAAACATTGGATTATATAAACCATTGCATACTACATGGAGCATGTTAGAGAGGTATCGCCCACATAGTCTGACTTCATTCCCTCTCTTTGGGACTTGGAAGATATCCGTCTGGGCATGGAAAATGTCCCTTTGGGCCTGTGTGATTACGCAGAGGCATACTGCTGTCAGGAGAAGCAATCTCAAACAAACGGTCCACATCTGAGAACAAAAAATTAAACCAAGTTGTAGAAAAGATCAAAGCCCTAATACATAATTGTTTACAATATTACATAATACAATATTTAACCTTCAAGAAAAATGTCATAATTTTAATGGAAATTTGAAATTTTGTTGATATGACATACATAGTGATCTAATTTCACAGTTTAGTGGTATGTGTAATAATTTTTAAAGAAAAGCTCCATCCAAATTATATCTACATTATTTGGAATTTTTTTGGGCAGTAGTTGTACATAAAGTTATGAGAAAGTGGTCAGGGACAAAACCAAAAATCTCGTCTTGAAATTCTATGCAAATGCACCAAAAGAACTCAATATATTTCCTTTTGATATTCATAAATATCCATCGTTTATGGGAGGGTGATAAGAGGTAAAGTGTTCCGGACCCCCTCCCCTTAGTATAGAGAAAGAAATGTAAAGTTGCAGGAAAAAGTGCTGTTAAAAATAAAAGCATGTTATGTGTAACGCTGGTATAAAAAAGTGGACTTTTTTGGTCATTGCCTAGTAGGTTAGACCCTACTTTGTCGCATACTGGTTTTGACAAAACTCGCGTTTTGAGTGTTCCCGATTCCAATTCGCCCCCCCCCCCCACTTCATTCATATCCTCGTGTGGTCAACATTACGCAACAGCCGGTTCACAGTATTTAATACAAAATTGGCATTCCCCGGTCCTGACTATTTGAAGTCACATGGACCACTAATAAACGTGTAAATCCGACCCGTCAAAAATTTCGTTTCAGGATATAGCACGATGGAAATGGAGTGGAGTGAGTGTGAGTGTGTGTGTGTGTGTGTGTGTATGAGTGTGTGTGTATGAGTGTGTGTGTGTGTGTGTGTGTGTGTGTGTGTGTGTGTGATATCATCACTAGAGACAGGAAAAATATGTAGTATCAAACATCAAAATATGTACATAAAAATGTAATGCAAACAGTAAGAAAATGTAATAAATATGTAAAATCGGGTCTAATAAGTAAAATTAAAATGCTCATATTAAAGTATAAAACTAATACTTATATTAATACTAATATTAAAGTATAAATCCCCTTTATATGATACGAAATTCCATTTATAAAAAAGTTCCTAAACAAATTTTAAAAATAATACAAACGTTTTAAAAATCATTTGGAGAACACAAGTTGAAGCACACTGTGCATTATACCACTTTCCCGTCATTTGTAAAATTTTGATCTATTGTTATTTAGGACCGTAGTTTAGCAGCCAGACCAAGGTGCATATAAGCAAATTTAAATGCTCCATGAACAATACAAGCCATCGTACAAACTGGCGATATCTATGATCAGCAAACAAACACTGCAGCGTGCAATATTTTCATCGAAGTATTATATGTCGGCGATCGCCAAAATTTCTCGGGAATTAAGGTTACAGGTCACGAAACGGCGTCAATAATACTTATCACACCTAGATTTCTACACTCCTAAGCAAGAAATAAAAAAAATGACCCCAATTTACACAATTCGCCTGCTTTTTTATTTCTCGCTTAATTTTTCTGTCTGAGCAAATATATTCATTTCTTTTGTAAATTATAAACAATTTACATGTTTCTGGAGTGTTTCTATGCTTCAATAATGCATATTTTTGCCTAAAAATATTTTTTTCAAACCAACTTTTGAGTGATAATAGCGGCTCAACCATTCGGAATATCCACGTAGTTTATTAGACAAAATACACTTCGAATTGTCTTAAGAGCTTATTTTCGAAGTTTCGACGTTTCCTCCCCGGACATCCTGTGTACGTAGTATATGGAAAGAATGCTGCGGAAAATCGATTTCTAGATTTCAACGAAAATACACACTTTGGAGTCCCCTTATACCGTCATATCCGTCCGTCCGTTATATCTGTCTGTCCGTCTGTCTGTCTTCTGTCAGTCTGTGAACAACCGTAGCGCCGAAACCATAAGAACGATATCTTCCAAAATGAATTTTCCGCAGCCGATCTGGTTCCACACGAAACGCCGTGATTTTGAAAAATATTCTTCAAAATTTTGGGGTTCTGTACATGACACCCCCAGGTCATTTTCAAAACTTTCTCAAAAACGGCTCCAAATTTTTTCTTTAAATTTCTCGTATGAATAGAGTAAAATACACTTTTAAAGGTGGTATAGGTTCTAATTTTACAGTTAACTCTGGATTTTCGAAAATTGCAAAAGTTTGAAATTTTTTCGGCGTCTTCCTAGAACTACAAAATTGAAGACAGAGATTATTCCTCCAAATAAAATTTGTCCAAAGTGAGTTCTTTCATTAAAATCATCTACATTTTTTTGAAAATTCTGGTAGTTTTTGCGCAATATTGCACGCAATATGTGCAATTTTAAAAAATTACAAAAAACAGATTTTCTCAAAAATGGCTTCAATTTGTTTCTTTAAACTTTTTGTACAGCTAGTGCTAAATGTGCTCTATGAGATTATATTAACGTCATACAGCTCTATTCGTTTGCTTTTTCAAAAATTACAAAAATTTAATTTTTGCGACTTGTCTCTTACGTCGTTAATATTTACATTAGCTGCGATTTGTTCACATTTTTATATTTATGAGTACACGTGCTTAAAATAATGTCAAATAAATTTTCTCGAAAATTGAAATGTTTTCTGTGAAAACTAGCTCTAAATTCCCCATTTTCAGAAACGCTCAAACGCCATTTTCTTAAAAAAAAGCGCCAATTTTTTCTTCAACTTGTCAAAGAAAAATGTGTCAAAGAAAATCGCCATTTAGGTCGAGGTTTTAGTGTTCTCTAATATTCGAAAATTAATATTTCGTTCTACCACTAGGAAAGCGAAAAATTAGGAAAAATGTCAAAAAAAAAAAATTGTAGTGTGGGCGGCGAATGATGGTAGCTGGCATGAGTATGTGGCAAGTATGAATAGCTAGCCGAGACCCAAGGAAATAGAAAACTAATACAGGAAAGTCTGTGCCATTCTGTAGCACCATTAGTTTCTGGTTGCATAGGCGCACTCAGCCTAAAATGGTGGAAAGGGAACTACATATGAATCTGGTCCCCTGCGAGTTCCTTGCGTATTACACATTTGTGTTTACATATGAAGTATTTTATGAGGAAATAAATAAAACAATGCGTTATTAGGTCGAGTTTCGGGGCCCCTTACGAAATGTTAGGGAGACCATTCCTCGTAGTGGGGGATTCCGTGGGGGGAGGGGGCATGCTCAAAAGACGTAGAGTTTCGTTTGTTTCCGTTCTTTCTTTGGCAATTGATTTAATTATTTATTTATGGTAGAATTACGTAATTATTTAAAAAATAATAGTGTATAGTTTCATATACACTCTTCAAAAATAATGTACAAAATAAAATACGTATATTTATTATTTAATACAAATCTATGATGCCCCCTTCACCCCATCCCCCAATGATCGGTTGGATCCGCCCCTGGGCGCAAGCCTGAGGGTAGCTGTCTCTACAATGGTGTATTGACGTCAAACACCTCTTACTACGTTAGTTATTGGATTAATAGTTACGTATTAAGAGTAGTTACTACGTTGACCGTGTGATTCTGACTGCACGTGGCTATTATTCTCAGAGCCGAATGAAGAGGCTGCTCCACGAAGAGAATAATGACAAAAAGGGGAAAGGGATTTTTAACTTATAATCCAAAAGAAAAAAAACCAGATTCTACCCACTACTAAGTTAAATAAGATCTTGGACTCCTGTGTCAGCTCATTTAGACTATCAAACACCGAAATTTGAAACACTGAAACTATTTTTATGCTCAAATTATTAATCTTAGCAAAAATTGTTAACAATATTCTAAAATACACATTAGGGAACATTTACATCACACACCGTTTGGGTACAATGTCAGAGCGAGGTGAATAATTTCAAATTTTAAAAGTGTGGCTGCTCAGAGCGCCAGCATACATATTTTGCCAGATGCTTGTTTCTTATTCGAATCGTCTAACCAATATCCATTCCTCATAGCACTCTGCTTTCTCATCTGGGCTGACTCCATTCGGCCCCGAGCGTCCGGTCCGCCGCGCCGCGCCGCGTCGGTCGGCGACGGCGGCGGCCACGTGGACCCGGGAGATTCGCAGCTGAGCCGCCCCCGCGCGGCGGCGCGCGAACTGGCCGCGACCTTGAACTGCGAGGCGCCCGCCCCGCCCCGCTCCTCCCCGCGCCGCCCGGCCCCGCCCGGCCCCGCCTGGCCCGCCACGCTGCGGCCGCCGCGCCGACGCGGAATTGGCCAGCCGCAGGCCGCCGCCCTCATCTGCTGTTGCGCGGCGACGAAGCACTGTGGGCGTGCTTGCGACTGGGAGTGGATGGCAGAACTTTTCGTTTTCCTGCTAGGAGGATTCTCTCAACCTGCGACATCTCATTGATTCTTTATGATTGAGTAACCGGAAATATTTTCCGCCAAACGAGCGATGAATTTATATCTTCAGGAGTTTAGGTTTCTTTTAAATATCTGTAGACCACTATTTATATTTTTATTAATAACATATGTATATTTTTATTACTAATTTCGTCACAACCATGAACTACGTGCGGAAACGTTTCTCACACCGTAATCTACGGGATGAGACCTTCATGAACATTCTATTACATTTTTGCTGGTCCGGCGCTTCTCGATATTACTTCAACTGCTCACAGACATGCAGAATCTGCAACTAAATGTGAATGAGAGGGGCAGAGAGAGGCGGAGACAGAGACAAGTCAGACTGAGACAGGGACAGAGAAATGGAGGGACAAAGAGGGAGAGGGGGAGGGAGAGAAAGGGAAATGGAAGGGGAAAGAGGAAGATGAAAGGCAGAACAATGTCTGCCGAGTTTCGCTAGTATAATATATAAGTAAGATAACTTTGTATGTATAATATTTACATTTTCTAACTAATAAAAAATGTTTCAAAATTCATGTTCTGAAGGGGCAAATAGAATTGATGATTGAAGGGGGAGCGAATATGCAACCCGCAATGCTTCTAGGAAACACGAAGAGGAGCAAGCTGGAGAAGTAGGTATAATATTATTTCCAATTTACTCTAGATATTGAAGCCTTCCTTTTCCTGTCTGGTCAGATATTGGTATTAATAAATACCCGAGATTTGTCGGATATTTCTGCTTGCTGTAATATAAAATAACCACGATATTCCCAATGTTTTCCAGAAAGGCGGGGTTAGTTTTGTCAAGATTATCCTCTTGAAGGAAAATTAATTTTAAAATGACTCAGTCAGTGCAATAAACAAAACAGCTGAAAAGGAACTGTCGCGACTGCATCAGAACACGTTACAGTTCGTTGGATAATTGCAGGTAATTGATCCAAGAAAAGAGCAGGGTTTAGTGCTGTCTTCACGCGTGATTCCGTCCACCGCGCGGGGACGGCGGCAGGGCAGTCGCCGCCGGGCGCAGCGCGTGGCGCGGCGCGCCGGGTCTTTTCGCTTGCGACATCGCCACCGCCGTCCACATCTCGTCTTGCGCCTCGATCGCTTTAACGCCTCACATCCTATTCGCTGCTCTTGATTGCGATTTATACGTGATCGCGGCGCGAGCGCGGTCGCTGCTTTGACGCGCCGCGCCGCCGCGTGCTGTCGTCGCCGCCCCCTGCCGCTCCGGCGGCGGCGGCGGCGGCGGCGGCGGCGGCGGCGGCGGCGGCGGCGGCGGCGGCGGCGGCGGCGGTGCCGACACGCCGTCTGCCAGTCCCGTCCTCGTTGGGGGGAGTCGATTACGCACACTTGATTGGAACGCGAGCGATGGCTTCGGAGAAGCCGGCCAACTTCTGCTAGTTGCTGAGCGAGTGCGCTGGCATCGCGAATACTGTTTCTTCCCAATGTTTTTGCAGTCCCCGCGTAGACAATGGTTTCCGGGTGGATGGATGTGGAAGAACATTACAGACACGAACAACGCCTCTTTGCCAGCCTAAAATGTATTAATTATTATTCTATTTATTATTTCATTCACATTCTTGTGCTTGTCACGACATATGTATAAAGGCACTAGAAAGTACTTAATGAATATGATTACTTTATTTTCAAATGTGACATTCACTACTACACAATTCTTGAGCGGTATAATTGAAATCGGATTAGAAATTTAGTTGCAAAAGTTAATATTTGAATACACAAATTTCAATTTCAAGGTGAATGTTTTTGGTAGCAATAATGCAGCGATATATTTATGAAAAGGTGTACTACTTGCATAAACTCACGAAGTAATAAACATTGCTGTTGACATGTTGAACTTTCGTGACTCCAGACATTCAATAAAAATAATTTGCGAAATGCGAATTAATCCCATAACCAATGTCCGTGACTTATTTCAGTTCTACAATAAGTGATTCGTGAGTGGTGATTATTTTTCTCAATGTTATTTCACGTACTAGATTTCAATTCCCGACAATGCATTAAAAAATACATCCATTTTTTCCCTTCTACAACATCAAAACAACAGTTTATTTTGGACTTTTGTAATGATTCCCGGTGTTATTTACGGAATACTTAATTCAATCATCAGGGCTTGCCCTTGAATTTGCGACATGAGAAACATGTTTTGATTAAAGGAAAACAGATTCAAAACTTTTCTGAAGTTTATGATAAAGGAATAAGGATCCAAATCTGTAGCTCATTTGCTAATGCAAATAGCTTCTATTGTAGGAGCGAATATTTCGTATTTTTGCCACAATCGCTCGTTGGTACCTTTCTCCATAATTCAACTTGTAGTAGTTTTAAGGATTCCTGGACTCAAGTATATGTGAACAGATTGTACTTCTCCCTCATACGTTACATTAAATTTTGTGTTGTTCTTAAGTTTAATAACCATTATTGACGACGTAAGTGTCGTATGTTATATTATTGCAGAACGAGATTGAAGAATTATCAAAGGGGACCATTTCACCTAGTTTGATAACAAATCGAGTATTGACTCAACAACGTTTATTTACTTTGTAAACATTCCAACGAACTATATTTTTTTAGTGCAAAAATAACTATTCGTCCTGCGAAAAGTGATATACAGATGTTGGTTGTACTTAATTGATAGTAGCCAAGCGTGAGTTCTAATATTACGAAATAGTATTATCCATGCATGTTTTCTTTATCTCTCAATTCGCTAGAAGCGAGAGAACTGGGAGCTTTGATTATTTTTGTGGCAGTAATGTCTTATGAAATACGTAGCTCGTTTTCAATGCAAAATAGTTTCTGTTACACGGGAGCCAACATTCCGGGTAACCGTATTTTTATCAACAACGGTCATTGTTTATCGATCATTAATTGTCAATTCAACTAATGTTGATAAAGGATGGGGGTAGGTATTTCGGGGCTCAAGAAAACATGCGCAAACAGTACATACATTCCGAAATTGATTATTATTGTTGAAAGTAGGACATATTACACTTGTATCGTAACTGACGAGATACATCCTAATAACTCTTTTTACAAGACTGATCTCAGTTTCTTTAAGTTTCACTTCAAACAATCAATGTGGATAAATATAAAAATAAGATAGTTCTTGTGAATAGTATCAGTTATATCTGCTGGTGCCATATACAGCGCGAAACCGTCGGCGGGTTCTCGAGTTTAATGACGGGGGCTGTTTGCAGTGCGTCGTCTTCAACATTCCAAGAACGTCCATCGCACATCCTCCACTCTGGTGCGACGAACATCAACTCGAATGAAAGGGCGACTTCTTTTCTTCCGCGGTCACCGCCTAGATCTCACACATTGATTGCGAAAAACATACACACCCGCTAGAAGGGGGTCTTGATTCCGAGAACAAGTCGCGCCCCCTGCACTTCAACTCGCCTTTAAAGGCACCGACGAGGTATTCGCAGCCATGATAACCGTCACCCTTGTCTGTTTTACGAATCCAGAAGTATTTTTAGTTGGGAAAGCCATACGAGCCACGAGCGGAACTCTTCTTATTAACGTATAAATAGCTTTTCTAAGATTTAGAGTACTATGTGGTCTTGTGAGACTATTTTTAAGATTCACCTCAAAGAAGCTTATTTCTCGTTTTCAAAGGATTCATTCTGTGTGGTGTCCTTGCGACAAATATCCGAAACAAGTTAACACTCCGATTATACTATTCTTGCGATGGTAATATCCGTAATTTACTGTGTTCTTATATTTGACCAAATGTTTGGGTAAAAAAGACAAATTTGCAAAATTACTAACTTTCCATCCATCTCCTTCACTAAATTTTATATTTTTTGGTTAAGAGAGAATTTTCAAATGATTTAAACAAGCTCGGCGTCACTAGTGACTGCTGTCTGGGTGTGAAGAATTAACAGCCAAATATCGATGATGTGGTGAATGAAAGGTCACTAATGGCGAGGTCATTCATCGACCTGAATTTACGACCTGCGCGATCTGTCAGTGCCGATTCCGCCTCACGTCTGCAGACTACGTCAGCAGATGAAGCAATGAGAAAAAGGCAGTTATGGTGATAAAAATTAACATTTTTGGCGATGAAGTTTAGGTGGTTGACTGAAAGACGTAGATGTGCAAATAGGGAATCTTGTAGTAGATGATCCTTAGAAGAAAAATATGGATTCCTGTGATGGTAATTCATCGTATGATTGATGGTAGACACCACGATGATCATGGAAGGTTAGTTTCATACTCAAGTCCGTCTCTATTTTAGAAAGTGATTCATTTTGAACCTAGATATTCTAGCAAAACTCCATCGCGCGACTCAAACAATAAAATATCAAGAATATTTTATTGTTTCTTAGCATTGCATTGTATTTGACAAGTCTCCTCTTCCCAATCCTTTAGAAATACGTTCTGCTTTATAAGGAGCCAAATTCCATGGTTGAAGAACGCGGTACATGCTGCAGAAAGGAACGCAGTCTGAAGACGTTTCTTACGGCCTGAGTACTTGCGTGTCCAGGTTTGTCAAACACAAAGGCCTGCGATACCTATTTCTGTGCATCTGA
The DNA here is from genome assembly GCA_031308135.1 of Acheta domesticus. Taxonomy (NCBI): domain Eukaryota; kingdom Metazoa; phylum Arthropoda; class Insecta; order Orthoptera; family Gryllidae; genus Acheta; species Acheta domesticus. The sequence goes on along the minus strand of JAHLJT010002406.1, from coordinate 125,881,334 downwards.
CAATTACAAAATCTATTCATTATATTTCGTAGATCATGACTATACTCATTATTTTAGTATGTTGGTGCATCATCTGAAGAGAAAAGAGATAGCCTTGAGATGGTAGGAAATCCCTCTACTAAAAGAAAGTTATTGGTGTGGTTGATGGAACAGGCACACCCGTTCTGCAACAATTTGTGCATACACAGACCAGGTCCTTTTTCAAGTTTGAAGGCTTTTATCGGTTCTTTTATTTAGGGTGCCGGCCTCAGTTGGGATGATGCTGTAGCTTGCGCGGCGGCAGGTGTCGAACGGGCCAGAAGTTTCCCGGCGCCACGTCCGCTGTCAGCGCTCCCTGCCGAAATGAGCGTGGGCCCGCGGTCGCCGCCCGGCGTGGCCCGGGCCGTGACCCCCAGCGCCGCGCGGCGGCCGGCTACGAATTTAGATTCGGCAGATGCCCGTCGCCCACCCCGCTCCACCCCGCCCCGGCTCGCCGCGTCCCGCCCAATAACGCCCTGCCCCACCCCGCCCACCCCTCCCCGCCCCACCACGCCGCGCCCCACCGCCCGCCCCGTTCTGTCCCGCCCCACCCCGCCCTGTCCCTCCCCGCCCTGCCCCGACTTGTCCTACCTCGCCCTGTCCCACTCTGTCCCGTTCTGCCTCGCCTCGCCCAACTCCGCTCTCCCCGCCCCGCCCCGTCGCTCGCCCGCCGTCGGCACGCCCTGAGGCGTCTGGCCCTGCTCTAGGCGCCGCTCTTTGGCGCCGGGCGCAGCGGCGGATCCAGGGCTAACGAGGGTCATGACCCGCCAGAAACGTTCGTGAAAAACGATTTATTTTGCACTAAGAGGAATACATACGAAGACTAGAATTAGTTGACCATGAATAATGAGTTCTTTTCATTCCCCTGTTCAATAATTGAATCTCGATGTCGCGTGATCGGTGAATGATTGTGAAATACACGACTGTGAAGTACATTGTGTGATACGGGTTTCTCGAGTTCAATGCTAGAAAGAGGCATTTTGTTTCGTGAACCGGGTGAATCTATTTCAGAGCCAGCATTGCCATTGACTTTGCAGCGGCACTGAACAGGAGGTCTTAGGATCCCGACAGTGGTGATTTTCGATACTAGGTAAACAGCTAAGTCAAATTCAGCCTCTGCCTGGAGCAGAATTCTAGTGGCCAGCTGCTCTGTTGGGGAGTTTTCCACAGTTTCTCGGATTAATGTCACGCGAATGCCGGAGCAGTGCCGTGACAATCGGGCCACGGTCCGAGCGCGATCTTGTCTTTCTCTCCCTTGTCCTGTCCTTACATGCACTACACAATCACACATATCGGGGAACCAGTCGGAAGCTTGGATCTTGGCTTGTCTGGGGCGGAACTGTGCTGAGGAAGATACCTGGAGAGGGAATTTCCTCGCAAGCCGGTGTGCAGGATCTCACCATTTAGCGGGGAAGGAACACCGTCCCCTCCAGGCAGAGAAAACATTGACTGAACTAACGGATCTTATAACCACAGCAGTTGACGTGCCCGGAACAGTAATCAATCGCTTTATGGTTCACATTTACGTTTAGGTCATTTTCTTCAATAAATTGTTTATTTATTTATTTATTTACGTCAAAAACAGTTAAAAACTGTGTGTGACGAGCTATGGGGAGAAGTGTTTCACATTCGTTTTCGATATTTGATAGAGTGATACACTTGTTCCAGAATTAAATTCTTTTCAAGCTACTTTAAAAGCAATTGCTTAATATATGGCCTCTCTTAAGTCATTTTCTTAAATAGTTTTTAATTAGTTTTTCTGATTTTTTTCTTTTTTCAAGAAATGTTTGGCAAACTCGTAGTTTTTCATTAAATTTGAAATTATAAATTGGACAGACTCGAGGATGTTTTATGCTAATCGCTTAGGCCGAAAGCCGTAGTCGCTCAACGGAAAAGTCGGTGATAACAGATCCCTAAATCTAACACCTAGAGCAGCTGACCTGACTCAAGACACTACAGTGAGTCAAGCCCGGATGTCCTAGGATTCCTGAGGGTGGCAGATTATCGACAATAACTAAAAAGTCAGGACAAATGCCAGTGGCGTAGCGTCAGGGGACGCTGAGATGCTGAGCATCCCCGTATATAAGAACCTTAAATACTGTATTGATAATCTTACAAGTGGTCTGTTGAACGAAACACGTTTTGTATTAATTTTAAATTGATTTCCTATGATTGAATTCGGCGGGCTGTTGAAGCTGGCCTCTGATTGCTTGGAAGCTAAAATACTTCAGCGTCTGCCGCCAGATTGCGACGAGCAATGACGCATGCGCAGATGGCGAGGTCCCCCTCTCCCCTCTTCGCCCATGGCCCAGAGAAACCCGACTGCTTTACGCTAGCGTCTACTGCGGAAAGAAGCTCGTTTGTGCACGAGAGCGCAGCACACTTCAGGCGTTCAGTAAATTATCTTTCTCTCTCTCACTCGGGAGTCCCCGCTTGGTCATGGGTACAAACTGTAGAAATAGTGCCTGACTACTATTTCTTAATTAATATCCAAGAAATTGTATTATCTCTTAAATAGATTACATATTATTTAAGTCTGCAATGTATAAATTAACAAATGGTCTTATTGCCATTCGCGTATAAGAATTAAAGCTGAGCCATTGTATAATTTGCTTTCAAGACATCGGCAGCCCTGACTGCTGTGAGGATTTTGTGGGAAGTGCCTACACCGTCGACCGTCGTAAGCAATCGAGATCGTGGAAGTAGTCCCAGTGTATCTGCCTTGTGTTGCGTTCGCCTGTTAGACGAAGTAGTTGATAGTGACATTTTGTGTGTTATTGTTGAGCATCCCCAAACGTGTGAGTCACGCTACGCCACTGACAAATGCATCACTGCCTGCAGGCGGTTTTTTGCGGCAGGCTGCTCTGATGGTGACTTGGGTCAGTAATTCCAAATGCGGGAGTAGTACTCTAATAAACGGACCACAGACCGTGCGCGATCTTTCTTTCCTCATCCTTGTTCTCTCATTTCCCCTTACAGACACACACACAAACACACACACATACACACAAACACGTACATGCCCTACACTACACATGTCGGGAGACCAGTCGGGGGCTAGAGCATGTCCCGGCTGGATGTGGTACTTTGCTAGGCGAGATAACTAGGAAAACACCGCAAATCGATGAGTAGGTTACTGCCGGATCTCTTGTTCCAGGGGGAAGGAACACCGCCACTTCCTGAGATATAACTCGTAATACACGTCCTGGATTAATGGCCATAGGAATTCCAGTGTCCAGTGTCCAGAAATACTGTTCAATCCATCTCGTGTGTGGACCCGCAGCGGGGCGGCTGGCGCGCAAGCGGGAAGATTGACGAAAATGTTGTGAAAGATTGTATAACTCCGGTAGACGTTTTGTATAAATAGAATTAACGAACAGTACGAGTTAAGCTGGAATGTATTTATTCAACAATTTACTAAAAAATATAATTTGTAAATGTTGAATTTCTTTGCAGAATTATGTATGGTTTTGTTGTTATAAAGTGTGTGATGCATTTACACTTCATACATTCTTCAATAAATTGTTTTACATTTGTTTTCGATATTTGATACAGTGATACACTAATAACAGAATTAAATTTTTTCAAGCTACTTTAAAATCAGTTGCTTAATGTATGGCCTCTCTATTGTAAGTTATTGTTCTACTGTAAGTTACTATTGTAACTTAGTATTGTAAGCTATTGTACATTAGCTTTACTGTAAGTTACTATTGTAACTTACAGAAAAGCGATTGTAAGTTATTGTAAGTTACTATTGTACAGTTATTAATTTTGGCCACACAAAAAGGGTCTCAGGAACCACAGTGGGGCGGCGCGGCGCGGGGCCGGGCGCGGCGATTGCGGCGCCCCTTACGCGGCGACGCCACGTGGCGACACGGCGCGACGCGACACGACGCGGCGCGGAGGTTGCGAGGCGGCGAGTTTCGAAACGGGCTGTCGTGATTTAATTTTTCGTCCTTGCTTCGATTGGCTCCTCATTCGCTAGTTGATGGCACGTCATGTGCTTTCATTCACGTCAAGATTGATGCAGGCATATGAGAACCTTTCCTTCACATGGTGTAAGTGCACGGTATTAAACTGTTTTGTTTCTCTCATATTTCGAAAAAGTTGATGTAACACGCACGAAAGCAACGAAAAGGCATCGATACGAATAAAAATAATTTTCCTCGCTAGAAGTTTTTAGAAATATGCAATTATGCTTATTGTGAATAATTATAAGAGCTGTCTATTGTATTTATAATACAAAATCAAGTATTTCTGGATCAAGTGATGAGATTGAATTATCCGTTTTTCATGACACCGAGTCAATTATAAAGTCAAGTATAAAAAGGCAATTCCTTTTTATAAATTTTAATGAATACGTTTTGAAATGATTGATCTTAATCACCCTCGAATGTGTCTGATGATTTTTATAGCTTTTCACTTGACCCCTAATGACATTAATACAGTAGTTAAAATACAATAAAAATTTTAATTAAAAAAATTACTTGAAACAATTTTTAAACACATATTTTACCTATTCCTAATTCAACTTCCCCTAAAGCAGATTTCAAGAGAGGCAGAAGGACAAGACAAACTGAAATGCTAGTGTTTCCAATTGAAGAATGCTTTTGCTATCCAGTGCCTCCCTTTTGTTTGAAGGTCGACATAAGAGAACGTTTCATGAAGCGGAATTGGATCATTTCGCAAGAAATGCACAGGAAATTAATTCCTATTGCGTCCTATTTATTTCGTCCCACGTGTGTGGTTCGATTGTGTGTGTGTGTGTCGTCTGCTGTCGCCGAAGCAACGTGGGTGATAGAACTAAACCACTGGGTCTGTCCTCGATGAGACGCGAGTGTACAAGCTTCATCCATTTGGAGAAGCTCAAACTCATCATTCTATTTATTCGTGGACCCCAAACAGAAAGAGAGATAGCACGCGTATCGCGCGTGTGGTAGAGGTCCCTGCCACCGTGACTAATTTGTAGTTTGCTACCATGAGACTGCTGGTAAGAACTGTTTCATTTATTTAAGTAAGCGTTAAAGTATGGAAAAAATGGACAATGCATTAATGTTCACTTCATAGAGCCATATTTTAATCACATCTTATAGATTAATTGAAATTAAATTATACATCTTTAGAACAAAATTCAGTTTCGAATCGCTATCAAAAACGTTCTGATTTTTCCATTTTATCTTTTCAATTCAATGGCATGTTATTATCTAGGCAACAACGGTGAGTACTCTTTCTACTTCATAAATTAAATTGCAGAGATTGATATTTAAATGTTGTAACATTGCAAACAACTTTTGTGATTGAGCAGCGGATAACATGTTCGTATCAAGTGAATTCGAATGAATTAGAAGGCCAATTCCACTCTGAAAGATAATTGATATCAATGTAAAATAATTTATTCAACGTGATCAAACCAAACTCAACCAAATACCATTTAAATACATTTTAATTCCTTTGGAATATATATTTTTTATTGACTAACTAGGAATCGATTGTCGACTAGGATAAGATTGAAGCACTAGACATATGAAGATATTATTTACTATTTGAGTTATGCTGTTTAGCGACATGGACATTTTCTGACAGCCTACAAATTCTGGCTTTCTTTTCGTGTCGCTTGTTCTTTACTATACGCTACTTCCGACACAAATTCTCCATTGATAATTATTTCACATTACAATTTTCCGTAAGCGTTCGCACAGGAGGGTGCCAGGTGGGTTCCCCAGTGGGCGTGACACCCTTGTAAATTTCGAAAGGAGCCCCATTGCACCACGTAATGAAACATTTTATTTCTTTAAACATGATGAATTCTTTTTCCCTTTTTTAAGCTGACAATATAGAAATTTGATACACATTTAGGAAAGAGACACTTCAAACCCTGTAAATGGTATTTTCGTTGTAATTTGTTTCATTTACTAGTAAAATATGTGCTAGTAGATAAAAACGTTTAAGGAAAAATTAGGCTAAGAGGGCCAGCTATATAGCTGCCCCCTTTTGTTTTAGATTGCACTCGCATATGCAGTTTTCCATTGGTGTGATGCATGAAGTAAACTTTCTATGGTGCAACGGACGCAGTCTCAGTCGTTCTCTTAGCATCGTGCACGTTCACAAGTACTCGCCAGCATTGTGAGCATGATGAGATTAAATGGTGAAATACCAATATAGTGGAAGATGTACAAGTACACTTGTATAATGTGTCAATAGCAGGGATGATGAAATGAATGGAAGGCAAAAAAATGAGAAAACGCATGAAATATGAAGCAAATATGGAAACAACTATGTTTAAACTGTGGTTATTAGGGACTGTTGATCTTCGAACGTGATTTATAACCAAAGCCAGTCACCTCCTGTGCATCAATGAGTGTTTTGGGTCATTTGTTATGGCTGCTGTCTGATTCAAATTAATTTCCGAATTAGGTGGTTAATGGTCACATTATACAAAATGGGTAGAAAATGTCCGAAGTAGGAACAGCTTAAACCAGTAAAGTGGAAATTAGCTAACACGAGATGGTGAGGATAGGACAAGTACGTTATGGTGTAGAGAAATAGTAGATAATATGTGTTAAACATGGATAAGACTGCCGCCGGACGGTTTACAAGACTAGTGAGAAACAACGTACGTAGTTTCGAGGCACACATAATATATTTCTATATACGCAGTACCACCTAATTTAACCTAACCTCACTTCAGTTGATGTCTCGCTAAGCACATCCGCGTTCGCGAGGAGGCTCCGGACTTCGGCCTCTGCTATTTTCATAAAACGACCGTGAATGCTGTACAACGTAAAATTTCCAACACATTTTGTTAAAATACTTCTCGAAAACAGACAAGACGACTCACACACGGACAATCATCTTACATTATTCAGCGCCCTCTGTAACCATTATCCAGAAGGAGTCCGAAATGATCTGTTCATCGTCATTCATACACCTTTTTCCACACCGTCTGGCTAATGTGCGAATTACCCGGCTGCTCGTAACATTTAGCCATAAGAAAAACAGCTGACACTTGCGGGCTTGTCGGATTTGAGGTAAGCTTAACGCAAGATTCTTTGCAAAACAATAAGTATGAGAGACAGGAGGTAATTATCAAAACTCAGGTTGGGATTCGAAACCGGGACATTTTGGATGTGGCCTGCAGGTGTTGACACAGGCCATATTTTGACACATGGCCTGTAGGCGTTGTTTCACCTAAACTTTCCAGCCCAGCTTATCTCCTGAGAGAAATTGACTGAGATAGCTTAGTGACAACATTATTATGCGAGGGGGTGACGGCAAGTTTTCGACAATAAGCACATAACTCGGTCGGATTCAACCACTTGTCTGGAGGAGAACTCTAGTGGCCGGTTGCTCTGACAGATTGTTTCCCATAATTTCGTCGGTCAATTGAACAAACGGGTAATGGACCACTCGCGATCTTTCCTTTCTCACCATTCCCCTTTCTTTTCCCTTTCACAAACATTGGGTCTTTCATGAAGTACATTACCATGTATGACATGCGGATTGGAACTTAGAGCTTGTACCGGCTGGGGCGGTGTCCCGCTGGGGGGAGTTATTTGGAGGGAGGAAACCCTGTTAGCCAAAGTGTATTTCGGCGCCGGATCTCACGTTCCAGCGGGAGAGGAACATCGTCACTTCCCGGCATATAACATGCACTATATTTGCGGGACGAATTGCCTTAGTACTTGACGCACCTGGATTCAATATGAACTTTCTGACGGGCAGTCGAAAAGCGAAAGACAGGTGAAGAACCGACATAATGAAGACATAAATGACACTGAATGAAGAGGCAAAATAGTTCTGTTGCTCCAAAGGCAAATGAAGTTATTTAAAAACTTTTTGCACACCACAGCGTACAACAAACGACTGTAATCTCGATAATCTACACATGCGCAGATGCACAAAAGTGCATCTCGAAACTCGAATTGCGCAAGCGCAGATGCACAAAAGTGCATCTGGAAACTCGAATTGCGCAAGCGCAGAAGATGGAAGGGGCTGTCGATTGGCGAAACGCTTCGCCGTACAAAAAGTGGCCGTTGCGAGCGCGCGGCCGCGGGGAGGTCGGCGCCCTCCCGCCCGCCCAGGAACGGCAGCGGCGCATGCAAGCGCGCATTGCCACCGCGCGTTATTACAGGCCGCTCCTCCGTCGGGGATGATTTATTTGCCGAAGGTCTGACTCGGCCTAGACGCGCCTTCGATCCCCGCTCGGCAGCGAGGCTCTTCCCTGCTTTGCCTCACCGGCGCTATGCAGGTTGACTATGATCGTGAGGCAACTCCGTGAAATCAATTCGGTAATCAGTACGATTATCCCGTTGAAGTGGATTTGGGCTGAAGAGAATTTTTGAAAGTTTAATTAGATTGGTGAACGTTGAATGATAGGATTCTGGTTTAATTCGAATAGGAAATTACATTTATGGGTTTATTAAATGAATTATTGATGATGATGGGATGACCTAAATATTTATCAGATCATCATTCATTAATTTGTAATCTAATTTGAACAATTCAAACTATCTTTTGTTGAAAAAATAAAATTGATGTTGATAAATTAATTGCATTCATCAGGTATCTTCACTCGTTCATTTCATCCTCAGTTTTCTAAGGGAAGCAATTGCTCTACAATATCATATTATATTTTCATAATTTGATAGTAAAATCAAAAACCGATGCTGTAATTGATTGAGGGTTGTGAAAAGTGATTCAACATCACAGAACGAAATTGACAACAATAATGATAGTGTTAGAAAACCTTCTCTATTGTATCGATCTATTACCTACTATCTTTCTCCATCTATTTATTAGACTGCTCTAGATTGCCTTCCGAACAAAACTGTACCTCTTTCTTTCTCAGCAAAATTATCCGAAACTGGTTTTCGACATTTGACACTTTTCTGATATATGTTATTGTGTTTCCTTGGAGTCGCGATACGAGACCACACAGCACTGTGCGTTCTCAGGCTCCGTTCCGCTGACGACGGCGGCGCCGGCGCCTGCTCAGCGGGGGAGGGGGCGGGGCGCCCAGACGGCGCGACGGTGGGAGGGGGCGGCGCCGGGAGGTGCGTGAGCGCCAGACAGCTGAGCGCGGACACGCGCGCCGCCGCCGCCGCTACTATCGCTTCCTCCCCTGTGAGACAATGCGGTGGGTGAAGGCGTGTTTGCTGGCGAGCGCGCAGAGGTAGATTAACGCAGATAAAGAGCATGTGACCGGGAGATGTGGCTCAGGGCATCAATTGATGTCACTGCAGTGCCTCTGACCGGGAGGCCCTAGGGTCTTGGTCCCGTGATGACAGGATTTTCGACATTATACTACATAGCTAGGTCGAATTCTGTCGCTGTCTGGAGGAGAATTCTAGCGGCCGGCTGCTTTGATAGGTAGTTTTCCGAGGCTCCTACGATCAACACCAGGCGAATATGACATGTGTAGACGTGTTCTACATTGAACAAAAAACTAAATAATATGGTTTAGAAATAAAGTTTTGTACATAACTCTGGGTTAACTCTTAACTGAGTTTGATACACGCCAGAGAACTATGAATTTTGTGAATAAAGCTAATACTCCACTTAAACTCCGTATTATTTATAAATTGTATATAATGAATATTAACATATTTTTAATGGCAAAGGAGATATTGTATTTTCTTACTCGTATTGATTTAATAAGTCAATACTTGAATATTATGAGTATACCCGTAGCCTGGGCATGCTCAGGGCTCCTGGACGTATTAATCCCCGAGCGCGCATTCTGATTGGGCGGGCTCGTCGCGAGGCGAGCGTCGTGCACGCGAGCGTCCGAGCATGCAAGCGTGGGGCCTCTGCCCATGGGAAAGCATTCACGATCCTCTCAGAAGATCTCCTGGAGAAGACAATAAGTTCTTGACGGTTGTAACATTCTAAAAACGATTGCAACCTAAACATTCGGATGGTTGCTAGTAATTGAAATAATTATAACACCACATATTTTTCACACATAATTTGTGTTAGATATGTGAAAGAAAAATTCGTAAATTTTTAATTTCATTTTGTTTAAAGCTTCTTTAAATATAATACTTCAGTATGTACTATTTTTGTTTTCTTTAAAAAAATAAATTGGCTAATTCAGATTTTTCCTTGCTTGAACGTGATTTTTGAGTCACTGAGTCCTCTACTGATCTTGATCGTATGTAATATTCTATTCACCTTTGCCAGGTGAATTTGCCTGTGCTTGTAGTTTCATTGATAATAAATTTTGATAGTTGTCTTGTTTTTCTGAGTAGTGGTAATTATGTGTTACTGATTCATTCATTCATTCATTAAACATTTTGTTTTCTTTGCAATATTATGCCAAACATAAATCAAATTTTGATTCTATAGGAAATATGTCTCTCGTACGCCCAAATAATAATCCATTAAACAGAAGAATTAGTAAGTCAGTATTGAAACGTGCATATACTCGTACGTTGTTTTATGGTGTGACTCAACAGCGAGTAAGTCCACTGTGTCACTTTTGGCAACAACGAACGTTCCCATCTTTTTTTAGACGAGTGAAAACTGAAATGAAAGTTCTCCCTGCAACATGCGCATTCCAAAACATCTTCGTCATGCCTCCTCTTGTTTTTATGAAGTCTTTTTCTAAAGAAACATAAACCATTTGGTGTTCCAGTCCATGATTCAAAATAAACACGACGGCCTGTCTCATGTCTTTCCACGAACAAGACAGCTGTTCATTCATTGTGCCGGAAAATATCTTGAACAAAGTTACAAGAGCAAGTTGGATAGAGAAGAATACGCGCTATTTTTAACATTCCTAGAACTGACACGATTCTTTTTTGTTTTATTCTCGCCTCAATTAACGTTAGAAATATTTTCTGCAGAAATTACAGAAAAGTAATAGAAATAAAATATAATTAAACGAATTGGCAGTTTATAATTGTTTCATAGGTTAATGGATATTTTTGTTCTGCGTACTTGCGATGCTATAGATTGTAATAGGATTTGGTCCGCGGATTCCGTCCAATATTGGCGAAAATAACATTATTCGATGGTAATTACGACTGGCATTACGACATTTGTTGAAATTTGTGTCATATATGCCTCAATCACGAAGCAAATACTTGTCTAGCGAGATCGTACAAAGTGCCTATACATATCTATTTGCCATTTATCTATAAAAAAATGGAATAAAAACGGTACTAATGCGGATTGTACAGGAAAGCGGCGATTCATGTACTCCACTGCGATAGTAAAAAGGGAGATGCTTATGCTGAACGCATGTTTTGAATCGGAAGTTCATGATTCCGTGCTTAGCGCTGGCTAACGCAGAGAACACCAAGGTTGCGCATTTGTTCGTTACGTTGTATTTGCATGAACCGTGGCACAGTGTGGCGGCGCGGCGGACTATGCAGGAGTAGGCGACATCCCGCAAGCCATGCGTGTGCAGCCGTCTGCGGACACGGCTTTACGGAGGGGCCGGGGCGGCGTGCAGTGGAAGGGTGAAGGGGGGCGAGGAGGGGTAATGTGCGGGAGGAGGGGGAAGGGCGACGTGCGGGGCGCGAAACGCGGCGCCTAGGCTACTTAGCGAAGCCGCTTAACGCACGCGGGGCGCGCGGGTGGCAGTGGCGGAAGCAGCAGTGGAGGCGACGGCAGGGGCCGCGGGAAGTGGACGCGGCATTGCGTGCGGCGGAGGTGATGGCCGCAGGGGCGGGGACGGAGGCAGCGGGGTAGCGGCGGCGAGGTGGTGGTGGCGTGGCGCTGCGGGGTGGTGAGAGGCGGGGCAGTAAGTTCTGGGGTGTGGCGTGGCGGGGCGGGACGGTGGCGGTGGCGGGGACGGAGGCAGCGGGGCAGCAGCGGCGAGGCGAAGGTGGCAGGGAGGCGCGGGGCGGGGCAGTGAGTTGTGGGGCGGGGCGGGGCGGGACGGTGGCGGTGGCGGCGGCGGCGGCGGGGGCAGAGGCGGCGGCGGGGAAGGCGACTATGCGCGGGCAGACGGGTGCACTTGCGAGGCTGCTCTCAGTGTCTGCGTCAGTCCCCCTCCCCCAAGCGCGTGCACCTGCTGACGGCATTCCTGGCTTTCGCGAGCGCCCAGGTTCGCACTTCCGCTGTGAAGAGGAAGCTTCACGAAATCTGGTTTAGGCGTCATGTTTTAAAAGTTACGCAATTCATTTTAAGAGTGTATTTCTTCCGTGATTCTTTGTTCGATATTGGATGTGCATGTTTTTCTTTTTAACCGTTCGTACCTTGTATAAAATATTATGTTTAAATGTAGATGAACTGGAAATTTAGCGCATATTTAAACTTAGAATTTATTTAGTCGTGAAAACTAGCTTTGGCATACAATGTTATCTACGTATTTAAAGCAATAATGGTTTTTAGTTAAGTCAGTTCTTTGAGGTTTCTCTTGAACCAAATTTATTTCAAGTGAAAGTTTGAGGGCCCTAGATTTGTTGAGCTGCCTTTATTAACATATTTTATACGTAAATATTAATAATATTTTAAAATTAATAGAATTTATTCTCAACCGTCATCATTTGTTCATTACCTTGTTTTAACTAAGGAAACAAAGGTAGCGAGTTTATTTCATTAGTAGTCTTCTATTTGAACGCAATAGAAGCTGCAAACTGACCTGGTTAGCTGAGATCATTAAAACGGGAGAGTATTAACTTCTGCTCAAAGGGTTGCGGTATACACTACCCCGGACATGGATGCTTTGCTCGTGTGTTGTGGCATGGTGGAACTCTCCCAAACACCATGAATCACCTTTCGACTAGTTTCCTTCCATTATTGGCCGGTCTGACGGCGCAGTGCCCCAAGGCACTTGCGCTCAAGTACGCTTTATATCAGGCTGCGTATTCGAATCGCGCAAAAGGTATGGGTGTTCTATGTCTTGTGGCATGTAGGAGCTTTCCCAACAACATATATTTACTTCTACCCTCATAGCGTCCAGTTCTAGACAGTGATACTCTCTTCTATAGTTGACTACGGGCAGCACAGCAGACGGAACTAACAATAATTACAAGACTACGAAAACTTGCTGAGAGTTGTGAGTGTGAATATTCTAAAGGTTAGATGCGATCTAAGAAAATCCAATTTACATTTACAAAAGTTTTAATGAAATACTGGCTTTCATTTAGTTACGGCGATAGTATTACATTTAAATTTCTATGACCTAAATCGAGAAATATTTCTCTATACCGTTAATGTGATTTTTTTCTAACAATGAATGGACCTGAAATGCACCTTAATAGATGAGGGTGTAGAAAAATATTTGTTATTAATTTAATATTTGTTAATCATTTTGCCTGTCATTTTGGTTTCAAAATTTTAGATGAAATTGCATATGAGGTTTAGTTTAATTCTTTGATTAAACCATTTTCTTTCTTTGGAACAATACATTCAACTTCAATTTTAATTAATATGCCATGTGTTCCAGAACATATTTTTTTAGAAATCATCATTAATTACAATTTTAATAGAAATAGTTACATATTGAACTTAATGACAAACGTTCCTGTACGAGTATAAATTTATCTGAATTTTACAAATACACAAGTCTACAAATACACGAATAAAATGAAATTGCAAATAAAATGATTAAATAATTTAGTGTTTAAGCCCTGTAAAAGAGGATGTTCTCCTACTGTGTGACGGGCGGCGGATCTGTGCTTTTCCCACACATTAGATCGATCCGTCTGGGCAGCCGGAGCCTCCGGTGCAATTACCCCTCCGGCCCCGTGGCGTCGCGGGGGGCAGGGCATCCTCCGGCGGGGACTGCTGCGCTGGCGTGCGGCGCCCCGCGGCGCGGCCACGCACGGCGCCGCGACGCCCCGTTCCTCCCGCCTCGCGCCCGCCTCCGCCCAAGCATTCGGCCCTTAGCGTCGAGGGAAAGAAGAGCACAGTGCTATTCTATGGCCGATTCGCGGTGTCCGCTCGCCTTCCACTTCGGGCTACTGGGACCTGAGATGCGGGCGAATCATGTGGAATTTATGATGGTCCAAGCGCAATCGCGGCAGGTTTTCTCGTTTACACTCTCTCTCATTTCAACTGTGCAAGAGTACGGCTATTAGCAGTGACCTTCCACAACGGGCTACTGGGGTCGAAATTGCGGACAATCAATGTGGAATTTGTATAAGAACATGAATAAGCTATTAATCCCATAAAGTGTGTCCAAAAAGTCGTAATGGTAACATTTTAAAATTATTTTTATACATGTAAAAAACGTCTTTTTTCCATGGGCCTAATTCCAGATCTGGCCTGAAATCACCAAACTCGTAGCATTACCAGAATCGACACAGATATGGGGCACTCGACTACCTTGATTATGATTCCTGCTTTTGATTGACTACTGGCTTAGATGTTCTACTGGCTACTACGATTGACTACTGGCTTTGATGTCGTCTTTTGATTGACCTACTGGACCAACAAAGAATATCGCGAATAATTTATTCACAATGGATACAAGATATTGATGTTAATAATATTGTTTATGACAGACTTCGAGATTCACTAACCCGGTTATCACCAATGAAACCTGTCATGAATCTTATTTGTGCAATAAATATTTCACAAATAGTGATCCACATTTGATCCCCGGGACTCCAAAGAAAAAAACGTATTCACTATGTAATGGAATAGCTAAAGAGTTTGTGTACCAGTCGACCAAAGCTCTATTTGCTTAAAAATGTGCGTGATTTGTTGCATTTCCGCTGCAATTTTCTAATTTTCTTTCCATATAAATGGCGCGGCAATTTTATAAAATTCGAGGCATCCTTTTAAATTAGTCAAGGTTGTCGAGAGCGCCGTCTAGTAAGATCCACAGCTGTAATCAAGGCAGATGAGGATGTTTTAATGAATTATGATCGTAGAATAACGACGTGGAGGTATTATGGAAATAAGGGCAGTGTGGTGCCCTATGTAAGCATCCCACGTGCGGGCGTTTTTAACAACAAAGTTCATGTTTGTCGATCAATATTTCAACCTCGAGTGTTAAAGTAGAAAATCAGAGCGACATAACCACGATTGCTATCGATTGTGTGGTTCATATAACGAAATTACCAGTTGATGAAAAGTTTAGCTTGATTTAAGTGAAAGGTGCTGACTTGAAAGGTTGTGACGTCGCCTCTAGGGAGAATAGTTATCGTTGAGACAAAAAGTTAAGAACCGAAATGGTAATGTTTGTTACACTATAAGTATTTTATCACAGACGTTTAATCATTAGGAATTTACGGAAGAATGAAGCTAAAAAGAATTGAATGATATGAGTATGCATTTGAAACGGATTTCATTCTTGGCAATGTTAAATTTAGCGATGTTTGCCGTCAATGACCAAGAGTTTTGTCAAGGAAATTGTGTTTTGAATGTTAAGGATGGAATATATATAAGAGCAAAAACACAAAAAAGTGTTTTAGATGGCTACGTATTGAAACTGGAATTGAGTCCCCAAAAAAATCAGTTTTCACATTGTGGGAGATCCTTTATGTGAAATTGTCACAATAAAAACTGTTGTAGTTCCCCAAACGTTTCATTGAAACATCCTGTCATTCGTACTGATTCAATGTAATATTTACTTTCTGCTGAGCTGTGTGCTGCATTAACTCTCAACGTGGAGCGGCGGCTGCAGCGGCTCATTTCAAGGGCTGCATAAGAGTGGCCACTGCAACGGCGCACCACTCCTCAAGTGCCCATTGAGCGGGTGGTGAATAAGTGATGCTGGTCATTTACTATTCATGAGCCCTGCCGCTCTGAGCTAACGCCGCCACAATCCAATCAAAAGCCACTGATAGCCCCGTGCAGTGCATACAAACGCAATATCCTGTGAGGAGACTGTGGTTAGCGAGACAATCGACATCACGCCTACTGCGTAGTTGGATTATTCATTTACTGCGTCGTGCTGCAATCGTTTGCGTCTACGACTTACTTTGTTGTTATGTTTACTTTGCAAACAACATTCAGGACATGCGCAGAGTTAAAAAAATAACATTATTCTTGTTCAGTATTTTTTCTTTTCGAGTTTCTAAACGGTACACTACTAACAGCATTTGGAAGTACAATTTTGAGGTTCCCCAGGAAGATACCTCATAATTTGTTCGAACGGTTTCGAAGAAGCCTAATTATTTTTTCTTTTCTCCATTAAGCATCAACAACTATTAAATTAATACTTAATTATTAACATTGCTTAAGTAAAGATGATTGTGAGGGTCTAGAAGCTTTTAGAATAAAGTGAGTGGAAACGAGTGGAAGTATAAAGTGAGTCTGTTATTGAAATGACTTGTTCAGTGACAGGATTGAAAAACTGCGTGAAAATAGGTCAATAATTTTTTATCTTTCTTTTGCGATTCTGTTTTTTTATATTTGTTAATTTGGTATATGCCTAGAGGAATTTATTGCGATCGTTTTCTTCGACCACTTACATTGTGGTTTTGAACTGAAACTTTGGTGTAAGTATAGAATCGGTAAATAAATTAAACATCTGGATTTCGTAGCCGAAACTTCCACGAAGCCATAGTATCTACTATTCGTTACATGTAAAGCTGTAATATCTACTATCTACTTTCGTTACATGTAAAGCTGTAAGAAGGCATTTTTGAAGAAAAAAAAAATTTAGAGCTTCTGCCTGTAAAACTGACGTATAGCTACCTATTGCGATTGCGTTTTTAATAACACTAAAGTTTAAATAGTTTATAATTTTTTGTCAGCCATATACTGAAGTAGATAAGCTGGGATTAGGTTTTAGGAATAAACCTATCTTCTCTATCCCGTGGACCTGCTGAGGTTACTCAAGGCGACAATGGTTGTCACTCCAGTGACTGACCGGCAGATCTGAAGGTTCGGGTCTCCGATCGTGGCGGGTTTCCGACCTAGTTATACAGACTCGACAAATTCATCCGCTGTCTGGGGGAGAATTTTGATAACATAGAAAGGTGGTTTTTCGTGGATACTCCTACCAATACGTGATGAATGCTGGAAGCCTACCTTAACAGACGGGATAAGGACCGCGCGCAAACTTTCTTTCGCCATCCTTATTCCCTTCTCTCCCTTTTTACCGGAAGAGTGGGTCAGGGTACAAACTGATGTCATTGCAGTACCTCTCACCGAGAGGTTATAAGTTCGAGACCCGACGGTGTTAGAATTTTCGATACTAGCCAGATAACTAGGTCGCATTCAGTCGCTGTCTGGAGGTGAATTCTGGCGGCCGGCTGCTCTGATTGGTAGTTTTCCGAGGTTTCTCCGATCAATATCAGGCGAATGCAGGAACAGTGCACACGGACCACGGTCCGCGCCCGATCTTTCCTTCCCTTTCCTTGTCCTATCCTTTGTACTTACATGCACTACACTACCACACGTGCCGGGGTACCGGACTGGAGCTTAGAGCTTCTACCAGCTGGGCCGGTATCTCGCTGGTAAGAGATTCCTAGTTGTGGGAAACCCCGCTAGCCGACGGTTTGTCGGTGCCAGATCTCACCATACAGCGGCGGAAGGTCAACACCACCTCCCGAGGAGAAAACATTCATTACACTTCCGGGACTAATGAATTTAGCAGTTGATGCGTACGGAATCACTAATCAATCGATCAAAATTCTCTTCATTTTCACACAGTCTTATACACACTACACGCCCCTACATGTTGGGACACCTGTCAGGTTAGAGCTCGTGCCGGCTTGGACTCTCCGCCTCTGTCAGATAGAAGAGAAACCCTCCCAAGCCGTCTTGTAAATCGACGCCGGATCTCACGTTTTAACAGGGTGGATCACCACCACTTCTAGGGATATAATATGCATTACATTAACAGAATTAATGTCAATTGTCGCACCCGGAAACATAAAATAATGAACGAATCAGTCTCTATTCTGGGGCTTCGTCCCAGTCGGAAAGTGCTTTGTCTCTCTCTTAGCGCGAAGCGACGCGACCTGTTAATTGGTTGCGACGCCCAGGATTTCTGGTCAATTACCCATGCGATCGATAAAGCACCGGACGGGACGGCGCTTGACGTCCGGGAAGTGCGCAGAAGATGATGCGGCAGATTTGTTTTTTCATTCATCGAACAACGTAGGAAGATGGTGGTTGCTGGGAAGATGATATGGCCACGAAGAAAATCATGTACACTGTTTCACTAGTAACACCAAATTTAATGTTTACATGAAAATTTATCACGCAGACTGCAGTAATGTAAAAATTTACATTTAATTAAATATTTATTGTACTTCACTCACTCTCTGTTCCTTCTCTTTCTCTTTCTTTTTCACTCTCTCTCTCTCTTTCTTTCACATACACACACACGCACACTTTTTCATTGGAGAGAAGAAATTAAGTAATAAGGAATAAATTCATGTTGTTTCACTACTCAGGCTCTTAACTACTATAGAGAAATGTGACGGAGAATTATGTGAAAAATTGTGAAATTATAATCATATCGTGAGAGTTAGGATGAAATAAGAGGTAGTATAAACGAGAGTACCAGATAAAAATTTCCTGTGAATCAGTTTTGTACACCTCCGCGTGTGACTTGGATTCAAACTATAGTTAGTCAACTGATGAGTTGGTGCGCAAATTGATGTCCACCTTTACCCCGCTGTTAGTGCATTCTTAATTATTATTGCTTCTTTGTCGTCAAGCATCGTTGTTACCTTCCCCTGTTATTTTCAAAGACGCACCAGAAGTTTATATAATAGGACAGATTTGGAAAATAAGAAGTTATTATCACTTATTAAAGATTATTAGAATTTCCCGAATTCGTTGCAATCACAATAATTAAACAAATATTAATAGTACTTGCCATAACAATATGACAGCGAAAACAAGAATTAAAGTTAACAATCTCCTTTTAACTACGAGGAAGATCATGTAGTGATCTTTCGGAACACCAGTAATGACCCGATAAAAGGCCATTGACACACTATGTAAAGATGCGGGCAAGCAGAGAAATATTCTTTTGTTGGGTGTTAATTGACGAGTTATAAACTCTTCCTTTCGAATTCGAATCTGGGTCAATTTAATCTTCTGTTTAATAACTAATGTCGCCCGCATCAAGTGCACGTGTTCTTTACGAGGTATGTGAACAAAAAAACTTGCCTTAAAGAAATGATAAATGTTTAAATTTTAACAATACGATATTTTGATATTAAATTAACATCTCAGTACTGAAAATTTTGAAATAGAAAATCTAAGTTTTTTTCGTTTTCTTCTTTAATTTAAAGAAAGGGACTTAATGCTTCAGATCTGCAAATAAGTCGTCAAAAATCTTTATATTATTTTTTTTTCGAAAGGATCGTTGATGTTTAGGGGAGGTATGACGTATATTAAAACGCAGTTTCATATTACGATCAACTTAATTTAAAATACATGAATCACAAGACGAGAGGCACCTTCACTACACCAGCGCACTCTTCATGCAGAAGATGCGACATTCACCGTCACCCCTTAATCCTTCGTTTTACTGCACTAATTCATTGTAATGGTAATACTAAGAACAAATTTTTATAGAAGCCCCGTAGTCAGACTTCACACCAAGATTAATTTCGTTAGAATTTCTTATCTAAAAACTGTATGAATGAGATGTACGCAGCGGCGATCAGTGCCTCCGAAGCGATAGTTTTGTAGTATACCGAGCAAGGTTCGCGAACGTTTTTGCGCGTAATCCTGAAAGAGGCTAGATAAAGCGGGAGAAAGCGCGCCCGCCGTGTGCGGGGCAGTGGCCGAACGAGGGTTCAGAGGTCAGGGAACTGGCGGCTCGGCGCGCGCCGGCGGGGCGCGGCGGCTGTCTGGGAGGCGTCTGGCTCGTCTGGTGTCCGCTGCGGGGACGGCGAAGGCGACGGTGACGTATTCAGCCACGGGCGTGCTGGCGCGCATGCACTCCTCCACCCACACAATCTATCCAATTACGTCCAGTTGTTTTATTGTCATTTCATTTGTTTACTTTTACCGTAAACAACGTATGAACCAGAATAAAATATTGGAATCGTCACTTTGTATCTCAGTAGACGTATGTTGGCGCCGCCAATTTACGCAGATCTTTAGTTTCTTTAATGACTGAAAACGTATTTATGGGGAAACAACGTGGTACATGAACGATTGAACAATATTATCGTCTGCCACATACAAGTTTTGCTGGATCGTCTCAGCCTAGACGAGAGTTAGCATCTAGAATGATTGCAAACAATGCCAATCGGAGGACAATCCTCGGTCCAATCATCATGTCAAAACCAGTAATACATGATGTAGATTAAGATAATTCAGGATTAATTTTGTCAATACTGAATGAGATCTTCATTTCATGGATTCGACAGGTTTGCCTGTTCCGGAAACCATCTTCTTCTTGGACGACCAATACTTCTTTGGAGGGTTTGTAGTCCCTTGTCTGTCGAGGAATTCGGCTTCTGCTCATTCGCTCCAGATGACTGCACCAGTTCATTTTAGTGTCAAATTTCGAGAAACTAATGGCATTTAAATAACTTCCTTTGATGCCCTTAATTTGGAAGTGCCAGAGACCTCCATGTATGTAGGTAAGATGCTGAAAATGTAGTATTTTACTGCTAGGCCTATAGGAGATTGGCACAAGTGACAGAAACATTACTTTCATCAGTAGATATTTCAATAGATGTTGGTGAAAAAAAAAAAAGATTATACCGATGTTGATAAATGGCAGAGGTGGTATTCATAACATGGACCGAAGTAGAGAAGTGTTGAAGATTTGACAAATAATAGGCGATGGGATTATAGAACGAAACAGCGAGAACAGTAGAGAAAGCAAATCCGGAGGAAGGCAATTCATTTTGGGTTATCCCACTGACATTATCGTATAACCTACAAAGAACAAAATTATCTCCCAAAACGATAATTATCCTATGGGATGGTATGGACTGGTTTAGGCGCAGCATCCGGCGAGAAACGGCGAAGCGATGGCGGCGCGGCGGCGGAGGCAGAGGCGGCGGCCGCGCTCGATCCCCCCTCTGGCGGCGCTTCCTGCTGTTACGCAATCGAATTAAGCGCACAGCGGCGTGGCCTCTTTAAGTGGACTCAAGTGAAGGGAATGAATGGAAAACAAGAGCGGTGTCTTTTCATCTCAATTGCTCAGGTTCACAACCGCGCCCTGCGCGTCGCCGCCTCCGCCGCCACCTCTGCCGCCGCCGCCGCCGCCACTGCGCGCCCGTTGCTCCCGCGCTGTGTTTACACGCGCGGACACTGACCACGCGGAAGGGAAAACGGCCTGCTCGGAGAGGGAGTTGCCTTTGCGTTTGTGCTCGCTCCAACGCGTAAAAAGTAAGTGGCACTAGCAGTTTAAGATTTGGTTCTTTATACCTCTTTTGTCCTACAATTCTTTTCACTATTAGGATAAAACATGCCAAAATGTTTTGGGAAACCCACGAAAGCAGCAACACAAATTGCGCAAAAGAAACCTTATTTGAGGCCTAAACTTGAAATGGTGCTTGAAAGTAACCCATTTCTCCGCATGGGCTATCCCAACATTTCAGATTTTTAAATACATATTTATAATTAGTATAATTATTAGAGGATTTCTATGCACACCAGAGATACATTCTAAATCTGATATTTACTTTTCGTATAATAATTTGATCCCCATTAGGGAATATTTTACTTAAATTCATCACTAAATATGTGAAATGTATGAATGTTTCTGTGCAAATGTCTAATGAAGCTCTCACCAGAAGGCGAAACGGATACCAAAAGAATAAACTACAGCTGATTATCAGCATAATACGAAACACGTATGATACAGATTTCATTCCTAGACAGAAACAAAAATCTAGAGTAGTCGAGTTTTTAACGCTTGTAATAGCTGTTGCGGAAGATGAACCAAAACAAACATTGTCGCATTCGTCCGCAGGCGCGCAGAGGCCGTGGGCGCCGCTGTTCGATTGCGAAGGAAAAGGACGAAATCGAGGGCGGAGGTCTCCGCGCTGGCCCGGGGTGCACAAGTCAAGTGGAAAAGATCAACACCACGAGAGGCGAGTGACTCAGGGCGTTTGCCAGGCCGACAGCCGGAGCTGATGGCCGGGCCTCACGCCTTTGGAGAGGCCTAGGCCCACTTCAGAAGCTCCCAGATAATAGTTTTTGGGAATGAGAATATTTCGTGGAAAATAAGGTTAAGCTGCCTCCCAACGGCCTGGAAGAATTTCTAAGAGGAAAAAGTGTTGAGTGTTAATAATCCAGACCTTGGGGCCAACTAAAAAAGATAATTTGGCTTCATAATTCTGCTCCAAATGTAGGGTGTTATCTTTATTATGACGCCGGCTCCTACGCCTTAGAGACTTATCTGGAGTGGTTGAATGACTGTGATGGGTTGGTGTGTAATGTTATTGATGAAGGGGAAATAGTAAACTTAGTTGCAGGGGAAACAGGAGAATCTCGAGCCTGCTTTTATCATCACAAATTCACCCCGGATCAACATAGGTTATTAACTCGGTAACCAGAGATGGAAGGTGAGTTGTCTAATCACAACGCCAGTCAATAATTGAGATTGTAAAAGAATCTTTAAAAGAAATTTAGAATGAATATTAAATAAGAACATAATGTAATTCAGCGAAGTTGGCAAAAGACCCAACAAAGATTTGAATTCGAACAATTTAGCGGATTGAGAATGTGAGTGAATTGAACTCTAGTTGCCAATTTTATAACATGTGCCGATTTTGAAGTTGTTTTAATAAGTAGTAATAAGTGGAGTTACATTTTTCTTATTCTTTAGAGAAATCGCTGAAGACCTGGAATTTGAATGCTCTAAATTATCGATTATTTCATTTTTTAATTATTCACAGAACAGTACAAATGCATAAGAAAAATCATCTTTGGGCCTCATTTTATTTGTTTGTGAAAGCAATAGTACAAATTAAAGTGTGTGAAAAAATGAAACTGGTGTTATCTCCAACCTAAAGAAACTGAGTAGACAAAATTAATAGATGTCGGCCCCTTGGCCGAGATCGCTAAGACAGTAGTGCCGTAGTGATCTCGGACCGAGGGGTCGCGGGTTCGTGTCCCCCCTCGTGCATGGTTGTATGTGTTCTTCCTTTCACCCACTATCATCACCATATAATTTCATCCTCATACCATAACGTTAAAACCAAGTGATCGCTAATAGTGATCGCTAATAGCCTAGTAGTTGATGCGACATTAAATTAAAAAAAATAATAGAATTAACTTTGACTTGATTTACCTCGAAACACGGTTGGTGGATTTTCACCTACATGCTTTCGAACTCCACTTCTGCCGGAATTGAGTAGTTTCTGAGACTTTTTATTTTATGCGGAAAATTTGCATTGTTCAGCGGCTCGGGTCGCTGCCTTGGGCCTTGATGCAGGTTCCAGCGAGATTGTCAGTGAATTCAATCGCGAGCCCCAGAGGCAACAGAAAAACGTACATTTCGCATTACTATGAGTTCCCCGCGTACTTGCCCAGTCTGGGGTGGAGTTGCATCTTCATCCACCATACATCTGCAAATTTTTCAGAAAAAAGTCTTGAGAACAGCTTTAAATGCTCACTGGTCCTGACCAGAATATTTTTCAAAAAGGTAAAACTTCTGACCCTCCCTCCCTCCCCCTCTCTCTCTCCCGATATATATATATATATATATATATATATATATATATATATATATATATAATGGTTATAACGTTTATATTATTACAATTTCGTGAATAAAAAAACTTTGTTGGGTTCTGTAATCGAAACAGAAAACAACATTTAAAAGTAACGAGCGATCGTCACTTGGTTGCTAGCGCAGCAGATTAAAGAAATGAAGTTGTACTTTGTTTTCTTTACATATATATACACGGATTCACGGGGAGGGACATTTTTTGAATAACTGGAAAGAGAAATAAATTCTCCACTGGGTGGTTGAAGAGGATCCCAAAGGGGAATCCCTCCACGTAACGATGCATCTCAGCAAATTTTATTAGGTGTGAGTAATACGTACATAACTATTCTGTAAAGTGGTTAATCCACTGCATCAGAAAAGAAATAAGATGAATAAATCAAAAACAAAGAAACGAGTCATCCCTTTTATCGACATACTTTTCGACCTTGGATTTTTCTGCAGCGCATCTCTTCGAACCCGTGGTGGTGCAAGAGCGTGCCGCAATAGCTGTATCGGCGAGTCGCGAGGGCACGGAGGCAGGCGGCGGGAGCGTGAACGCCCGGGGCGCGGGTGGCGGCGCCTTCGTCGCGCGCGGGGGCGGGGGCGGGTTATCTTTGCGGGTGGGCGGTGCGCGGCGCCGGTTGATGTAACCGCGATTGCGCGCACGTAATGAGGCACAGCAGCAGCGGGCGGCGGCGGCGGTCGCGGGGTCAGCAGATGGCGGGGGCGCGATGGGTGGCATTGCAAGCGACTCGGACGGGGGAGGAGGGGTTTTTGTGAAATAGGAGGGAATGATTTGAAAAAAAAAAGCAGATGAATTGAGAAAATGATAATATTTGTTGAAATTTAAAAAAAAATCGAAGATGCATTTCTTATATATTACTTGTATATTTATTATTACTATGTATTTCCTGTACAATAGAATAATAAATAAATAAATGATGTAATGTTATAGCTGCTGATGTTAAATACGGATATGGATATTTAATTTATTTTGTGCCAGTAAAGTAACACTAAACGTCAGAGTAAGAGTAAAAACTGTGCATGCTTTTATGTATGCAACTGCACATAGATTTTTTTAGTAGTATTGTCTGGTGTATGCATGTATTTGGCATTTGGGGTGGGATTCACCTGACTAATTCCAGTTAGCGGCGTTCCCAATCCTGGGCCCTCTTTTGTTTATTGTCCACGCCTGGGGAGGCAAGTGGGGAGCACGACAGAATCCTATCACCGTACTTAGCTTGCATGAGCTCTCTTTTGTCCCAAAGTTATATACAGTGTGATGATTTGCATTAGAAAGCTACAATTTCAGTTTTGCCCTGGCGGGGAATCGAACTCGGGACCGCCTGACAGAAAGCTAGCAAAGCTGTCCATGATCCATCCGAGGAACAGTATTTTATAATATTAATGTATTCTCACAGAAATGTATTATATTTACATGATCACTGTACATTTTATTTTAAAACAAGTTATCATAACTAAGAAAAAAATAACGCTATGTTTTAATTTTAGCCGATACTCAGGCGTTTTATGAGAGAATTGTGGCCACCTTGGGTTACCTGACAGTGACTTAGGAATGAAGTTCTGATGGAGGGATGTCGATATGAATCAGCGAAGGGAGACAGCTAAGGAGTTCGATGACGGGAAATGACAATAGGAGCCGTCTATAGTAATTGGTAATAGGAATCGGCTATGATAGTCCCCTACGGGAGACGGCTGTGCGATTCGACTTTGAGAGTATGCCATAGGAATCTTTGTGGGAGCCAGCGATGGGAACCTGCGATGAGAGTCGGCTTTGGAAGTCAGTTATGACAGCCAGCAATGGGAGTCTGATATGGAAATTGACGACGGGTGTTGGCCACGGGAGCTGGTCAGCTGTTGGAAGTCGGTGATTGGAGTCGGCGATGGGTGTCGGCAATATGAATCGGCGATGGTGTTGACCAAGGGAGCTGGCTAAGTCAGTCGGCGATGGGAGTCAGTGAAAGAATACAGCAAAGAGAGTCCGCGGTGTGAGTCGGCAAAGGGTGTTGGCGATGGGATTCGGTGATGGTAGTCGGCAATGAGAGTTGGCAATGTGAAACAGCGATGTGAGTCGATGATAGGTGCTGGCAATGGGAGTTGACAATGTGAGTCGGCGATGGGAGTCAGTGATAGAAGACGGCAATGAGACGTCTCCGTGATGGAAGTCGGCGATGGGAGTGATTGAAGTCGGCAACGAGAGTCCGCGATGAGAGTCGGCGTTGGAAGTGAGATACGGGGTGAGATATCGAAGTGGGCGACGGAGGCTGGCGTAGTGTCGGAGGCGCGGCGAGCGGCGGGGCGCCGCTGGGCGTGTGAGCGGCGGCGGGCTGTTATCACCCGCCGCGCGTCGCGACGCTCCAGTTACCGTGGCGCTATGCGCACCGATAGCCGCCGTAGTGCCCTTCACCCCAGCGCCCCCCTCCACCCCACCCCGCCACGTTCCCTCTTACTACCCGTCGCCCGATGCTGATGTGGCTGTCTGAAGAGAAAAATCACGATCGGAGACCTCCATCTATTTTGGGTACACTCCTCCGGTCATTCCCCGGTCCTTGACGATGGTTCACTGGCTATATTTCGTGATTTTGTTGTCATGCTGATTGACGCAAGGAGGTTAAGGATTCACAAAAGGAGGACTGCTTTTGTTGTTGTTTGTACGGGTTTTCCATCTTGGTCACCAAACAAATGTGGCCCCTTTAGTTGGAAATTTTATACGCTCTCATTACCACAGCAAAATTGCAGACATGTATTAGGATTTCGCAAACTTTCAAGATTCGAATTATATTACTTACACTACAGTTTTTCAAATTTATGTTTCTTTCAGTCCATTACTTGTCATTAACTGTAGGATATTCTTGCAAGAAATTATATTCAATTGTTTAAAAAAATATTACAGTGCTATTGGTCTGCAGCAGCAAAACTGCTGGCGAAGGAAACCATGGAAATGATTTCTCAAAAAGCAGCACGTACACTGTTCAATGACAACAAGTAAAATAAAATTTCACGAATAGTGCTAAAATATCATCGTATAGTAGCATTTCTTCACATACCATGAGTATCAAAAAAGTTGCTGTTCCGTTTTACAACATGTGACTAGCAAATATTTAATGGTGAATGGTCTCTTCATTGGAGCCTCTTCCTTGCAGCTGTCGCATGTTGTCTCCTTAAGCAGTGACGCACTGAGTATGAGAATTTAGTCGGTACGGGCAGTGCGATACTAGGGGGGTTAATACAATCAAATATTGGCTTTTTTGAGACAAAATCGAAACTGTTTTGGGATTTTTTTCCGACTTCTTGTGTATCTAACGAAACCATAGACACTTCTATGACCGGAGGCCGCGTAGTGTTCTTTCAATTTCTGCACGCCTTGTAAACTAGTAATACTCAAATAAAAATAGAAATGACCAAAATGTTATATTTTCGATGAGAAAGCGAGTAAAAGATGAGTACCAACTTTATTATATCATATCAAAATTTGTAGAAATGTAAGTCATGTTTTAACGAATTAGTACATAACACACAATCAAAAACATGCTGATTTAATGCTACAATTATGTAAATTATGAAATTTCATTTAATTGTAATAATAATTATGTCTAAAATGTTTAGTAATAGGGCATTCACGAATAAATATTTTTAACTGCTTTGATAAATCATGAAGAATATACTGAAGTAAAAAATCACTCATGAAGAACAAGTGAATTTCCGTTAGTCCCACCTCAGTGAATGATTTAAGTCAGCTGACCAACCCTCCTTGAAAGTGAACTTATGCAATAATGAAGGCGTTGTTTGCAAATTAATTTTAGAGAGTCTGAGTGGTAAGAGAATCAAGAAGTGTGATATACTAATAGGTAAAGAAAGCATTATTCACGTCTTGCGTATTCTGCAAGCAATTCTGGTTTTTTTGTAAGACGTAAAATATATCGATTAAAAAAACTTTATTTGAAAATACATTTAATAATTGTTGCAAAATAAGTTACAAGAAAATTGGTAGAGAAATAAAACGTTTTACAAAATATGAAAGTATGTTATATACTACAAAATATGTAAAAACCGTACCGTGTTAAGATTGCAATGATTCAGAAAGATCCCAATTTTGAAAGCTGAACAAAGACAAAAAATGTAATTACATAAAAATTCGCACTCTACATAATGAAGAACAATTTAGTTTTCTTTTAGTCCCACCCCACCTAATGGCAATCAGCTGACACAACCACTTTGAACACGCACTGATTCAATATAAAAGGCGTTGTTTGTAATATTAATTTCCGAGCGTCAGGGTGGTCATCAAAACGAAAAGCACGATATGAAATCGGCAAAGGAAGCAGTTCGCGGCACAACGGCGACGTGAATGGTGGTGTTGTCGATGCGCTACTCAGCGCCGCCTCGGCGCCGGCAGCGAGGGAGCGAATTTCGCTGGCGTAGGAGCTCCGGGCGCCGCCGGTGCCGCCGCTGACGATTGGCAGCGCTGCGCACGTGCAAGCGCCGAGCGCGCGCGGGCGGGAGGCCGAATGCGCAACGCTCTTCTACTCTTTAATTGTCTTTGTTCTTGAGAGGGGTTCCTAACCAAGCAGATCGATCGATTGATCTTGTAGAATTGGAATTAGTCTGTCTTATTATAAGCTACTAGGAAAACCCGGCAGACGTTAGTCTGCTCTTCATCTCCCTCTTTCCCCTCCCATCACCGTTTCTCACTGTCTCTCCCTCCCTCCCTCCCTCCCACACCCTGTCCCTGTCTGTGTCTGTGTGTCTCTGTCTGTGCCGCTCTCTGTCCCTCTCATTCACATTTACTTGCAGATTCTGCACATCTCTGAGCAGGTGAGGTAATATCGAGATTCGCCGTACCAGCAAATATATAATATAAAAATAATATGTTCAGGAAGAGTTCATTCTGTAGATTACGGTGTGAGAAACGTTTCTCAAAATTTTGGTTTTTAAGGCCCTAGAACGCCTCGTTTATGAGTTATTTAACGATATAGATTCAAAGTGCTGCCGAGTGTGTCGCAGGTTGTATTTGACGTGAATATGTCGTAAATATGTAGTGCCATGTAGTGGGGTTACAACAGAATTAACAACGCATAAACCTTCTTGGTGAAAAAACACGTAGAAGTGCCAACTTTCATGGAGATTGGTCCAACGGTGTCGGAGTTTGGCTCTTATACCAACATCCTGTTTTATATATATATAGTAAGCTATTATTACAATCTTAAAGGTAACGAGTCCCATAAATAATATATAGACATACTATTGACATAAGCAATTCTTTATTTCATGTGTCTCATCATTTTGCTCGCAACAGTATATCCCCGAAACTGCTACGTGTTAATCGACGAGACTCATGATGAAATAAAGAATTGTTTATGTCAATTGTCTGTCTATAAATTATTTATGGGACTATTTACCTTGAAGGTTGTAAAAATCGTTTGTTTCCGGGAACGCTATCTGCTATGGTCATTAGACCCGTTACTGTAGTGAACGTTTATCGCTGGAGGTGATGGTTTTCCCCGCTGGATCCGGCGAATTCCCCCTCGAGGTATTTCCCTTCAGCGGGGCACCGGGCCACTTGTTTGTGTAAGGTTGATAGTGCAGTGCTTCTAAGTAAGTGTAAATGTGTGACAGTTAGGGTAGAGGCCAAGAGAAGGAAGAGTAAGGACAGATCGCGCGCGATCCGTGACCCGTTTGTTCGAGTACTTCTCTGGCATTCCTTCTCTGGTGTAGATCGGATAACACCTATCAGATCTAGAATTTGCCTTTAGACAGTGGCCGAATTCGACCCATCACTGTAGCTAGTGTGACTGGAATCAGTGACGTTAGGGAGAATAGGGACGACGCATGTGTGTGAAAGAGCTGCAGTAGCGGGGATGGCGTCCTGCTATACAGAGGAAACGTTTAGCTATAATTGTAACTCAACAGTTTTGCTATAACTGTAACTCAACTACTACTTGCGAATTCTCGTTGTATGTTGCGAATCACACTCCCCTTATGGGGAGTAGAAACCCCATTTGGTAAATATCATTTTCTATCAACGAGTTTTGACTGTCTCACCGATAACAAGTCAGAAACGTTTTTCCTGCTTTTATAAAAATGTTTCCACAACTGTCTGGTTGATATATCTAGGATACCCAGGAACTCCGGAGTGTTCCATGCACATTAAAAGGAAGTAGATTCAGTTACATAGATTCAAAATATCCATTTTCCAAAACCTAATATAAACTGATAGTTCTTCAACCCCATAATTCCTAGCATCATTCGTAAATTTTGCAATTTTGGAAAATTCAGGGTTCAATGCAAATCGAACTTTCGCTCTTTTGTTCAGCGTTCATAGTATCCGATCAAAATTTAGACTCGACGAATCCGAAACGACTTGAAAACATTTTGAGTCGTTTTGGAAAAAATCTTGTTTTTCAAATTGACTATTTTGCGCAAAATTACCCAAAACCTACTCTTACTAAAAACTAGTGGTGCTACAGAATGGCACAGACTTTCCCGTATTAGTTTCCTTTTTCGTTTGGCCTCGGCTAGCTATTACACTTGCCACTACTCTTGACAGCTGCCGTCTATCGCCACCCAAAGTACATTTTTAAAATTTTATTAATTTTTCAGTTTTCTAATAGTAGAACAGAAATATTGTGTTAAGAATATTAAAAAAAACAGTAAAACCTGGTCCTAAATGGCAATTTTCGTTGAAAAATTTGGAGCCGCTTTTAAGAAAATGGCGTTTAAGCGCTACCAAATATGAAATTTGAAGCTCTTTTTCACAGAAAATGTTTGAGTTTTCGAAAAACCTCATTTGAAGTCATTTGAAGCACTTACACTCACAAATTCAATGGTGTTTACTAATTGCTGGAAATGTGCATATTAACGGAACGATAATTTGTGTAATTAAAAAAAATCCCAAATTGTACTTAACGTCACATTAAAGAGTGAAAATAGAACAATTTTTGTACTTTATGTAACATTAAAGAGTGCAAATAGAACTATCTGATCGACAAGTTTGAAGAAAAAAATTGGAGCCATTTATGAGAAATTGGCCTAAGAGCATGTGTGAAAATGCGGAATTTTGAGCTAGTTTCCACAGAATACGATTAAGTTTTCGAGAAACTTTATATAGCATTATTTAAAACACGTGTGTTTATTAATATAATAAAGCGAACAAATCGCCGCTAATGTAAATATTACCGTCGTGAGAGATAAACAAAAATATCATTTTTGTAATTTTTTCAAAAACAAAAGAATAGAGAAATATGGCATTTATGTCATATCGTAGACAACATTTAGCACTATCCCTACGAAAAGGTTAAAGAAAAAAATTGGAGCCATTTTTGAGAGAATTTTGTTTTTATAAATTTTTAAAATTCCGAATATTTTGCGCAATATTGCCAGAAAACGACTAAACGTTTCAAAAAAATGTATATGACCTTAATGAAAGAACTCACTTTGGAGAACAATTTTATTTGACGGAAGAATGTCTATCTTCAATATTGTAGTTGTAAGAAGATGCCGAAAAAATTCAAACTTTTGCAATTTTCGAAAATTCAGAGTTAACCGTGAAAATTGGACCTATGCCATCTTAATAAGTGTATTTTACTCTATTAGAGGAAATTTAAAGAAATAATTTGAAGCAGTTTTTGAGAAAAGTTTGAAAATATCCGGGAGGGCTTCATGTAAAGTACCCCCAAATTTTGAAGAACATTTTTCAAAATCGCGGCGACTCGAGTACGGAAAGTATCTACTCATTGTGAAGGATATCATATGGTACTGAGAACACTGTGGAAAGTGGGTTGTTTTGCAGAAATGCAACTTTGATATTTCTTGATTAAATGTAATGCCACATGTAGATAAACGTAGTTTCGAAGACGAAGATTTTTCAAAGATGTCGTATATTTATTTTGGGGTTCGAGAAACATCGTTTCAAATAGTTCAGAACTGTCTTTCTTCTTTCGCAACTCACGTTTTAAATTAATTGAGACATTCTCAGGTGTTCTAATAAATTATTCACAAATACTTGTAATCTAATCAATTAATAATACCAAGCGAAGTGGTTCAGAGCGTGGCGCGCTGACTTCGCATTCGGGAGGCCCGGGTTCAATCCCCATGACGGCCATCGTGATCGAGGTATTCGTGGATTTCCTCGGCCATCCAGAGGAATGCTGTGATGATTCTCTTGAAATACCGCTACCGCGAAATCGGCGTTGCTGGCCGAATTCGTTAACTACTACGTGAAGTTTCGTTTCCTGGCGTTGAGGTTTAACGAATTCAAGACATCGCGGGTTCCTGGTTGGCTGACTGACTAAGACCCCTGGAATCTAACGACACCGAGGCCAATTGCCCTTTACGGGACATATAATGGCTAAATACAAACACAAATAAATGAATGATACATTATTTGGTGGAACTTCCCGGCGAGAACGAAGGTAATTATGGTGTTACTACAAACTAAGAAGATCATTAGCTTCGGAAACCGCTTTCAGAAATTGCTGTGATATTTCATACGGGTGTATGCTGTAGTACTACTACCACCACTGGTTTAAGGTATGCTTACAGCGTGCAAAAGAACCCTGGTAGGTGCCCGGCAAATTAAATTCCTCCGGTAATAATATCCTGCCATAATTATAGGACTGCCAATAAGACCGCCCCTCTGCAAGTATTCTGGACACACAAATAATACACCTTAAGCGTTTTCAACAAACTTGGACCCTAGGTATATCACAACTTGTTTTATTACTATGGTTCAATATCTTGTAATGCATTGCTTTATTATTATGATGCACTACAGTTTTATTGATTTAATCTCCATCACTTGAAAGTAACATCTTGTATTATTTTTAAATTTTGAAAAAAACAACCACTAGGGTTGATTCGTCAAAATATATCGATAAAAAAAAGCATTTTAGTGTCTGTTTTTGCTAAGGGGTCGTCCATAAATTACGTAACGCAAATTTCGAGTATTTTCAATACCCCCTTCTTTATAACGCAATTCCCTATCTCTACGTAACGCAGCGTAACGCTGCCTCAGATCCCCTCCCTCCCCCTTTAGCGTTACATAATTTATGGATGACCCATAAGGTCATGAAACCATTACAATTAAATAAACGATGTAACATAGTTACGGAAGTATCATTGATTGAATACATTTTGAATCGGAAATACTAGATTTACGTTGCATGAACTCTTGTCTCAGGCGCTGAGCCGCTCTCCCGTGCGTCGCGCCGTGTGTGTGCGTCTTTAGTCTGTCATTGAGGACGTCCCTCCGCCAGAGCGCGTCGGAGTCTGCGCGGCGTCAGCTGCGGTGCACGTGTTTACAAACACGTCGTCCCGCCTCTGTTTCTGGTCCATTTAAATAACGTGATTGCTCGGAGTGCACCGACGTCGTTGAAATATGAGAGGCATATTTCCATAAAATATGACAGGTATATTTCACATTTCATATTAAACATAGCAGAAAATCATTTCTTTTTCCTCCAAGACAGAAGTCCATGCTGTCGCAAATTTTCATGGTTCGGAGAGAAATCAAGGACTTACAGGAAATCTTTCTACAAAAGCACCCTACGCCTTCAAGAAAGAATCTACCTGCAATGAATATCATGTTTTCCGGGTACCTTTCATGCAAATGTATAAATATCTTGGGAGTTCAATATATAATGGAACACATTTTTTTCTCGGTCAATTTTGGTTGAAAAATTTGAAAATTTGTTAAAACATCTTTAAATATTCCTGCTTCGTCTCATATAGTTTCATAAATATCAGGTAGGTGGCAGCACTATATGTAGCTGTGAAAGTGGCGTCTGTAACGGAGGTGCGTTCCAAACAATGGGCAGTTATTGAATTTCTTTTGGCGGAAAACTAGGGAATCTCAGACATTTATAGGCTCTTGGAGAATGTCAATGGAGATCTGGCAGTGGGCAAAAGTACGGTGAGTCGTTGGGAGAGGCGTGAGAGCAAGGTCAAACAAAACTGATTACCCGCGTGCCGGCCGGCCGCGCTCACTGTGACTCATGCAATGTTGGAGCGTGCGAACACTTATTCGAGATGATCGACGGATCACAATCAAACACCTCGCTGCTCAAATGTACGTCTCTGATGGTAGTGCTGTCACAATTGTACACCAGTTGGAATATTCAAAGGTTTGTTCC
This sequence comes from Acheta domesticus, assembly GCA_031308135.1. Classification (NCBI taxonomy): domain Eukaryota; kingdom Metazoa; phylum Arthropoda; class Insecta; order Orthoptera; family Gryllidae; genus Acheta; species Acheta domesticus. Next base: position 125,847,614 of record JAHLJT010002406.1, on the reverse strand, counting down.
CGCTGAGTCCCTCGATGCCTAACGAAGACCATAAAGAGCAATGAAGAACCGTCTGTGCGGAATTGCTTGCTCGTTATGAGGCTGATCGTGACAATGTTTTGTCAAACATTGTCGCAGGCGATGAAACATGGGTTCATCGCTTCCAACCCGAAACAAAACGGCAATCAATGGAATGGCGCCACACCCACTCTCCTTCCAAGAAAAAGTTTACAGCCATTCCCTCAGCTAGTAAAGTCATGGCTACTGTCTTCTGGGGCTCTGAAGATTCTGTTCGATGTCCTTCCTCATGGTGAAACAATTAACTCTGAAATGTATTGTACTACTCTTAGGAAATTCTTCTTCTCCATGACAACGCAAGGCCTCACACGTCTGCGTACCTGAGAGGAGCTCACAAAATTTCAATGGACTGTTCTACCTCATCCACCCTACAGCTCGGATCTCGCACCTTCGGATATTCACCTGTTTGGTCCAATGAAGGATGCAGTCTGTGGGAAGCACTACGCGGATGATGGGGAAGTTATCGATGCCTCATGACGTTGGCTCCGACAGAGACCAGTGGAGTGGTACCATGCAGGCATGCAGGCCCTCACTTTAAGTTGGCGTAAGGCTGTAGCACTGAACGAACATTATATTGAAAAATAGGGTTTTGTAGTCAAAGGATCGAGGAATAACATGGTTTATCTGAATCCTGAATAAAACAAAACCTCTTTCAGAAAAAAATATGTTGCGTTACTTATTGAACTCGTATTTTATTTTGATTTCCAATAAATTATGCATATTGTAAATTTACGATCTAAGAAAAACTCTTTTGAAGGAACAAATATATTGTCTTAGGCTTGGAGTGCTCTCTTGGTCCACCTATACTTAACATCGCTCTTCCATAATAAATATATCTATCGCTAAAATAACCAAGATCAGGGCACATATCAATTGTTTTCGTTCCCACAGATTGATGCCTAGTAATATAATACAGTAGTATATAAGTTCACACAGATAATTCACGTAATATGTTGTGAAATTATGAAGAAAGTATGAGAAAATAGGAAAGGGAAACAGAATAATTCTGAGAAATCATGAGGGAAACGGGGTTTTGTGTACTGGGAACGTTGTTTCCACTCTAGGACGCAGGGTTTGAAATTTGGCACTTTGGGCGCAAACGGAGTTTTTGCGAGATTAAAGCACATTCGACAGAAGGGACTTTAAGCATAGCAGAGTGGCGTACAGCAATCGAGAGCAATCTCAACTTTCTGTGCGACTTTCTGCGCAGATGCTGAAATGTGTTGTGCAATTTTAACAGCGCATGCGCAGAAGATCGGTATTGCCATCGATTGTTTTACGATATGCTGTTCTTAACGTTCCTTATGTTACCGGTGAAAACAGAGAAGGCAATAGAAGAAGCGTCAAGATGAATTGAACTCTAGCGTAGGGGACGTTGCAGCTGAAGGGGATGCAGTTGAAGAGGCAACGTGTCAGAGTTGGAAACACATGAAGAAGCTGTAGATGACTTGACTGCAACTGTCGCTCCTGTGTTGCTGAAGGCGGAACCACGACGAGTAAACGAAGGAAAATGTTCGGAGCGAAATGTTTTATGCATCGTGGGCTCGTCGGCAATCTTGGAGGTAACGGGAGAGAACAGAATCTTCGAAGGGGACAAAACCTTACTACAAAAAATCACGACCTACCCGCATTGTGGGATGAAGGCCTGGAGAGACGCTTTCCTAGCAATTTTTCATACAGTGAATTATAATTTTATTGTAAAAATGTTTGACTGATATTGTAAATACTGATCTTCGGCTATGGAATAAAGTAAGGAAGAAAACCGATTGCGATAATAAGCAATCGAAAATGAAGCTGTGAAAACATACCTCTTGCTATTAGATCACTTAGGTACTGGAAAGAGTGGCCTAAGAATTTGGCATTAACTCAGTCCTTAAAAAGAAACAAAGAAAGAAAGAAGAGGAGAAAGAGAGAAACAGTAGGGAGAAAGTAGATAGTAAAGGTCAATAAGAGAAAGAGGTTAAATGTGGACAGGAAAATTGAGAAAGATACTATTTCATGAATGGAGTTCTTTAATTTAATAGGTCAACAATGAAAAATTATCAGACATAACACTTTGTGTGATTTCCTTATGTATCACGCCCTTATTCCAAATATGTTCGTACAAATTCTCTACCACGCATCACTTTTGTGATAAGATGGTTTTAATATTGCTAAGAAGCGAATTATTCCCCAAACAAAGACTTATCTAATCAACAATGAAAAATGATCACGAAAGAAACTACTTGAGATTTACTAAGTGCCACGCCCTGATTCCAACTATGTGCTCTTATAGGAATAGTTTGGGACTTAAGACAATTTTCATATATATGAGTGTTCGAATCCTCAAAGCCAAAGCCGTTTTTGCAGGAATTGCTGTTGCTGGAGGATGAGATTAGCCCTTATTTTCACTAGCGTCTCTCAAAATAGGTAAATAAGAGACTGAAACAGAAGAGTTTTTTATAAGCCTGGAAAACACAGTACTCTCAGTGCTCCTCTTCTTGATCCCAACATGATTTTTCTCTTCTTCTTATAAATTAATTGTTTGGTGAAGACGATGGGTAAGGCAAACTGAAGAGCATTCCAGAATCTCCGTGAAAACTTCAACGCAGCACAAATTAAAGAAGGAATATTCCAAAATCCAAGATATTTTAAAATATGCGTTCACACAGATGATGACTTTAGAAGAACAAGACGCCTGGACTAGTTTTCTGTGCGTATATGGACATTTCCTAGTGATCAAATCCTCAGATTTTGCTAATAGAATCAAGAGATATTTGTATAGATTTCAAAAACTGGGCAGTAGAATGTCACTTTTGTAGAATTGTAGAAGTAACATTTTCTACAATCCCATTTAGATTTCTTCCCTGAAACCTCGGTGGCTTGAGTAATGAACAAGGTGAGCGTTTCTACCAAGATATCAGAACAAAGGAGCAACGCTACTAACGTTTCTGGAATGACTCTATGATGGCAGATTTCTGCTGGATGTGATATAGAGAAGAGCAAAACCAGTTCACTAGAGCCCAGGGAGTTCATCACATTTTTGAGTAAGCCTTACTAAAACCATTTTTAAGGAAAAAGGATAGGCCAATTTTTAGTGTAATAAATGGATTCGCTATTGTAAACAAATGGTGGGTGACGGCGCAAATCTGAATACAAAACCGTAATCAATGTTAAAAACTGGTTTGGAAAACTATGTTTATATTTATGATGATTACAACAAGTCTTATTTTGTAGAACTGTGTTTTCTTACAACTATTATTTAATGCACTTCGTAAGTTGCTACGATTAAGGCTGTTCCTGACTCTCGAGTTTGCCGGAGATTTGGGAGGTTGGAGGATCCAATTCGAACGGGTGCCAGACATGTTCTTGATATTGGTAGTTTGCTGTGATCGATAGTTTTTGTTTCCCTGATGGTTCCCAGGTGTATGCAGGAGCTCCACCCTAAACAAACGGGCTATAGATCGCGCGCTATCGTTTCTTTCTATCCCTATATACCAGCCTGGCCTCAATTTCGTGAGGAAGAACATGCCGTAGGTTCCTCACGTAACTGGCGTTCAACGGGGAAGAGGCCACTATCAGAAATTGATACCTGATGTTAATAATGATATTATTTATTATTATAAAGGGTAAATTGTCTATAAAGAACTTATAAAAATATCCTAATATCGTAGACATTACTTCAGTTTTGTTGGTTTACCTTTTGACTTTGGCATACATTTTTACTCTTTGTCCTTAAAAGGATAATAAAGGAACCATAATGAAAAAAGAAAGGAAGAAAGTTCTCGGTTCTTTTGGTTCCGTTGTAAAGAGTTTTCACGGATAATAAATACTAGAGGTTTGGAGCAAAAAGATGGTACTGGCGCGTGTGTTAAGGCAAATGATATCCTGTAGCAACAATTGACTGTTTTTAAACGATAAAGATGAATACTGAAACTTCTATCATCTTCACCGCACGACGTCAGCTATGTCGTTAGCAGTAACGAACCGAGAATGACAATAAAGTTGTAACATCACGAATGAGAAATTAAGCATTAACATAATAAAATATTTGCATTTTTCAGTCAAAATCGAGACTGTTTCTAATAGTGTTATCGTGACGATTCCCGACTGTGACAGGATTATGGACACTAGCGACATAGTTAGGTCGAGGAGAATTTTAGTGACTGACTTCTTTCATCGGTAGTATTGTGTGGTTCCTCCGATCATTACCAGGGAAATGTCGGAGCAGAACTCAACAATCGGGCCATGGACCGCGCACGTTCCTCTTCCTTGTCCTATTCTTACTGCTTACTTGCATAAACTTACAATTACATGAAATACACTACCACAAATGTCGGTAGCTTAGAGCTTGTCACGGCCGGGGCGGTGTCCCGCTAGTGAGACATACCTGTCTGGGAAAATCCCGCAAATCGACGTGATGGCCGGCGCCAGATCTCACCATCCAGCAAGGGAAGATCCCTGCGACCTCCCACGATACAAACAAGCACTACACAAACGGAAGTAACGACATTAGCAGTTGTCGCTCCCGGAAATAATCAATCAATCGATGGAGACTTTCATTATTTTTATATTCTCTCAGTGTTGCAGGTTGCCTAAGGAAACGTCGGACCCTTGTCTCGTGGCCAGGAGCTGCTTGGTTTCCCGTCAATTTGCGTGCGCGAGCAGCGGCGTCCGCGCCGCACGTCGCCAGCGGCTGCAGCTCTTGTAGGTCACACCCGGCACCGTCGCTAATCGCGCGCCATGATTGGGAGTAATGCGGCGACGGCGCATCAGCGGCACTCGCGCCGCGCGCCGCGCCGGGCGAGTACCCCACATCCGCCGCTGACCGACTTCTTCGCGCGGCACGAGGCGGCGCGGCGGGACACTCGCGACGGCGGACGACGCGACGCGACGCGACGCGACGAAACGCGACGAGACGCGACGGCGTGGCGAGCACGTTGCGTGCGGTAGCGGCGGTGATAGAGGCGGTGATAGCGGCGGCGGGGAAGGTGGCGGTGTTGGCGGTGGCGGCGACGGAGGATGCGGGGGTGGTGATGGTGGTAGCGGTGGCGGGGGTGATGGCGGGGACGGTGGTGGTGTTGGCGATGGTGACGACAGTGGGCAGAGATGGTGATGGTGATAGTGGCGTTAGCGGGGGATGGTACTGGCGGCGGCGGCGGAGATGGCGATGGCAGACGAGGCGGCGATGAGGGCGATGGTGTTTGCGACGATGTAGTCGGCGGTGATGGGGGGGGTGGCAGTGATGGTAGCCGTGATGGGTGACAGTGATGGTAGGGGTGGCGGCAGAGGCGGTGGTGGTGGTAGCAGCGGCGGCGGTGGCGGTGGTGATGGCGGCGGCAGCCATGGGGACGGCGACGGGGCCACGGGCGGCAGCGATGATGGTGTCGTCGGTGTTGGGGGGTGGTGGCAGCGGCGGTGGCGATGGTGAAGGAGGTGACTGTGGACGGGCAAGGCATGCGACGGACGCTGCCGCGTGCGGTCGAGGGGCTGAGCCACTCCAGGGTTGCGGGCGGTGCACCGATTGTGAGCCTCTTTTCCTTGTTTCCCGGGTAGAATTCTTCTGAACACACGAGTTCCCTGTGTTTCTCTTGTTCCTATCCACAAATTGTATTTTCAAGTATTTCATTCGCATCTTCATTGTATGACCATTATTGCTTCTTAACATGCCATTAACCATACATGCTTAAACTTGAGTGATCATCCTTAAATATCCACATATAAAGTAATATATAATAAGGTCCTGCAGTTTGGTTGTCAATTGTTCTCTGGTTTTTCATGTACTTGTAAAACCAGATATTGTATTTTTAGGATGATTTATCTTTGTCGTGAGCTAACTCTTGTATACATACATACTTAATTATCTTTATCCTTTTATGATCTTTTCAATATCCTTGGTGCATTCTTTTTTTCAAATTAAAGATAAATCAGATGGTTCTATTTATGAATGTATAGAAGTAGTATTTTACTATCTATATTTTCCTACAGGTATATTGATTTAAAATTGGAGGTATTAGATCATTTACTTTTTTATGTTTTGATCCATTTAATACATTTATTAAAAATTCTCTTCTTCTCCCTTTGATCTTGGAGCAATCCATTCGCAAAAGTTTGAACAACATGGTAGATTGAGTAAATTGTTTATTTGCTTCGAGACAAATTACAAAATTTGCATATTTTCTAAGCACGTTCTTTTAGTACGTATGTGCTTTAAAATAAATCGAAATTTGCAATAATATATGTTATTTTTCAAAGAACTCATGGAAGCGCTCTGAGTATTGAGAAACCTCAGGATCAGAGGCATTTCTTAAGATGTAATTTACCAGTAATCCAAGAAGATGGTTCTCTTCATATGTGCTAATTTGTCCCGTTCTCTAGAAGTGTTGAGTTACACGAAGAACTGTTGTCTCATTACGTCAACTTGCCAAAATTGTACTTGCGAAAAGTAAAGAGGCAAGAAAAATAACAGGTTTTTTTATTTACTTCTAGCCCCTGTGAGCTTCAAGAATGGTCAATATCAAACTATTACGTAAATATTTAACTCTTAATGCATCAAAATATAAAAATCTGTCAATAACGGAAGAAATACGCCACATTTTTTAAAACAAAAGTGAACCTGCACAGTGAATCAATTTAAACCTAATAAATAAACATTCTAGAAATTCAACAGAAAGATCAACGCGACATGAAACTCAGTACTTAAAAGGGAAAGCTCGTACCGTGTAATCTGACAGTTGCCTATTAATATTTCAATTGCAAAAAAACAATTTGTTACCTTCCTAATTTGTATGAATATGCAGAAATTATAATCGCAATATTTTATTTACATGTCCTTTGTAAGAGTAAATACGCCGATTTAAATTCTGGTTTTGCTCACTGAAATTGAACTTCCAAATTGGGTTACGAAGCACAAAAACACTGAAATAAGTAAACGCAGAATCATGAATTTTTATGACTGATAGACAATGATAATTACAAGCAATACGCGAATTTTGTCATAATAATTATAACAATGCAATAGAAGGGATGGGAAAACAATGCAATAGTCGGGGTGGAAAAGTGAGGCTGGTCATTAAATCTGATCGAAAATTGGGTATCAGAGGCATTGTAAGTGTAGCAAGAAGCATTACAAACTATGTAAGATACGCAGAATAACAGTCACTAACTTCTGATGCTTAACATGAAATGTGGGACTAAAAAATGTTGGGACAGAAATTGTGGAGAGACAAACCACTTCATGGACAATATCTAAAAGCAATGGACAAGGAGAAGATCAATAAAAATCAATCATTTATGTGGCTTAAAAGGAGAAGAATGAAGCCAGAATCGGAAGCAGTTGTAATAGCTGTTCAAGATAAGGCGTTAAGAACACACATTATGATAAAGCGGTTCTCAAAATTCCCCAAGATGATAAATGCCGCATTTGCGAGGAGAAAGTAAAACCCATTGATCACATAGTTTTAGCTTGTCCAATTCTAGAAAAGAAATAATACTTGAAAGACAAAATAGGGCATGTAGTTACCTCCATTGGTAGAAGTTTAAAACGCATCTTCCAAGTGGTATGAACACTTACGACAATTGGTGAGTCTGTTGAAATGTGTACATTATTGTACGACCAACAAATTCAAAGTGATCGCACGATAGCGGCAAACAAACCAGATATTGTTATCCGGGATTTGGAGAAAAAAATGTCCTAAACGTTGCCTTTCGTTCTAAACGTTGTAAGCAAGGAGGCAGAGAGAAGTCTTAAAAACACGAGTTTGGAAATCGAGATCAGCCGAAAGTGGAGCGTAAAAGCATAGGTCGTTCCGATAGTTATCGGAGCTCTGGGATTTGTTCCACAAAATTTGTGCAAGAACCTAGCGAAACTCCCAGGTAATTCAAAAGACTGGGAAGTGCAAGACATTGCTTTATTGGGAACATCCCACATTTTGCTCAATGTGTTGTAGAGATCCAGACACTGCCTAGATCTGCTCCTTAGGAAGCTGGTTGAAACCAGGAGTATATTTTATATGCGACTCAAAACATCTTTAGTCGTGAAGTAGACGAATAATAGTATTAATAATAATAATAATAATAATAATAATATTAATAATAATAGTATGAGTGCAATTCAAATACATATGTTAGAATATTTCTGATTAATGATATATTAATTGAGTTAATAAGTGTACTGGAATTTCGTCGCCTCATATTTATTACTTTTTAATATCCTAATTTCCATTATTATAATCAGGTTAACATACTTAAAGATTTAGGCCAGTTGTAATATTATTAATTTAAGTTCTATTTCTAACGAATTTGTAACACTCTTTCTCGTGATTATTTCTTAGTCTTTGCAAATTACATTTTACATCTGAATGTGCAAATTATGTACAGAATTATTTTATTAAAAACTTAAATTATGTGACTTATGGAACTCTACTAAATATCGCGATACGTGACCTTACATTCTGTCTCTTTAGAAAACAATGCGATGAAACGAAGCAAAGTGTAATCCTGAATAAAATATGTTTCGCTCCTTTTTGCAGGGATTTGAGCAATACAGTTTATTAGTCCCTTCACATCGCTTCGACCGCAGACCATTTTTCTCGCATATCTACTGTGCGCCAGCGTATGTCCTCATCTTGGAGCGGTGGACTTGTAGTTCCGGGATGATTTATAGAACGTACGCAGGGCGCGCCAACCGTTCCGGCAACAGGGCGCCGCTGTCTAAATTTATCACGCACAAAAACTCGGACGTTTCGACACTTGAATGGCTGTGCCCGACTGCACGCTGATGGAGCAACGAGCGCCCATTGTGGCGACGGCGGGGGCGGCGCTGCGGACGGGTGCACTCGCGCCGCCCACGCCGGCGCCGTCCGCCCGCCCACGCACGTCTCGCCCGTCCGCCGCCAGGTGTTTTCCTTGGGACGCTGTCAGTTTTTTCTTCTCACCCCCTTTGTTCACCCCATTACGGTTTTCTTTCTCGCGTTTCTCTGTTTCCCTTTCCCTTTGGACTTCTCATTGCTCAGATTGATTGATTAATTATTGTTTATGGACGCGTCAACAGCTATGATCATTGTCCTGTAAGTGTAGTGCATTTTATAGCCAGAGATGGTACTGTGTTCCTCCCAAGCTAGTGTGAGAGATCCGGCGCAGGCCTACATGTCGGCTTGAAGGGTTTCCCTCCTCCATGTATTATCGCCGTCGGGAAACCGTCCCAGTAGGGATCAGTTCTAATCTCCTGAATGGTCTTCCGGCAGTGTAATGATTGCAAGTGTGTGTTTGTAAAGGAAGAAGCGTTGCGAAAATTGCATTTCTTCTAAATGGTTGATTTTTATCTTCAACTATAAGACTGACTGTAAATACTTTTCCTTCCTGAAAATCTGTGCTTCAGAGGTATAAATTTTCTATTTCATTGCGGTGAAATTATTACTGGGAAAGCACGAAAAATGTGCTCTGAAGTCTTTATGTTATTGAATTTGTGTTCGTTATAATGAACAAACACGAACGTCGTAAGACTTTAATGTTACTATATTTGGGTAATATAACCATATATTTGGAGTTTTCAGGGGGGGGGGCGCTACTGATTATTGATCTTAGTTCTGAACGTGAATGATCGCTGACCAGAATGCATGCTACAGAAACTGGAACTGGTTATGCAAAACCATACAGACATTAGTATTGTATTGTTCGACATTACAATAATTTGTTATTTGTTGGAAATCTGCGTTCAAGCATTGATTTAATCTTAACACTTTTGGTGTGATTTAGGCACACTGTGCATGAAGAAAGACACTTGTTCACGAGGCGACTTCGAGAAGGCACATGGAGGAGACGAGCGTAGTTTCGACGGTGGCTGGCGGTGCTGCAGACTTTTTGACTTAAGTTTTGGAAATATTGACATGGTACCGATCGTCATATTAATGATAACAGGTAGAAAGTGCCAATAAGAATAATAAGAGACAAGTGATCCGAGAAACGAAAGTTATACAGCGCCGTCTTACGTTCAGCACTGCGAATGTCGAGTGACTGCTCGCTCAGCCCCAACTTGCCGAGGTGCTTGGCTCATGTTCGCGATGTTTGATTTATGTGCCCAAACATGCTGAATCTGTGGCGCCGACTTTGGGCATATGAGATTGCTATTTGGAGGTTAGTGAGAACACGGGCCTGACACTGCTCAGAGTAACAACAGGTGTCACTATTGAATGGTCTACGAGTTTCGAAAACAGACGGTGGCGGATTTTGGACAGTAGCACTAGCGACTGCTTGCTAGGTCGAATCCGGCCGCTATCTGGAGGAGAATTCTTGCGACAGGATGCTCTGATCGATTGTTTTCCACGGTTTCCCGGAACAATACCAGACAAATGCCGGAACAGTACTTTAACCAACGGGTCACCGGTCGCGGGCAATCTTCCCTTCGTCCTTTTTCCCCCTCTTCCCTTTTACACACACACACACACACACACACACACACACACACACACACACATACACTTATATGCACGCTGCCACACATATCGGTTGTCGCGGCTGGAACAGTGGCCCGCTGGCGGCTACGTGCAAGGAGAATGCCCCAAAGCCGACGTATATGTCGGCTCTGGATCTAACTTTCCATCGGGAGAGGAACCTGTTACCTCTCAGCATATAACAAACACTACATTGATAGGCCTGAAGATCATAGTATTTTACGCGCTCGGAAACTGAAAATAATCAATCAGCCCACTGTAAAAGTTTCACAGCAGCATGCTGAGCCAGCCTGGTCTATGCAGACAAGTGCAGGGCCGAACGATTCTTGTCGTGCGGGTGAAAGGTATACTGCCGTGTTAAACGCAAATGCCGTTTCTGAATTTTTTGTTCAAATTAAGTTACTACGTAGCTTCCTGTAATTTTTTTCTACCGAATGCTTAGGTTTGATGGTCATATTATGGAATACTGATTCGAAATGACTCCAGTAGGATACTAACGTGGATCATGTTAGTATGCTCCTTGAGCCATTTCGATTTGGTATTGCCATGTTATGACTGAAGCTTCTTTTCTTCTCGTGACAAATTGTGTTGTAAATTGATTGATTGTTTGCTAGTGATTCAGGGTGCGTCAACGACTGAGGTCATTAGTCCCGTAAGTGCAGCGCATTTTTTCATCGGAAGGTGGCGGTGATCTTCCCCCGCTGGAGGCGAGATCCGGCGCTGGCTCGACTACCGGGGTTTTCCCCAACCAGGTACCGGCTCAGCAGGGTACCACCCCAGCCGGGACGAGCGCTAAGCCCCGACCGGTCTCCGAGCATGTGTGGTCGTGTAGTGCATGTTAGTTTGTAAGTGTGTGTAAGGGATGAGGATACGACAAGGAAAAGCAAGGAAAGGTAGCGCGCGGTCCGGCGCCAGCTTGTTAGGATACTGCTGCCGCATTCACCTGGTGTTGATCGGAGAAACCACGGAAAACTACCGATCAAAGCAGCCGACCACCAGAATTCTCCTCCCGACAGCGAATATTCAGACCTCGCTGATAAGCTAGTGTCAGTTGATGCACTGAGTGTGACATCACCTGATGCACTGAGCCATATCTCCCGGTAAATTGTGTTGTACGTGATATTCGTCTTTTACCTATCGCCCCTGTGACGACCACTCAGCGATGTTGGGTGTAAAGGCGAGCGCTGCCCTCCCTGCCGGCTCTTCGTGATTGTGGGCGCCAGGCTTTGCGAACGTAAATAAACACAGGGCGCCGCGAGCAGATCCGTGACCTACATCGTCGTTTGAGAGGATTACACGAGTTATTCTCGAGAGACTGCACGCGTGTGTGCGTGCGTGGCTTGCGCAGCATTTCCTGCTCTTTTTATGCGTTCTTTGCTCCCGGTCCTCGCAGAAATCGTGAGCAAGGACTTGATCACATCTCCAGAACAACGGTGCTCCTAAGAACGAACAGTTAGGTTAGATACGAAATGATGATTACGGTTTGTCTCCTCTCGTGTGTGTTAATAATGGAAATGGAATTGAAAATGACTGAACTGAAAAAGTTTTTTGACAGCCACTAGTAAACGCGGTTACTTTTAGGGCATGCACAACGTGCTAAATGTAAAATTTTTAGCAGTGGTGCTAAAGGTGATTCGATGCTCAAATGTTTAAATAAAACTATGAATGCAACAAAGAAAACAATTTACTTTCGTCTGATCAGCTACTACTAATCTTGCTGTAACTGGGAGCCCAATTACATGATTTGTATACTTGTATTAAAATAAAAAGAAAGTCAGTAAGGCTATCTAAAAAGTATTGTTTTAATAGATGGCATGCGTGGTAGAAGTTCTTTTATTTTACTCGTAAGATTGCGACACGAGGACTATCGGCCTCGAGTCCCAGCATTTCCTACTAGCAAAATAATGTCCCTTCTACCACTCGTATCATAAATAACCATTAGGAATTAAAAAGAGGTCAATTAATCTTGCAACTTAATTTTACTCTCTTAAGAGAAAATAGATTGTACCTTGTTTATATCATTTATACATTTTGGAATACTTTTTACACATTTAAGAATACTCGGAATACTTTTAAATATAGTACACTGTTCTAGTAATTCTGTGATCAATGGACGTCGCGTCAAAAAATATCTTTACCTATAAAGCCGTTTCGAATTACTTTAAGGAATATTCATGCAAAATAAAAATAAAATCGAACCTTATCTGCTCGTGACACGTAACAAACAAAACAGACGGAATATGGAACGGAATTAAAAAAATAACCTCACTTCGCTCGGTCTAAAAGTAACAATTTTCTTAAATGTATATCTACTCACACATTTAAATTTTTGTCCCATTGACCATTAGTGCAGAAAGATTGAATGAACATGTATACGGTATAAATATGTTTTGTCTCGTAGAAAATGTCAGTGGCCAGATCAATTATGAACTTTTCAATAATTAGGCAGTTAAATACGAAAGACCTGTAATCAGATCGTTATTAATAGAGGGAATTGTGGTTTCTCTAACATGGGCACCGCCATCTTTAGCTACTGCTCCTACTTCAAAAGATATAAATAACTAACGGAGAGTGTCACTATCTTTACGGAAGGAAATGTGAAGATACTGCACTGCAGGGCGAGGATTCTGCTAATTAGTGCAGCGCGTTTTTTTGCAAGACCGGGTAGCCCTTAAACGACCCATTCACGGGGAAGCCACTCTTGACAAGCCTGCAATTCTGTTGCAATCCATTGTGCGAACAATGCAGCAGGTAGCATTGGCAACAATTTTACAACCAGCCCGTTGGAGGCTCACCAAGTCTCGCTTGGCTGTGATTGGACCGCTTTACGAGCACCAAGAGGATGTTTGAATAGATAGTAAAATGGTTTATTAGCATCGTAGTTATGAGATCGTTAGTGAATGAGAATAGGGTGAGATGTAAATTTGTTTATAGGTAAATTGATGTTATAAATTGGAAATTATGAAATTGAGTGAACAAATTCAAATATAAGCATTGAAATATTCACCATTCACGCATTCTACTACGTAGGTAGTATGAAAGTTCGTACCTTCATCATTTTTGTATTTTCTGATTTTTCATTTTTTATTAAGATCAATAGAAATATTAAGGATCTCCAGTATTGTAGTTATAGACGATAATATTGTTAATATTGTTACTCTCACGCGAGGATTAACCATGCACATTTTTTAAAGCAAACGATCGTTTCACAATTTCTTCACAAAATCAACGGATCAAGCAGTCAAGATTTGTTTAGTATACATGAGTTGGTAATTGTTAAGTTAAAATAAAAACGTGGCAAAGAATTAACAAATGTAGATTATCCTTTCAAACAAATTGTAAAAGGGGCAAGAGAAATAGGAAAGAAAGTTTACTGGGGAATTCATAAATAGCCAAATAATAAATAGCAAAATAAACAAATATGACAGATAATTTTATGCAAATACGATCGCAAAACATACAGAAAAATCCGGAATTTTTCGATTGCTTTCATTACGATTTAAAAATGTAACTACAATTGCAGCATATGTGAAAATGTTTGTCGACAGAGTGCAAGCCAATAAACGAATGCTGAGTGCTGAACACTTGTGGAACTTACGAATACAAGCAGTTACAATACGATGACGATGTACGCATGGCTTATTTAGACTTTGGGGTAAGATTGAAGTTGAAGTCGTTTTCAAAATGTGAGGTTAGAATTGCATTATGATCAGGTGCTCCAGGTACAATCAATAGACGTAAGGGCTATTACATGCGAACATTCAATTGTTTTGATTGTCAATTCCGAATTTAAAATATGAGGATCAAACGTTTCGAATTTATATTAAAGCATTTATTAGTGGAATTCAAGTGCATCGCAAAATAGAATATATTCTGATATTTAATCAACTGATTGTTTTGGATTCTGGCGACATTCTACAAATTCTGAATGCTTAGATTTTCACTAATATATATTTCTAACTTTAGAAGTGTGCTTTCCAATCATATGAGTCTCAAGTAACTGTACAATATTAGAGGCAAAACGTATGATTCTGGACAAATTTTTGAAAGTAAAATGTAATTTCTGTTCAATTCTATATAAATAAATTACATTTGCAGTTAATAAATTTTTGACATGTAAATAGTATGGAGACAGAGAAACATATTTAATATTTTGACGTGTGAAATATAACAAACGTTAATGTAAAAGGAATTATATATAAAATGTTATGAAGATGGTAGAAAATGTGTTTCTCACATTGCTCAGCTTCATTTCATGTAATATAATGTCAATGATACAAGTTGGAAAGCACAGTTTAAAAGCAAGGAGCGGGCTCAGCCCTCGGGGTGCACTTACGGTGCGGCGGTAGCGATTCGGACGGACCGGGGTGCGAAGGGTGAGCGCGGCGGAGGCGGCGAGTGGGGCTGTGGAGCCAGCGGTGTTGGCGGTGGCGGGCGGCGGTCGGAGGCGGTCGTCGGCGTCGTCGGCGTCGGCGAGGCAAGGCGCAGGGTCTTGTGCGCTGCTCCGCTCCTGCGGCCCGCTCCGGCTCTGCTGGAGGACTGGCTCGCGCCGCCGCCGGCCCCGCCATGGCTAGGCCGCACGCGAGCCCCCCTCCCTCCCGCCCCGCCGCCGCCGCCGCCGCCGCCGCCGCCGCCGCCGCCGCCACCGCCGCCAACGCCGACCCCCACTCTTCGCTGCTCCACGCGGTCTACCTCTAGCCCAGAGATCATCCCGCGACAGACGTCCAGTTCGGTTGATTGATGGACCGATTGACCGGGCACAATTGCTACGGTCATTTGTTAGTAACGTTACTCTAGTAAATGTTTTATAATGGGAGGTGTTCCTTCCCTGGCTCGCTGGATCTGGCGTCGGCCTACTCGTTAGGTTGCTGGGATTTTCCTCTTCAGGTATCTCCCTGCGAGGCATCCTCTAACCGGGGCAAGCTCTAAGTTCCCGGATATGTAGTGATGAAAGTGTAAGTGCGTGTGAGTATGGAGAGAGGATAGAACAAGAAAGAAGAAGGAAAGATCGCACGCGATCCGTGGCTAGTTTTCTCATGGTAATGCTCCAGCATTTATCATACACACATGCACGATATATTTTTGCCACGGCGTCACGCCGCACACTTTTTTACATTAAGTTTGTAACCTTAGTCGTTTCGGAAATGCTTCCACCCTTGGCCTGAGAGCCAATGATCATGTCCTGTTGGACGTCCGAAGAAGCGCTCCATTTCTGCATTATGACAAATACTGCACTGCTTTCCGCTTCCACCCGACATGCTTTAGTGCTGCCACCTGCCCCCTATGGGGCGTTTACGTTTACGTTACGGCACACTTACGTTGAACATTAGCGGTGGTCACGTTAATGTGGTTAGAGTGTATTTTCTATCTTCCCCTTAGAAAGAGGACCAGGCGGATTGTCTTTTTGTACTGGAAGAGAACAGGCAAGGTCTACAGCGGGCTCTACAGCGAATTTTACCTTTCAGACCTCTTCGAGGGAGCCATGAAAAGAGGACGTCCTAAGTACCCGCATCTGCTCCGGCAGCCCTTCTCTGACGTATCGCGATACGGTGAGAACATTCTAACTTTTTTGGCTGGCGAATTAGTACCGCTTCCCTGGTCGAACTTACTTCCTTTTCGAATTTTTACTCCATAACATACCCGCAGCAATGCACAGATTGTCGTAATGTGTCACTAACACACTCAGTTTTGTGTTCAAATTATCTGGTTTGCTTTAAATTGGGCCTCAGCACACATCCTGCCGCTAATGAATAATAAAATTCACCTTTTATGTATCTATTTAATTTCATTTATTTAAATTATGACTATACGTTCCAAAAGTTGAAACGTTTTTTCCGAATGGGTCTAATGGATAATACTACTACACTCATACTACTACACTAATTATTATTTTTGTTATAAATATGGAATCAATACAATGAATAATGGAGAAATGATAGAATAAGATGGGAAAGATCACACCTGAGAGAAATCTTGAACAGAATTGAATCCCTCAGAGGTTGCAAATCTGAAGCGCTGGCCACTGCTGCGGTATTCGTTTTCAAAAGTATTATTGGTAGCAAAACTTCGGATTGACTGAGCCAAAAGGCCCTCTAGTCCGCAAAACGCGAGAAAATATATACTCTCTCATACAATTTATCAGGCGTTTCTTTCGCGCTGCTAATGACAAATATTTAATCACTTGAAGTTGTCAGAAATAACACCATTTTACTAATAGAGAATACGCAGTCACAGAGAAGAAAAATATTTCCGTATTGGCTTAATTTTTATCAATAATAATGGAATGTTCGCTTGCTTCTAAATTTGATGCGCTTCAATTTGCTTTGCCCCGTTAATAATCACCGGCTGAGTTTGCCGCTGTCTCTGCAGTTCGAGTCAAGGTGGCAGGGTTTTAGATAATAGCTACGTAGCTATCGTAGGACGAATTCAGCAGCTGTCTGGAGGAGAATTCTAGCGGTCGGCTGTTCTGATCGGTAGTTTTTCGTGGTTTCTCTGATCAATACCCCACGCGAATGCCGGAGCAGTACCCTATCAAACAGACCACGGACCGCGCACGATCTTTCCATCCTCTTCCTTCTCTTATTCTCTGTACTTTCTCACAAATATTTTCACTTACGTGCATTTCGCTACCACACAAATCGGGAGCTTCAAGATTGTCCCGACTGAAACTGTGCCCCGCTGAAGGGAGATACCTGGAAGATGAAATCCCACGCAAGCCGATGTGTCGTTCGGGGCCGCATCTCACCATTATTGGCAGAGGAACACCGCCACCGTCCTTGTTGAAACTTTCATTACACTAAAGGATCTAATGACCGTAACAGTTCTCGTGCGTGGAAAGACCAAACAACAAATCATTAGAAATTGCCGAAAGAAGTCTAGAAAAACGGGGTTCTTTTTATCGCTGGAGTCGGAGACGCGTTGCCTCTATTCGATAACCGATTAGCGACGCGCCTCGCGCCGGGTGGTTGGGTGCGGCGGCGGTCAAAGCGCTGTGTGCGCAGAGCGCTCGGGCTCGGCCGCGCCGTGCCGCGGGCCAACTGCGCAAAGGGCATGCATGCCCGCCGGGCAATTGGCGCAAATCATCACAAGGCAGTCGGCAACGAGCGCAATGGAGGCCGGCAACGCGCGCGCATGGTTCGACGCCCACCGCGCCCCCGCCCCGCCGCGGCTCCTGTGGGTCGCCAAATGGTAAGTGGTGGCGCGGGGAGCGGTCGCGATCCCGGTCGCCGCTGCGGGCGCCACTGGCACGCGCCGAATCCTTTCCATCCGCGCTCGGTTGCTTCACAGGATGCGATAGTCCGGCGGCAGCACCGTTGCCTCTGCAGATGGTTCACCGGGAGGAACTAGGGTTCGATTGATTGATTGATTGTGATTCCAAGCGCGCCAACGGAGAAGGTCATCTTTCCCGTAAGTGTAGTGCATGCTTTATCGGGAGGTGGCGGCGATCTTCCCCCGCTGGATCAACTCTGATCAACACCAGGCGAATGCCGGAGCAGTACCCTAAAAAACGGACCACGGACCGCGCGTGATCTTTCCTTCCTCTTCCTTGTCCTATCCTCACCCCTTTCATACACACTTACACTAACATGCACTACACTGCCACACATGCCGGGAGACCAGTTGGGAGCTGAGAGCTTGTCCCTTCTGGGGCGGTGCTCCGCTGGTGGGAGATACCTGGTTGAGGGAAACCCCGCTAGTCGACGGTAGGTCGGCGCCGGATCTCGCCATCGGGCGGGGAAAGATCACCGCCGCCTCCCGATGAAAAACACGCATGACACTTACAGGACTAATGACCTCTGTAGTTGACTCGCAGGGAATCACGAACAATCAATCAATCAATCGAAACATGTCTGTCGGCGCCGGATCTCACGTTTCATCGGGCGATAAACAACCCCCTCTTCCGGGATAGAATAACTGCGCTATACTTATGAGACTAATTGCCCATATAGTTGACGCGTGCGCAATCAATATTTGTTTCGAGCTCTTTTTTTAATTGATGGGCAAGAAATGAGGATTTAATTATTTCTTTGATGGTACTATCAACACAAATCTGTGTTTGGTTTTTCAATGCGGATAATTTCTACTAGTGGCCAACAGAAGCAAAAATGCTGCTGAAAAACGTAAAATGTTGTTTCCAAAAAGTACCACGCACACTGATCAAGAACAAATAAAATACTGTTGGCAAAACACTGCAATAAATTTGAACAAATGTGTTCACGAATACTGCAATTACATAGTGTAGTACAAAGACGGTTCTTAATGTTCTTTACAAACCAATAATATTAAAAAAATGCTCTATGCACGTATGTGCTGACTAGTGTGATGCACTGACTGAGAGAACTCTATTGGTAAGCGCAGTATAAAAATAAATAGAAGAGCACCATCAAATATTTGCATTTTGCATTCAAAATCGAACTGTTTAATTGTGTTCGTATTTTCATGAGTTCTTGGGTATTTAACAAAACCATGGACACTTCTCACATGGCCGAAGGCTATATAGTTTTCTTTCAATTTCTACGCGTTTGGAAATTAATAATACAGATTTCTGGGAAATAATTTTTTATATACAATCTTTTCAACAACGTTCGTTGCTATCATGCATCCATAATTGAGCCATGTGTGATAAAAGAGGGGGCTAGTGGTTTCGGAGAATGTGGACACATAGTATTCGACGTTCGTTAATCGTTGTTTGAATTTTTGAAAATATTAATGCTTAAGTTTGAGTCATTTCAGCATTTCAAATAATCTCTTCTTATTAAAAAACTTGGCGTTCAACAGCACATTTTTTAATTTTTAAAATTTTAACAACTCGATTTTTGTGAGAAAGTCAATTCCTTCTTTCTCAACTATAATTTTTATCTTGATCGATTGATGTATAGATTCGTCTTCCGAACGTTTTTAATTGTTTTAAAGGATTGTGTTGAATTCAGTTTGTTTGCAAATAATAATTCTAATAGTTTTAATAGCTAATTTTATAATAAATTCTGAAAATCATGTTCATTGATAGACTTGTCTGACAATTGTTTCTTCTTATAAAATCCTTCATATAACTTATCGAACTTATTTTCATGCATGTGTTTCTTCCGGACACGCTTTTGTAAGTTTATTTGCATTGTTCATTAAAAACATTATTCCTTTGAATTTTAGCATCGCGTACTCAATGCTAAAAACTCACTCCATTTCTTTGCACAACCGATTTCACTGGGTGCCACCTATGCTCAGACACAAGGAGCAAGTCACTTCAAATCATATAATCTAGAAGCATTACGGTACTCGTTCAGATTAAAGTGACGTTCATGCTGTGCTTACAGTTTAAGTGTACTGCGTGGTGTCGGTAGTATTTCTTGTTGAAAAGTATTGCTGCGTTTCTTTTCTTTCATTGCAGGTTTAGATATATCTCTCCGCCTACATACGGGACTTACAAGAAGTCTCAAAAGAAAAATATCTCCCAGAGGCTTAGAGTATATGCTACTTTGTTGTGCTCTTTGACATA
The DNA here is from genome assembly GCA_031308135.1 of Acheta domesticus. Taxonomy (NCBI): domain Eukaryota; kingdom Metazoa; phylum Arthropoda; class Insecta; order Orthoptera; family Gryllidae; genus Acheta; species Acheta domesticus. The sequence continues at coordinate 125,827,634 of JAHLJT010002406.1, read as the reverse complement.
CACATGTACATAGGGTTGCGTATTTTTATTTCCTTCTATTCTTCCAATAATTTTGTGTAAATGGATTTACCGTAAATTTTATCTTGCATACTCAGTTGTAAATGTTTAATTTCCTCATCATAGTGCATCTGTCCATAATTTGTGTGAGTAAGCAATAAAGAAAAATTCATAAGGAGAGAAAGTAAAATAGAAACAGTAACTATATTAGTAATTAATTGCAGATGACAGTTTTTCTCTCTGAATTCCAATTGAGAAATGTATCCTCACTACCTCTTTAACTATGCTTCAGTGAAAGGTGGTAGGTGGACGCTCATATGGATAACAAGGTATCTTAAAAATGTTAAAACATTTGTAAAAGTAATTTATACTCAAAACTTGAAAATTATATTCCTCTGCCATTTCCTCTGCCAACACTTCCATTACATAGGCACTAGATTGCTCCCTGTAAAATTCAGATCCATCAGAATATTCATTTCACTTGCCGAGTTTGATGAAATAAAACGCTCACAATTCCATACTGCAATATGCAACAACATAAAGTTGTACAAAAATATTTTCAAAACCGTATTTGACCTCTTATACAAATAATTCCAGTCGAAGATGTTCTGAAATTAAGCAATAACTTTTCGAAAATTTTCGAGGAATGTCTATCCAAAGTGCCATGAAAGTTAGCAGTCCTTTAAAATATTGTAAACTGAAAAATGTCTCAAGAAACAATTGGAAGACCTAATTTGATTTTTAAGACAATTATTGTATAATTCAAAAATAAATTATTTCTAATACCGAGAAAATTTAACTTTGTATAATTCCGTGTCACAGGATTTTAGAACACAAATGAATGAAAAAGATTAGCGAATTGGAAAGGCTATTATCAAAGCATTTGAAGATAAATACAGAAAATATTTGTTAATAAAAGAATTTCCTTGGTTATGTCTACTTGTACCGCGTAGGTGGTAATTTGTGTTTTAGTTTTTACTCCGAAGTCCTAAAATATCCTCATACCAGGAAGGGAACATTGCTCCAGACATTTTGAAGCTGTTCTAACCTTTGACATTCGGGAGCGCGCACTCTAGTGGTGCGCACGGCTTTCGAGATCTGAACCAACAGAGGGCGGCCGCGGCGCACGATATGACCAGCCGTTCCACTGGATCTTCTCCCGCGCACATTTTGCATCAAAAGCCCAGGGGTGGTGCAAAGCCAGTCATCGAGGGGCGGAACGGAACGCTGAAGTGGCGCCACCCCGAGCGGGGAATTCTGTGGATTTGAAACTTCTATATAAGTTTTCTATATTTATTTCCTTCGAGTCCCAGCACCAGCTAGATAGCTAGGTCGAATTCGGGCGCTGTCTGGAGGAGAATTCTAGCGGGCGGATGCTCTGATCGGCAGCTTTTGTGGTTTCTCCGATCAACACCAGGCGAATGCCGGAGCAGTACCTAATAAACGGACCATGGACCGTGCGAGATTTTTTCGTCTTCTTCCTTTTCCTATCCTCACCCCCTCACATGTGGTTACTACATGTTCAGACATGCCGGGTGGCCGGTTGGGAGTTTAGATTTGTCCCGGCTGGGGCGATGATCCACTAGTGGGAGATACCTGGGGGAAAACATAGCTAGCCGAAATGTGGATCGGCGCCGGATATCGCCCCCCAGCAGGGGACGAATGTCACCGACACCTTTCGAGGGAAAAACATGCACTTCACTTACGGGACTAATGACCTTAGCAGTTGACGCGCCCGGAATCACTAATTAATCAGTCACCAAGTGCACCTCATGCGAACTCTACCAAATACAGAAACCTGGCTAGAAGTCGCGTTCATGTGCAAAATCTAGAGGCAAATAATATCCATATTTCTTATAATCTCTATTTAAGTTTTTTAATAAGCTCTATTTATTGAACAATAAATGTAATGCCATAATTCAAAAGTCCTGGAAGTTGCCATTTGTTGTAAGAGGCAAAAAATCTAATAAAATAAAAAATCTAATAAAATAAAATCTTTGTTTTTTAATATATTATAATTATTTCTCACCTGATGATGGAAACCATATGTTTCCGAAACGTTGTGAAAAAAATTTGTATATAAAGCTGATTAAATGATTTCTGTCTTATGAATGATGGACCAACTTGTAATATATAATACGTAATATAGGCAGAAAAGAAAAATATTAAAATGCAAAAAATCTAACTCTAGCAGGTGTGTATATCTACAATACGAAGGTACAAAGTAAAAAAAATTGCAATAGGATTTTGTCACGTAACTTCTCTCTCATGTTCTCCGTACGAAATGAAGTATATAAGAGATTTCTATTCTTAAATATTCAGATATCCGGAACCATTAAACGTAGATCCTGGTTTAATGAATATCTGCGACATTGCCTCTTTGAAAGCATACAATGTGCAGTTCATTGGGAATTCCACTCTAGTAAATTTGAATTCAGTAGATTAAAAATTCTTGATTTTGCACTCCAGTACCTTTTAATTGCGTTTTAACTGCAACCAATTGGAAGTAGATGAAAAATAACTTATGAATACATGATGAACTGTTACTTGATAGTGTAAAAATAACACCTCGCCAAATTTTTCCTAGAATTCTAATATAAATTAATAATTCTAATAGCGATATTGATATACTGATTGGATAACTTCTCTCCTATTCTCATTTTAGCATTAGAAAAATATTGAAAATCTATTTAAAAATTTTGATTAATGAATTAACATGTAAATACAGAAATCAAAGTGATTTACGACAAAAAACCTCTTACAAATTTTATCAGTCTAAATTTAAACACAATTTTACGTTCGTCATTACATCAAATTATACAATTTTTAGTATTGGCAGAGTAAAAAAAATAATAGCTCGCATTACGCCTTAAGCGGATATTTTCATATTAAATATTTTTATTTCTTCTTATTTCTGTTAGTTCTTCTGAAATGTAAATTTTAAACTTAACGTAGTGATCTTTATTGTTCTTCTTCAGGCATAAAAATTCAGATGAAATAGTATAGATACTTACAAATATGATTTATTACAAAATTAAAATTAATTGCCGTTCATCTGAAAAAAGATGTATCAATTCGGCAAATTAATAATTCTCAGTTTCAACACTAAAACTTTGATGCCCCGCAAAACACGTTTCTTTCTAGAATTTTCCTAAAATATTCTAGAAGGACTTGGCTGAAAAGAATTACAATCGATTTGTCCTTTTGAGAGGAATTGAATGAGCCTTTGATTACATCTGATCTTGTCTTAAAACCCCTAAAACGCGTTTTAGATTATTAACCCTCTCGCACATCCAGATCCGTATTTTTCCGAGAAATCTCTTAAGATGTTCTGGAAGAACCTGGCAAAAATTATTCTGTTCCCGATGGAGAATCTAAAGAGGTGTATCAGTGAATAACGACCGGATAGTAAAACGCAGAATCTCCTATTAATAAATAAATGCAGGATTAAATTGCGCATAGTCCTTATTTTCATGCCGCTTATTCTTGAATCACGAAAACGTAGGAAGAAGTAATATTAACTGATTCACAGAAGAACAGAAGGCACGACGGTCCGCGAATCCAATCGAAACCTTATGTTAGATAGGGAAGCGAGAACGTGAATATAATTACTGAAAGTACAATTTCGGACGAAAGTTGCGTTTTCATGGAAATTTTCGAAGAAAGCTTTTACAATAATATTGTCGTTTCATGCAAGCTAGTCAAAGCAAAGAAGATTTAGAATGCAGTCAAATTAAATTTTTGTGAGTCTACGAATAATGTAAGTAAAATGAGTTAGCTAACTTTCCTGAGGTGCAAATAGGACAGTGAGAACTCATGTGGGATATCAGTGTTCCTTCTAGTGCGACAAGGGCAAATTGTGAGAAAACAGTCGTTGATGTAAATATCGATACAGAATGACATAATAAAAGTGATTCTTTTTCAATTGGAATTGCTTGTTTCACATGATCTCTTTTATTCGTTCTCTTTCACAGTTGTATGTCTTTGCGTACATCGGTATATTTTTGTTCCCAGATTCGTGTGTTAATTCAAAAAGTTATTAATGTGATAAATTAAAATTAATTTCTAGATACATCGTTTGTGAGAGCTAAAATGGCTGTGGTAATTTACTTGACTTGAGTCCCATTACAAGCGTTGCCTGTGTTCCTCTGTGCTTACCTATAACGTCTGTACAATATTTATAGGAGATGGAAAACGTCCAAACATGTAAACATTGGTTTGTAGTCACTGAGTCGCAACGAATCTGTAAATACTAGCTATTGATCAAGAAGAGACCACGTGTGGAATAATTGATTGATTTGAAGAATCGTTTCAAAGGCAGGCCAAAAAACGTAACTACTTTGTGAAATCTTTTAAACAGGCATGAAATTTCTGAGAAAGAAAATTAATAGAACCATTACGAACTTCTAGAGTCTCAATTAAAATCTTCGCGATTGTACTTCATGTTTACTGCATAATTGCAGGGGGCATTACAGCGTAATTGAAGGGGATTTGAGTGGTGCCATTGGGTGAAACTTTTTCATAACCATCTATTAAATCTTTAATTTTTAAAGTGATCAAAAAACGACTTAAATCACACTTATATTTTTAAGTGATGGATTTTTTGTTATCTGGATTGAAATTACATTTAACTGTCGGAGCAATTAAAGTATCATCATATAAAAATTTAACAGAGTGCTTCCATTCTTTCACTCGCAATATAACTTAAAATAGTATTGGGACTACATGTGCAACATTGTGGCAAAATTGCCACAAGACAAAATGGCATTAGTGTGTATACGTGATTGAAACTAATCAATTTTTAGTGGTTTAAAAGTTACTTTTTATTTAGGACTCAGGGTTTGTGCAACCTTTATTCACACAAAATTAAGTTCCCTCGGGCAAACATGCTCGGGACCTATTATTACTCCCTTGTATATAAAGCTGTACTAAATCCTTTTGTCATATGAATGATTATTAATGTTTGTATTTTCAATGTAGATTTCATGACCATAGGATTTTAGATACACAAGTTTTGAATGTTGTTCTGACATTTCCAACGTGACATTTTGTGATTTCAAAATAATGTACATTTGACCTTTCCCTGTTTGAAATTGTGTGATTTAATTTGATGGTTGGGCTGAAAATTGGGGTATTTTAATCCAGGAAAATCGTCTATTATCAAAACAGTAATTGTTTTTGATCGCGTTTTTATCGTACAAAATCAAAGTTTACCCTGGGAAAAAATACATTTGGATTGAGCGAAACATAATGCCTGAGGTAAATGTTACAAATGCACACAATGAATCTCAGTATCCACAGCCTCAATTGAACTGGCGGTGATTCAACATAATTCTCCGCCATTCAGTAGACGTTCCGCGAAATTGATATAGGAAATTTATTTAACATTTGATAATAATTTATCTCCATGAAATGCGACCAGTGTATTTCCGAGATCACTTTTGAATGGTCTAACAAAATATGTGACACGTGCCGACTGCAGTAAGGTCATCAGTAGGTTCGACAACGCCCACATTATCTGCTATTCATCGATACTGTTTCTCGTGCCTCCTACGTCAACACACGCACGTGCATAACAGCAAGAAGTCCTAAAAAGTATACATTGCATTTTATGGCACTAGTATGCATTTTCAATACAAAATTGAAAGTTCAATGCTTTCTCGCTTCCAATATTATATTTATTCGATGTTAAAGATAATGAGAAGACTAGCGCTTCATTAATAACACGAATACAAAGTATTCCTTCGTTTGAGATATTTACTTCCACTTTCCCAGATATCCATTCCTCAAAATTGTTAAATACATGTTTGTTTTTGATATAAATAAATAAAATATTATAAAAATAAAATAAATTAAAGAAATTAACGAAACTAATGGACGAAGAAGGGTATTATTGCACTAGTGGTATGTTGAACACGAAGGAGGTTTTTTTTACCTATACGGGTGTTTACCACCCATTTTAGAGGGCTTTGCAGTCTGTATTTATGATCGCCTATTGACTCAGAGGATAAGAGATCATTATTGAAATGGAGGATATTGATAGTTTCTTGTAGGATATTCTAGATCAAATATCAGAAGAAGCGCAGTAAGCCATACAAACCTACCCAAAGTAAACACATATGAGACATTATAATATTCATAAATCTTGGAAAATGGGAAAGTGTTAGGGAGAGGGTTGTTGTTGTTTTACATTTGTTGCCATTATGCAACGCGTCTCTAAAGCCCGTCGGCGCGTCTCTAAAGTCGGGCGTTGATCGCAGAGTAATCCTCCATTACTTTGCCATCCGCGCTCTCTGTATTTCACCGGGCGCTCTTTATTATTTATATTTGTCTCGTCTCATAGTTGTCAAGAGAGCCGCCAGGTAGCATCTCCGCGTAGGCGCTTTACACCACGCGCCCCTGCGTCACTACCCAGCGGCCAGAATTGGGAAGGAATAAGGAAGGGGGTAAGGTTTAGGACACTTCACAAAGGTTGGACTAGCTCTTGTGGAGCAGCCGAACTCGTTTTGTCGGAACAAATTTCACATGAGATCGATGGGAATCGAACCCGGGCCTCAGTGATGAAAGGCAAGCGACTTTGCTGATCCACAATACAGCTATTAACATTTGTTGCCATTATGCAACAATTTTTTTTGCTTGCATACTTTTCAGAACGGGTAAATGCAACGTTTATATATATTCACATTTGTAATATGATTACACCATTTTTATTTTGTTAGGAAATGGTGCGGAGTTTGCGATATTTGGATCATAGAAATACATTTGAGGCGTTTGAGACACGTCAGCCTGGTTTTCTTCCAATCGTAGGAAAGGACGGAGGCCCACAGACGCCTCAGAATTGCACTGAAGATGGCCGCAATGCGATCGAAAAAGATTTGTGCTCAAATAAACACATACGATGAAAAAAACAACGCCTGTATTCATGGAAAACATTTTATGTTGTTCCATTAAAGAATATCAAACCAATGTGTTTGTGGCCATATGAATCCATGCTGAAGACGTTGCGATTGTTGCGATTATTGATATTTACGTTACAACAATAGATTTTGTAAAATAAAAAAAATAAGGGAGAATAACTTCTTAATTTTAATTTAATTGATTCATCAAATTTGATCATTACCCAAAGTTCTAAATAGCAACACTAACAGCGTAAGTTTTGAAAATTTGAATTTTTACCTTTTCGTAACTTTTAGATTCCAGTCATTGGTCTTACGGCCAGCCACACATGGCTCGGCTTACAAATACATCTTCAGCAGTTCAACTGTAAGAAGTTTCACTATCCGCTCTATAGTCTGGATTCCCCATCCCCCAGCGATTTTCATTTTTTATAATTCCTCAAGATATTCTTGCCCGGTCAGTAATTACCCGAATCACAATGACACAGAGTTGCAGGTGGTCAAATACTGGAACCTTTCCCAGGCGGCAGATTTCTATGACACAGGGATACAAACGTTGATCCTACGGTAAGACAAATGACTCAATTCTGTTGATGATTATATGAAAAAATAATGTAACATATGATGTATCTGGTACAATAAAGGATTTTCGCGAAACTGTGTTTTTTTTACCTAGAAAAACTTGCATTTTGGACGCGCTACGTACTAGTAAACCAAAATACTTAAATGTTTAGCTTACTTGTTTAATTAGTACACGCCCGGAAACACGTCTGAAAAGTGTTTCCCTGAACGATATATGGCATGTCAAAGTTAACGTGTTATAAAAAGAGCTCCAATGTTTTGGAATATTGAGAAATTCGTCCCTGCACTTGGTGCTAATGGCTGTCCGCCCTCATCGTCCACCGGCGTGGAGGCTGTGCACAATTTGGCATCCAGGCGCGGCCACGCTATCGCCATCGACGTAATTGGCAGCTCCGTTTCCAGGAAGGGGCAGCAAATGTACGCGCAGTCGCACGGCATAAGTGCTGCTGTCCCCAGCCATTGCAGTAGTACAGTCGACGAACCGAGGAAGTAAACGAGATACTGATAATTGTGGAGAGTCTGTTCAATAGGCGCTATTTCTACTTCCAAAGAAAAAAAGAATACTCATTCGATTGGAATTTGGTACTTGGATACTACAGAAAGTCGCACTTAGATTTTTTATTTTCCGGCAAAATTCACTCCACATTTGGGATTGTGCATATCAGGGGCTAATTGAATATAATTAATTATCATATTTCTGAGTTTTCGTCCTCGCGTTTTAGCTCATTAGTCAGCGTGTTAGCTTTCCACGACGTAACCCCGGGTTCGATTCCCGGTTGGAAAGATTACAGTAAGCGTTTTCCTTGCAATGTCCCAGTATATGTTGCTGTGGGACGATGAGAAAACTTGCTTCTCAAGCTGAGAAGACCAGAATACGGCATGGGGTGTCTACGTGGTAACCACACGCACCCCTTAACTCACGGCCGCGATGCAGGGTCGCTGCTGGTAGGCCATGACCCGTACTCGGGCTGTCGCGCCAAGTACAGACTCATTGCTGCGTTTCATGAAAAGTTACTAAGAGGGAAATAACTATTCGAATAGACACTCCACAATTACAAAAGGTAAAAAGTGAGTGTGCCTGAATGAAAAGTAGTGAAGATGCTCGATTGGCATGGCTAACAAATGATTTCGTGACAATTTGGAAGATTAGGCAAAAAGATAAGAACGAGCTAGAAATAACTAGGGCACGCCCGTCGGTATACTTCTAAACAATTAGTTTATATTCTCTCCCCTCGTGATTGAATTGTAACAGAAATTACGCACACACACTGTGTGTGTATGTGTCTACATATAGACTGTAATTTACGAGAATAAATTTTTATATTTTTTAGTTTTTCAGCGTCTTTTTTCAATTTTCGAAGAATAATAACTAACCCAGCGCCGAAGTTCTGACATTTCATCATATACCCACTTTTCTTATACGAAGAGAACGTGCGCAATTTGGACTTCCCCTTAACCAGCTAAATACAATGGCTGACCTACTAGTGACCTGAGTAGCATTGAAAAATTGTAAGCGGTTCTTAAGTTCTGAGAAACTTGCAAAAATTTCTCAGAACCTCATAACGGTTCTTTCAGATGCACGGACGCGTGGTGATCTCACGACCTCTACTGCCAACGATTTCTTAAAAAAATCAAGGAAATGTTCCAGACGTAAACACATTTCCCCCATTGAGTGAACTAGAGCAAATAAAAATTAGACGTAGTATCGGCAATGTTTGTTACCACTTACTCGTTTAATGGGTTAATGTAATCATATTTATATTTTTAAAGCACGGACCTCTTAAAAACTTAAATCACCCAGCGTGATCTTCCTTGTCTTTTTCCTCGAATTAGCAACTCCAATCAATAATTGAGTGGAACTTTCTGCGAATTTTCAGGTGGCCGGAGATAAGGGTGCTGTGGGTGGTCGTGGCGTGTGGTCTGCTGTCTTATCGCCTCCATGTTGGTGTCTCATAAGTGCAAGTACACATGATCCCGCGCGGATTTCTTTCCGTTTGGATCTGGAATTATTTTTAATGTCCTGCACTCATTTCCTGCAGACATTTCTATATGTATTAATTTTCATAAAAAAAACTGCAACGACGTTACCTAATGTTTAGTTTATAAAAAGTGGAGTATATAAATATTTAAAAATGCAAGACCTAGTAAATGTATCAGAGATGATTCTTATTGAAATGTTCAGAAATATCTGGGACTACATAAGTGGTAAATAGATTATACCGGTTCAGTTCAATTTTGTATTAAAATTTCGCAGAATTGTAATTTTCTTTAGAAAAGGCCCACTAGTAATAATAATAATATAATAATAATAATAATAATAATAATAATAATAATAAATGATAATGCGGTTCTCAAAATTTTACAAGATGATAAATGCCGCATTTGCCAGAAACAAGTAGAAACCATAGCTATATCATCTCAGCTTTTTAGCACAGACTGAATACTTGAAAGACATGACAGGGTGTGTAGTTACCTCCCCTCGCAAATCTGTGCCCCTCATCGTAGTTCCAAACACATGCTTCAAAGTGGTACGAACCCTCACCAAAACTGGTGATGTGTGTTGGACTGTGTACAATATTGTACGACCAATACATTGAAACTGATCGTAAGATAGCGGCAAACAAACCGGACATTCTCATCCGGGATTTGGAGAAACAATCGTGTTTACTTGTCGATGTTGCTGTACCTTACGATTAAACGTCGTTACCAAGGAGACAGAGAAACGTTTTAAATACAAGAGTTTGGAAATCGAGATCAGCCGAATATGGGGCGTAAAAGCACAGGTCGTTCCGAGTCATCGAAGCTCTGGGATTTGTTCCGCAAAATTTGTATAAGAACTTATCTAAACTCGCAGGTAATTCAAAAGACTGGGAAGTGCAAGAAATCGCTTTATTTGGAAAATATCACATTTTGCGCAAAGTATTGTAGAGGCACCGACAGTCCCTAGATCTGCTCCTTAGGTAGCTGTTTGCAATCAGGAGTAGATTTTATATTCAGCCGACACAGAACATCTTTAGTCGTGATATAGAGGAATAATAATAATAATAATAATAATAATAATAATAATAATAATAATAATAATAGCAATAACAACTTCAGTTATTAACTGAAGTCGTGGAAATTTGGATTAATAACTAACCTATTGCATTAAAAAATCTGTCAGTACCTAAAATTTTAAAAAGCGCCTCCTCTAGTCGGTCGTTTGCATGGTTTTCTCCAATCAATTCTAGGCACATGCCCGAGCAGTATCTTCAGTAACGTTCCATCGACCGCGCGCCATTCTCTGGGGCGGAAGATGGTCGATTACTCACCTTCACACGCCCCCCACCCATGATTACAACTCCGTAAATTCTGAAATTTTGTATATGCCAGGTCCAGCACATTGCTATGTTACAGTGCCATATTTTTGCATTACTTGCACAACTTGCTTATGCACCCAAAGGGAGCGCAAGGGGCTTCAGTCTCCCAGAAGCCGTTATGTATTAACATTCTTAGTTTTTACCAATGTTCCATAGTAACGAATGTAAGCAACCTTCCAACCATTGTAACGAATATCATTCTATGTCTAATTTAAATTAATTGTAAAAAATATTAATAAAACCTCTCGGGTGGCTCATGTACAGCGTTCTAGCTTTTCATGGTGCGATCCCGGGTTCGATTCCCGGTCGGGATAAAAACAAAGCAGTAGCTTTCCCAAAAATTCTTCTTAGTTTCTATAGGCGATAAAAAGCTCAAGCCGGCGCAGTTTGCTAGATACAGTGAATGGAATGCGCCAAACGTGCTATTTGTCTCTCTTACCACCAGGCGTGAACATTGAAGTAGGCGCAGGCATGGGGTTACATTTGGCTAGTATTACATACATAAATAACTCTAAATCAACAAATACAAATATTTTTTTTAATTCAGCATAAATGGAAACTGATTTATTAGAAAACATCAAGTCAGTTGGGCAGTGACCCTGTGAAAATGCAGGTTGCGCCATATGAAAATTCCATATCCCATATCCAAATGACATATATCACATATCCCATAACCATATGAAAATCCCAAAATCCCATATGAAAATCCAGGTTGAGCCACTATGCCAGAGTACCAACTTTTTCATTCCTTCATTTTCACATTAAGCCTACCAACTCTCTGATGAGCATTAATAATATTATATGATGAATACATAAAACGATTTAAAGAAAAAATTAATTCACCTTACGAGTGGTAAAAAGAGACCATTATATTCAAGTTTGTTGATTATTCAATGTCTCATTTAAATATGTTATAAATAACTATTATATAGCCCCTCGGGTGGCCCACTGAAATCATGTTAGCTTTCCAATAGCGATTCCCGGTCGGGCCATAACAGCTGCAGCAGAGCGCAGGTACTAATACACATATACTAATACCCAATACGTGGAGAAATTTAAAGAAAACTATACAACCTCCGGATGTGGAAGATGTTTCTAGTTTCGTTAGAAAGCTAGAAACTCGGGAAACATTCGAAATCAATTAAACAGTTTTGATTTTGTCTAAAAAATGCAAATGTTGTGTTATTTTCCCTATTCCTATACTGCTCTTACCGAATGAGTTCTTATACATGGTACCTGTGACACAGCTGACGTCATGCGAGAGCGAGATTCCAAGGAAGAGGCTGCCCAACATTAAATTTTCTATTCACGTGCTGCTTCATGGACCAACAACGTTTTTGATATGGTTGAGATGGAAAGTAGGCTACTGGTGTACTGTGTATACTACATCATGCTACTTCAGTTCCCTTGCGGTAGAGCCGGACAAAAACGCTCTCAGTTCCGTTCGTTCTCGGCGGCGATACCAGGTGCGCCGATACTGCTGTGTCCGAAAATGCCAGTGCCGGAACTACCATAATCGAGAACGAACGATACCGAAATTTGGCCTGTTATCGGTGTGCGCCGACCGCGTCGAATAAATACTGGAGGCGTCACCGGAGCTCTCGCCACCGTTTAGTATAGTTCAAACTCGAGGCAGTCTGACGGAATGTCTTGTTGAATAAGGCAAAATATTTTGCGGTTTGCGAGATTTGTACGTTGGCCAATGCACAGTCACTCTTGCGGCACCTGTAATTTTTGTAGATAGCTTTCGGTTTTTGACATGTATATAATAAAAATAACAATTATGACAAATATTTATTTCGCCTTTTCTCGTAATATATTTTAAGGCATATTTAACTTTCTAAGAGTTTTTTCTTGAAGTGTATTTTTATTTTCTTCTAGTTTCGTTGAAAATGTACTTTTAAATCATTTCCACGTTCACTAATCCCACTCGTTTGTCACCACCTCTATTTTTTATCTAGATTTAGACCGAGGATATCACTTGTTTTTGAATTTGACATTCTGTATTTTTAGATACCACAAGTTCGCTTTCCTCTTAATTCATTACACAAAGAAAAGAAGCGGATTATTGTAGGTAACGGACGGATCGTGGGTGATCGCTGGGCTCAGATTCGCAATACAAACATCACTCGCATCTCAGGCGGCAAGTCGATAAATAACCCCAACTTCCGATGATGATAGCTCACCGTCCCGTATGTTCTTCCAGGAAGGTAAAGAAAATGGTAGGAAAGTTCTCTTAATTGAAAGAATTACACATTAGAGCTCTTTCGTATGCCAATGATAGAATTAAAATCAATTAAAACATTTATTTTTATCATTTCCAGGCTTATACTAAATTACAGCATTTTTCTATGGCGCAAAAATGTTATAAATTTATTAATTTCCTCTCATTTTATACGGTGTATAAATGTAGTATATTATAATTAATTATGTATTTCGAATTTCTGAATCTACCCATGTGTGGCAATAGGGCAAAGAGTTGAATACGCTGATTTGTAGTGGGTACGTTAGTTCTCCGATCACCCTTTTGAAATTTTGACATATTTCTTACTGTAGTCCGGTATTACACTTCGACAGTACCCTTTATTACATCAGATGTAATTGAGTCAATTTATCTATTGCAGGAAGCTTTGTTGTACTATTAAATATAATGTACCGCGTAATATATTCTCAGTATGTGCGTACGTTAATACGCCAAGGCGATCGGGCGATATAAAGTATTTTAAAGATAATTCAAGTGTCCATTTTACATTATTACGTTTTAAACGTGATTTTGCTAAAATATATAACTAATGAAATTTCAATTTAAAATTGGTACTCGTTCTTATAATTTATTTCAATACTAGATCATATTCGTAAATTTCAATAAATTCTTCGTTAAGGAGCGAAATACAGAGAAACAATCTAGACTTTGCGTGGGCTACTACTCCTCATATCGTTTTCTTTGCCTGAAGGAAAAACCCAAGAGTGGACACCTGGGCGTTTTCGCTTTTATTCTCACTCCCCGCGGCAGACGCACGCTTTGGGCTGTTGGAATCCGGATCCCACCGGAACGCTCTTGTCCTCCTCGGGAATCTCCAAATACAGGGCCCGTCGCCCTGCCAGCTCAGAGCTACCGAGCCGGTACCGGTCCGATCAATGCGCTACTCACATGCGCCGGGACAAGTCCCTCCACTATGATTCAGTGCTACAGTGGCTTCCGCATGGATCGCGATTCAGTTACCGGTTCCGGCGCGGTGGGTGGGCAGCGCGCGGCTGGGTGTGGGCGAGGGCGTGGGGGGCAGAGGTGAGGGCTCGGGGGTCCAAGGGACGGTGACCGCGCGCGTGGCGCCCCCCCCCCGCCGGCGGCGGCGGCGTCGACCGCGCCTTCGCTCGCGCCTATCGCGGATCGGGGGCGGGCTGCAAGAGGACGCCAGCGGCGGCGGCCGCGTTACGTAAGCGGAGCGCAGGCCAGCACGTGCGGGTGCGCCGCGGCGGAGGCGGAGGCGTCTGCCGCCCGTCTCGCGGGCCGCCGCCGCCGCCGCCGCCAACGACTCGCAGAGCTCCATTCACGCGTGGCCCAATGCCACCGGATATCGCGCGGCGCCGCTCTGCAGCGGAGAACCGCCGTGTGGAGTTACAGTGGGGATGCGAAAGGAGAAACGCTTTAGTCGCGGAACTGAAACCACAGTGGGCGAAAAAATTAAAACATATGATCGGAAGTGAAAAAAATATACTTGACTTAAAAAAAAACGTGTTCTGAATTACAAGATGTTTTGGCTCATCTCTACTTGGGTTTTTCTTTCTTGGCGCGTGGGGGGGGTGTTATCAAAATGGAATATCTCACGGTATTTCGGGTCGTTGTCGGTTGTGCCGCATGATCGATACTGCTCGATATTGCATAGGAGACGCATGATCGATACTGCTCGATACAGTCGCGATCATGCGACTCCTAGCAGCACAACCGAGAACGACGCGAAATACCGTGAGATATTCCATTTTGATGACACACCTTCCAACGCCAAGAAAAAAAACCGAAGTATAATGTGATGGTGCCTTGTTGTTATCCTTAGAATGGGAATATATGACCGGCAACTTGGTTTGCATTTGATATGCTGGTTTTGTGCCGCCACCTCCTGGCGGCGACTCACCGAACCCATTCTTCGTCGGCCTGCGCCACCGGATATCGCTCGGCGCCGCCCTGCGCGTGAGGTTGGAGTGGGCCGAGACGGAGGAGGAGGAGGAACGCTTTCTTCGCGGAAAAGAAAACTCAGTGGAAAGAAAATTAAACATTGTGTTGATCGGGACTCCAAGAATGATTCTTGACGTGAACAAAATTTATGTGTTTTGAGTCATAAGCTGTTTTGTCCCTCCTGCGCCAATCTTTGTGGTGCAATGTTGTTCTCGATAGAATGGAAACATCTGATTCTCTTTCTTCTAATGAGGTGTGCTCCGTAACATTGTTAGGAAGGTTACCACTAAGGGACCGTCCCTAAATTACATAACGCAAATTTCGAGTATTTTCAATACTCCCCTTCTCCTTGTAATGCACTTCCCTATCTCTATATAACGCAGAGTAACGCTGCCTCAGTCCCCCTCCTCTTTCCCTTTAGCGTTACGTAATTTATGGATGACCCGTATGTACTGAGTGGATGCATGGAATTTAAATTATGAAGTATTTTTTCTCGTTTTCAATTGTTTTAGTTGGTCTCTTTCATTAATTTGATGTGCTGAAACATTTAGAGCCGACGTAATAGCAAACCCTAGAGGCATGTAACTTAGATCGACAGCCAAAGGTTCCTGGTAGCCGTGAGTCACTACACGGAGTGCTATATCTCCTGGGTTGACTGCGGATAAGGAACGATATCATAAAAAGATTGTTGATTAGAGGCCTTAAGAACTTATTTTAATCATCACCTCTTCAGAGGTTTGGAAAGTCTCCTGTTCCGTCTTCAGTATGCCTCCTCTTAATCTTGGGCGGCCGACATTCCTTTTGCCATGAGGTCTGTAGTGATATATTTGTTTTGGGATGCGGCCATTACTCAATATGCTATTTAGATGTGGGGACAATCGGGTCCTGTATTCTGTACTTTATTTATTAACGGGAGTACATACTTCTAATTCCTCTCTGAATCTCACTTTCTATTTTGTCTAATACAGTGCAACCTTTGGCTTGTCTCAAGAAACTCATCTCAGACGTCTGAATTCTAGTAAAATCTTTATTTTTCGTGGTCCATGTCTCGCATCCATAAAGACGTATTGGGATAGCCATTGTTTTATAAAATTTACGTTGTGTTTCCTTTCTTGTTTTCTTTCTCAGGTATTTTATTATTGTTGCACATATATTTAGGAAATAAGTAAGATTCCAAAATTTATTTTAGAATTATTATAATTAGATTTTATGGATGTTGCCGTAGGCAACTAGGTAATGAACGGCATTATTTTCACAGACGATAACTATTATATATTTTCGCTCAAGATACTCCGGACGAGTCCTCACGAGCGGTCAAAGCGATACATTGGCCTCGCCTGCCTAGTTTAGACACGAAAGGTTTCGATTGCAGTCACCGTTGTAAATCTGCTAGTAATCCTGGGGTGCATCGAGAGTGAAGGGTGAGGCTTCAGGGTCCTCCTACGCAAATCACAGTGATGAATCTGTGATGCTTGGCCAAGGTCAGCGGACATGTTCTGCCCGTCACTGTTTCCAGACGTGGACTTACAACGGGATTCTTCTCGACCGTAACGTGGACGAGGTTAATGGTAGGCCACGACCTCCGGCAGTACTCATTGTGTTAAGTTAAAGGGAGTGACGGGAGAAGTCGTGTATAACATTAGTAATTACCAACCTGGTAGGGGCAGTTGGCAGTGCACGATTTATTGGAGAGAAGAAAGTTTAACCTGCTTCTGAAATGATAAAGATCATTCACCTGACCCTAACTTAGCTTTTATAATCTGTTCTTCAAACAACTGAATTTTGTTCTAATTACTCGTGGAACTAATATTATTAATTACTTATAGATACCTTATATACAATAACTGAATGCCGTACGAAATAAAATTTGTGAATTATAAGCCCTGTGCTATTTGCTATTGGACCGTAAATACTATTAATGATTGCCTTCAGTGAAATTCAATGCGAAAAGTTATTGTGACCTTGAGCCTAACTATATCCTAGAATTCATGAATTACTCGCGATGCGGGTTTAATAATTGTTCCTTTATTTGGATGTGTAAAACATTCTCGTGTAAGTAAAATATTATTTTGTCAAAAAATAACTACAATAGACAATACGATTGCAATGAGAAATACACATGTTTACCAGAAATACGTCTGTCTGGAGTGCCAAAAATACATTGACCATGGTCAATGAGTACTTCTCGTAGTTTAATAGAGAACGGGTTTAAATTCATCCATATTAATGCTGTACAGTATTACTAACGTAGTAACGCAAGTAGCACATTATGATCTCTTAAAGACCTAAAAGGTCATGTAGCATGCTCATATTTTTGAAAAAGTTATTGAATGAAAAAAAAAACACTTAAATAATAATGTTAAGTATGTAAAGGTATATCGCAATGAGAAATCACTTTTCCTACGAAAGCACATCTCGCTAGGAAATCTCATACGATATTTTCTGACGAAAAATCGCAGTTTTTCGCTGCAGCATTACGTAACTTTCCCTATACTACGTCAGTAAGACACGAGAAAGTAGGAAGTATTGACTTTGTCGTTTCCATTCTCCATTCTTCCGCAGATCACGTCACAACACACGATATTTTTCTCTGAATGAACTGGGGAACTCCATGAATGAATTTCGGAGGAAGGTGCGAGAAGAATACGAGTATCCCTCGAAACGTCACCTGGCGCTGGTCGCTGACGCCTTGCAGAGGAGAGACGGCTGCCCGCCATGCATGCGGATCACCTAGGCGTACAACACCCGCGCTACACTCCCATTCATATGTCGCTCCACACACCTCGCTGCGAGTCGGAGACACGCAAGGCGGGACGAAAGACATAATAGGGAGTGACATGAGTGAGAACGTGCGTCGAAATAAATTTCAGTTCGTAAAGAACACGGAGAATCTGGTTATTGGGTATTCTGAATGAAACGCAGAAAAGGGGATGATATTTCGTGAAAAGGAAAGTTCTATTTCTCTGCCTTCGTCATTTCTATTCCATTCTCGTTTTTAATGAAGGTCGTGATTAGTCAACTGTAATTTAAAAGGTATGTAAATAAAAAATGATGAATGCCAAGTAATTATATTCAGTATTACGTAAAATTGGAAAAAGTGGATATTATTATTTAGAATATAAGGTATTTTATTCTGTTGAATATTCTAGAAATCATTATGGGAAGTATCAACTTACACCAAATATTTTTATATACACCTGAAATATTCGCACACGAATAATTTGATAAATGCTTTTCCTGTATCAGGGTTGCGATTAGATCTAAAAAATGAGTTACAAATTTTATTCAACTTCCAATGAAGTCTTATAAAAAATCGTAAAATTAAAGTTCCAAATTTTCCAGGTTCCCATTTTCGACGAAAAAAGTACATAATGTTTTCTAAAATGTTCATAATTAATTGATATATTTTTTAAGATTCAAGCACGAGATTTTACTAGAAAAGCCTCCTGATCAGAAAATAAACTAGTGATGCTAAAACAGTACATAATTTCTCGCATTATTTCTAACTGCTCCGCTATATTATACTGCTACATAAACATGCAAAAGTATTATCAACCTGCAAATATTATTTTCCGCATAGAGGCTCGAACTCGGGTCCTGTGTGTTAACTCGCCGTCAGCTATACCACCACGTCATAGAAACATCGTGAGGTTCCAACTCAAGCTGTCGATTAAAAATGTAATTGTCTCAACCCATATTCTTCCAACACGCAATTTTTTTAGTGTTTGAAAATACGAAGAAATCGTCGAAAATGCGATTAGCACCATATTTTTTACCGTCCGTTGTTACATAAAAGGAGACAACTTAATGAAAAATTAGCAGTTTTAAAAAAAATATTTTTTTAGAAACTGAATAAAATTTAAACCCAAAATACGGGAAATTTACTCGTAAAAAAAACTGTTCAGGATTTTTTTATAAAGCTGTCTTTTAGAACAGATTATGTTTCAGTCCAAAATCGCCATCTTCAAATTTGTAGCTGTGAACTATTAACTTTCTGCAATTTTTGAAAATACTGAGAGTTCACCGCAAATGGAACAATCTCTATATTTTTAACCGTATCTTGATACATATGAGGAGAAAATTTCAAGAAATACATTGGAGCTGTATCGTATTTGAGAGGAAAATTCCCTATATTTCGCGCAAAATTTCACGAAAACTACTCATATCAAAAACTACTCGTAATTTCGAAAAAGTGAACGTAACTGCTCAAGAGCTGTCTTTAAGAAACAGATTTCATTAGGGAAAAAATCTTCATCTTCAATATTGTGGTTGCAACAAGACGCTAAAAAAATTGCACTTCTTCAAGTTTTGCCGAACATGAGATGATGCCGCATATGAGACCTGGGATTTCAATGAACATGAGATCTACACTATTCTCTTAACCGTCTTTTTCCCTATCCAAGGACAAAGTTTATTAAAAATGTGAAGTCATTTTGAAGAAAATTTTGAAATGTTTTTGAGGCTCCATGTAAGAACTCACAAAAATCGAAATATCCGTTTGAAACTCCCAATGCTTTGACTTAGATCAGATCGATCGGAGAATATCAATATTGGAGAAAATCAACTGAACGGTTTAGGCACTATCGCTGTCCACTGATGGACCGACGGACAGATTTTGCATTCAATCGATTTTCGGGTTTCAAGGACCCACAAAACATGAAATTAGAGTGCACCACGTGATAGAGGAAGTAATTTACTATACATAGGAACAGGATTTATCCACGTTTCATTACCAGGGACCGAGAATAAGAATTTTTCTGGCAAAAATTCCCCGTTTTCCGGCTCACGATTACAATCCTTTCTCTTCTTACATTTGTAGGGGTGAGAAAGTAAAAATAAAACGAGATAGTACTACATTGAAGTTCGTGAGAATAATTTTAAGCAAGTCACTGCTATTGAAGGGAAGAAAGTAAAAAACAAATCTTACTTTCTTTTCTCTCGTGGATTTCGTTTTATAATTATTGCATTACATTATTGTCAGAATTGCCTTGTTGTGTATTTTTCTATGTCAAACTCTAGGTTACAAGTTGCTGTCACCCGCGGATTGTTTCGTTTCGATTTGGGTTGAATGACCTCGCATCTAATTGGCCACACGTGTCCGTGAGTACGGGTGTGAGTTTTTTGAAGTGGGGCGGAAACTCCAAAACATCCCCTACGGCCGGGGGCCTCTTCCGCAGTGCTTCGCACCCCTCTGCGACCCCGCGGGGAGGCACTTAGGGGAATGGTCACACGTGCACGCGCGGGCCCCCGCAGCGCCGCGCCCTCCCCGGGGCGAGGCACCGCCCGCGCCGAGGCGCCCGGGGGCGAACCCTGCGGGCGGCGGCGGCGACTTGTCCAAGCACCGGGCGGTCGCTTGTTCTCTATAAACTGGGTAGGAAAATGAAGGACCGGGAAACGTCTTGCCTCTTACGAGCACCACCATCTGGGCTTTTCTTAATGGGAATGTTGGGGGGGGGGGAGGTCATTGGCATTGCTTTTTCTCTGTGCCAGGATTTAAATACTGGTTATTTCACGTGCAATTGTAGAACAAGATTCTGTGGCAGTTTGCTTTGGGTTGCTCCACTGAATCATTATTCAGACGTGATTTAGATTATCATTATTAATTTCATTACTCGTGGTGTAACTGAAGGCTCAGGCAATGATCGCACTATCTCCGTATTAAAGGGAGATACCAGTAATCAATGATTGTTTTGAAGAGAGTCGTGAATTATTGGCTGATATTTATAAGGTAACGTGTAAAATATAGTTAAGTTTAGTAAAATTTGATTTTTAATATCTTATTAAAATTGAATTTTTACATAATTGTTAATGCATTTTTGATAGTGCTTTTTGATTTTTGAAACTTTCTTTTCCGAGTTAAAAATATTCTAAACATCTTTTATCTATATCCAAGATTGTGAAGTAGAACTTGACAATTATTTTTAAAAAAGTCTTGTAAATATTTTGAATGAAAAAATGTTTCTGTAATACTTCACAAATAAAAAATTTAAATATCATAAACCAATCACAAATGTTAAGCATCATTTATACACACACAAATATGTACTTATACGAGTTTTTACAGCCAGTAATGTTGTTGAGAGAACTCTGAAACCTACAAGGATGGGAAATACTGCGTTCGATTAGGTATCAACTCAAGATTTCAGGAAAAAAAAGAAATGCGTTTCTCGTGAATGTAACTTTCTTATCTCGTACAATATAATTAATCAGAGTTGTGCTGTCTGTTGTATTAATTTCACCAAATAATAATAATGGAATAATATTTTTTATGTTAATTCTAGGCGGACGACGGCACTACCATAAACAATGGGCTATGGATCGCAAGCGATCCTTCCTTTCCAAGTCTTGACCTACTCCCAATCTAGGCCTGGCGTTGGGCTATTTCCCCATCCTTTCGTGGCCCTTCCCCAGGAAGTGGAAAATCTCCGGCATACGTATATATCGTTTATCAGTCAACACTAGGGTTGCCAACAATATTCGCGTAAAAGGGAAGACACTCGATAAGCAAAAATAAATAAATAAAAGATTCAACACGTTTATCTTTATCAATACTTAATTTAGACTAACATTAACTCTATTTCTTCCATATCTCTGTTTGCGATTCGTGAAGTGAAAATATTCGTTCACAAAATGCAGATGAAGATGGTATGAGTGTCTCTTTTATTTTAGTCGCTAGACAGAGACACTATCATACTTGCGTGTGTCAGCGTTCAGGAAAATAATATTCATGTTTTCTATTCTAAATTTAAGAAAATAAACGATAAAACGCCGCAGATGTTAGTCATGTGATAAAATAAATGATAACAAATGTTAAAAATTTACTAAAGGAGGACATTTAAAATACAAAGGAGGACGAGAGAACACGTCATTGGAGGACTGCCCACCCAAATGGAAAACGGTTGGCTGTCTTGGTCAAGGTTGAAATTAAGCTGTAGCGCATTCGGAAATAATGTGAATAATTGCTTATTAGTGTTTTATTGAAACGCCGTGTTAAGATATGAAATGCTTTTGCTGTTAAATGCCTCTAGTATTTTGTAATTGGAAATTAATTTTTCATTCGTTATTAGTCAAATAATATACCTGATTTGCTGCACTCAGAATAAGTTTCCAGCATTATAAAGTGTATTGGTATGTTTTATTACAAATTTATGTATTTTTTTCTGATTCTCAGAATTATTGAGATGTAAATTGAGACGAAGCACTACGGGTCCGTAAGAGGTGATGAGTTTTTTGGACGATAGTGTGTTCGAGATGGACGATGACCTCTTGACTCAACAGCTTGCTGTTAATCTTGTCGTTGGGCTATTTTAAGATGATTATTTAGGAATCGATGTACTAATATTCATAAAAAACCTTTGAGGAAGTATTTGAGAAAATAGAGGGAACATGGTTATCGACAGTCGCAGCGTGTTGAGTTCAATTTTCTGTATTGATGTTGGGCTGAAAGAACGTTCTAATGAATTTTTCTATCATACATTATGAATTTATCATCAGTAGCCGTTTGAGGTTATATATTTCCGTTTTAATGTTATGTAGGTAAATAATTGAGTATATAAACTCAAGGAATTGTCGAAACAAATTGCAAGAACATAAGTCGGAAAAAGTTCGACAAACTAGCTTAGCTAGTTCCTAGTAGGTATTTTCATATGAAAAAAATGTAGAAACTAGTGGTGCTACAAAATAGCACAGACTTTCCCGTATTAGTTTTTTATTTCCTTTGGTCTCGGACAGCTATTCGGACTCGCCACGTACTCTTGCCAGCTGCCATCTATAGCCGCCTAAACTACATTCTTTTGACATTTTCTTAATTTTTCGGTTTCTTAATAGTTGAACGAAAATATTATTTTAAGAATATTAAAGAACAGTAAAACCTCGACCTAAATTGCAATTTGATTTGAAAGATTTGGAGTCGTTAATGGTGTTTAAGCGGTACTGTAAATTCGAAATTTGAAGCTATTTTTCACACATTTTTAAGTTTTTGAAAAAGTGAGTATTTTTCAGCAGAAAAGCCTTGTTTTGTGAGACTCTAATATCGAAATACTGGGTAAATCTAAAAAAAGTAAATTATTTCCTCTAAACGGTTGTGTAGTCAGAATTTACGATTTGGTGGTCTTTAATACTGACAAATTGGTTGTCGGCAAAACGTCTGCATATCTGTCTGCTAAACGCTAGCACGTAACCGTTCAGACAATTCCCCCTAAAACGTATATTCCAAAATCGATATGGACGAATTCAAGACCCTATTGCAACAGATTTTTGAATTAATTTTTTTTCTTTGAATCGAGCAAAGAACATGCGGCAAACGCTATTTGAAAAGTCGGCACTACTAGAAAATTTCTGCTCCGTAGTCTGGATCATCTCCTTTAGCGGAAAAGACCAATGCTAAAAAAGTATGAACAGGAGCATGTTTCAATAACTCATTAACAACCCAACATGAATAAAAAATTACGAAAAAGTAGCCATAATTGTATCCTGTGTTAAAAAAGTGGCTCATGTTCACCGGGACATTTAAACAAGAATTAAAGGAACTTCCAAACGTCCCAGAAGAAAAATGTTAATACTTGTATATTTGGAAAAAACAAGGATGAATCATTAATTTGGTCAAAAAACAAAAATCGATAATTTAACCCATTTCATGGTTCCCTCTCCCCTCATTGAAATCAGTTTTACAAAGACAGATAATTGAATGAAGTCATGCACACTTTTTCTTAAATATCACTAGTTTTTGTGTAATTTGCTGTGAAATATTGTAGGAATCTTTTAAACTATTATTTTCTCAAAAAACGGTGCCGAATTTTTTCTTTAATATTTTTCCTCCTGTCTATCAAAGAACGGTAAAAAATTATTACGGTAAAAAACTTGTGCTATTTTCAACGAATTGTGTATTTGCAAAAATTGCAAAAGAATTAACATTGTAAATGTACAGTTTTGATGATAGAGAATTTTGAATGAATACTGATAAAAATAGATCTTGAAGTAAACCCCTGAACGGTTTTTTGAAAAAGGAGTAGTTTTTGCGTAATTTGTTTGGAAATGTCAATTAAGAAACAAAATTCTCAAAAACAGCTCTAAATTTTTTGTTTCCTGGGTTAGAGCAAGGTCGTTTTTAGAATTGTGCAGGTCTCATTTTCTTTGAACTGTCTGCATTTTCGAACATTATGAAAGTTAGAAACAATACGAGAAAGTATGTGCTGTTTCGTGCCACTATTTTGTTTAAGAAAAAACTTTCGGAAAACTCCCTTTTCGGAAACTTAAATTCGTAAAATTGGTATGTAACGGCTAACCGTACTTGGACGATGTTCCAATCCCCTTAGTGACCAACGCCGACAGAAAGTATCAAATATTTTGCAAAGAATAAAACTTCAAGAAAATTCAGTTTTCGTTTTTTTTTATTCTGGCCCTCAAGAAAACGTGCGCAGATAAATTTCTTTGCCCACACGTCATATACAGTTTTTACTGTTTTTTGACAAATAAATAAATAAATATCTTTAAGATGATTGGTTTATACTAATTATTATTTCAATTACAAAATATTATATTAGTTAAACTATATTATTACAGTTTAAAAGTATTATGTAATATTGAATTTGTCATTCCGATACGTAGATTTCAGGAAACATAAATGTCTTGAAAGGATCAATCACATAGTTGTACATCGGGCCGAGAAACGTGGAAGCAGATAATTGAATAAATTCTGCTAGGACCTCTGCCTCCGCCGTTCTGCAGTGAATTAGGAGATTTTTTGTCAAAGAGAAAGAAAAGTAATCTTTCAGTCAGGCTTTTGTTCTTTAATCAAGCTTCAGTAAACACCTAACTCTGATATTTCACTGCCTGCTAATAGTCTGCAAGAATTAAGACAGGCTTATTACCAATTTAGTTTTACACAGTTATATTACGTATTTACTTCGTGATTCATATATTTCATTCGTCATTTGAAGTTGCTGGTTATAATTTAGCTGGCACCAACCGGCTTACAGCATTTCCAGAAGATTTTGTGACTTCCATATTTGCCTCCATCGGTCTCAGTAATATTTATCCTTTACTTGAAACGTTTCCCTACTAAGCGCTCGTGATATCTGATCAAGATGAGAATTTCGACTGAATGTATTAAAACTTAGACAGTACCATTTTCAAAACAAATTTGTCATGTTAAAGGGTTCAATCTGTATTCCAGAACATTTTATTTGCATTAAAAGAAGCTTTGTCTTGCTTGAAGCTTGAAGCTGCTTGAAGCAGCTTGAAGCTGTTGTACAAGGACAAATTATTTGTAGGAATTAGATTGTAGCACAGATTTTCAAATTATCTTTTTACTAGCACTATAGTGCACGTACTTATTTCCTTTATATCATTACACAATCTATTTTATTACTTTTCAAGGGTATCCTGCCTGCTTACTAGCTTTAACTTTGGGAGGCGAAAGTGTTGTGTGGGTCGTAATGTGCGCGAAACGTGATAACTCGGCCCTTCTTATCCCAGACATCCGAAATGAACTAATGAGTCTCCAAGCCACCGATGAAGACCGATGACGAAAATTGATAGAAGTAAACGCGAAATTAAGAGAGACCACGTACGTTGCAAATTACTATCCCTCTATTCAACGCGTGGAGAACATTTACAAGAGAAATGTTATTACTAGGTCACTATATTCAGACACTTAAAATATATTTTAGATATCTTTTGTGATTTGTAAACATAGTCGATAATCACAAGTAGCATTTTCAGTTATTAAATAGCAAGTGGAATACATTAAAGACTAAAAACTCGCAATATTCATGACGTTTTATTTAGAGTTCCATCTAAGGAAGCTCTTACGAGTTTCTATTTTCTAATCGAAAGATTTGTGAATCAGATGACGTTTCTCTTTCAAAGCACAATCGAAATGTATATATCCTACTTAAGGTAAAATCTGTCCGTATTTCCGTCTTTTGCTCACGGTCAGACTTAGATCTCTTCCCGCCCGCCACTCGAGAAAAGTGAGGATTAATTCGACGTTTGTTAGTTTAGTCGTCAGGAACTCAACATTAAAGTAAAATACCTAAAATATTTTTTTCCGAATTCTATTAAATATTTCATTTTTCAAACGAGTTTAGTTTATAGAAATTTTATTGCTTCTTAATTTAATGTTATTAAACATATAAAGTTATTTCGTGAAGTTGTATCTATTAGCACTAGATAATGCAGGTATCGAAGTTGCGGGCTTGTGTTCCACATAAGGCTTAAGTAATTTAACCATGTAATTGGGGCGTGGTTAACTTCTGACACCGCCACGTGTGACATTTGAACTATCGACTCATCAATGATCATTCACAATCATCTCTCTCAGATGATCATCCGCATCATAAGCTAAGATGATCAGTAGCTTATTAAAGAGAATAAGAATTAAATTTTAAAAGCGTAAAAAGTATTCGTAATCGGAAAAGCGCGTTGCCATTCGGAGCCGGAGATTTCGCCGACTCCCTCCGCGGAACCGCCACTGGTTGGGAGTAGGACGCAGTCTACGGCCCTGCTGCACTCGCTCCTTGTTTTCGCGACGTCGCGCGTCGCGTCGCGTCGGTCGGCGGCGCGGCGGGGGCATCCTGTGTGCAGCTGCCCGATATGTAGAGGCGGCGGGCGGCGGCACGCGAGACAACGTTGCAATTACTTCCCTTGTTACGCGGCGGCGGCTGCAAGGGTCTCCCAGCTGGTCGTCGTCGTCTTTGCGTCGAGGGATGCGACAGAAAAACGTAGATGTTTCTAAACATCGATATTCAAAATTCAAGCATCGTTGTTAATAAAACATTACAACCAAATTTTTCGATGTTTTTAAAAACATCGAACTAAAAGTGTCGGTGGTCTCGTTTAATAATTTTTTATTGTGATTTAACTGACAAGGCAGCTAAAAATTGGGCATTGAAACTTTTATTATCTGATTGGATAATTCCAATACTATATGGTGCTCGTTTATCGACGAAAATTTGAGTTAAATTATTTTTCACCATTGGTCACTTTGGTGTGAAGAATTTACATATGGCTGTCTTTACGGGCTCTGATTATGATGACACATTTTTCATTAAAAAAATAAAATATCAAAATTGAATAAAATGTCAACCCCGTGAAAAGATCAGTAATAAAACATCTATGATTTTATGAAAAAAACGATGTTTTGAAAACATCGACGTGAATATCGCATCCCTAGTTGCGTCGTCGTCGATGTTGCCGCCGCCTTCCTGCGGTTCGACAGTGCTCGGATGCGCGACCACGTGGCCGACCTGCGTATGACAGACCGCTCACTAGGCGCCTTGTGTGGAATTCTTGTCCTCCAGCCACAGCAGGGCCAAGCCCAAACAACATTATTTTCTTATAATATGCCTAGAGTGCACGGTCGGCTTGAGACATTTTTCTAATTCGCCGCCTCTTCTATTGCGGAGTTAAGGAATAACCCTAAAAAAGGATGGGATACGGTAGTAATACCTTGAAAAAGTTGACAAATAAGGCTTCAGAAATGAGTTTCGGAACGTTTTGTCTTAAAAAGCACGACTAGCGGTTATCTTTTGCACGTAATTTTTTTGTTAAAAAAAAGTCGTGATACTGATTTGAATATCACAAAAACATAGCGATCTTTATTATTTAAAAAATCATGAACTGTAATTATAGTAAGAAAATTTTAATCTTGAAACGAATCCATTTTCTTCCTATGTTTTTATGGAAAGGTAAATTAAACAATGTAAATGGATGACATTTGTAATAAATAACATAAGATGAAATAAAACATAATATGTAATTTATAAAATGAATAAATAAAATGAAATAACATTATATGAAATAAATAACTATGTTAATATAATAAGTAAATTAAATAATTATTTTATCTTTCTTAATTATTTATATTCAATATTGTCTGATTAATATTTTATTTACCGTATGCTTTAACATAAAAACTCTAACTTGTATTTCTAGCTGGACGAGAGTTCACTTCGTACTTCAGCTTGTCATAATGTAGAATGAGATGGCTATCTTCAGAAATATATTACATATATCCACGAGTTTAGTAGTACAGTACATTTGTTTCACAAGAAGATCTTGTCTGAATGAACTCTGAATAAAGGTTTTGTATAAATTCCACCCATTCATTACACATTGCCCGGCGAGAGATTTTTGTTCACTATTTCGTAAGCTCTCCTTTTAGAATACGTGTACAGGAAAATTGATGTTCCTATGATCGTGAACTCACTGACATCCATTTATAGACCGGTTGAGTTTAGCTCAGAGCCACATGTCCGCTGCCTTTGCAGCGACTCTGTCCGGGAGGTCCTTGACTTCGAGTTCGATGGTGGAGGATTTTCGACCCTAGTTAGATACATTTGAACTGCTGTCTGGAGGAGAATTCCATAGGTTGGCTGCTGTAGTTTTCCATGGCTTCTTCGATCAATATCACGTGAATGCCAGAGCTGAACCCTAACAAATGGGCCACAGGCATTTGCAATCTTTTCTTCTTCCTTGTCCTATTCTCACTTCTTATGCTCTTCAGTTCCAGCCAGAAGAATCATTGCTGAATTCACTGACAAGAAAGGATATATGTGTCAGACAATTGCTGGACATTGCGTTTACACCGGTCAATAAAATCGCCCACCTCAAATGTAGAGATAAGACAAGCTGAATAATTTTCAATTTTATTAGATAAAAATTCACGTGTCTTCTAATTCTCGATTTTATTAGATGGAACTTCACTTCAAGAGCATATCACTGTTTGATTCAGATTTGTTTCTGGAAATTTAACAGCAAATTAATATTTTAATATAAATAATTCACTGTTGAACTTGTACTTGACGAACCTAAATTTCCTCGTCAGCGAAAAGTTTCTTAACGTCTTGATAAAGGATCAAGTGAAAAATGCAAATTATCACCTAAACATTTCTTCAGGAAATTATATTTTGAAGTTTTCGATCAATTATTTGTGTCCTAAAAAGTCGATTTTATAACGAATCAGTGCAATTTTTTAAATCATTAGAACGATTCGCTTTGGGACAGCTCGCCAACAACGATAAAATTATACAGTTTTATGTAAATGTTTTCTCTAGAGAAAGATTACTGATAGCCCAGGACATGTTTCTAAAACTTTTAATGAGACGAAATGAACCGGCGAAAAATTTGGGGGAAGTCTTTCTACAAAAAATGTGAATGGACAATTGGGTTTTTTTTCCAGAGTTTGTAAGTAAGAACGGAGTTTCTCATTATTGCATGGTCTCCAAACATGCAATATATATACAATCAACAATGTTGAAAGATAGGCTAAACAGTATTGCGATTATACATGTTTATTTCGACGTGACTGACAAAATCGATTCGCAAAAAAATGTAAATGACTTTATATCAAAATATGCAACCCCCTATTTATTCCGAAAATGAACTCAACTGAAATTGCATAAAATAAATGTGATAATTTGATGACAATTTAATGATAAACGTAACAATTTGAAAAAAATCTGTTTTATGTTTTTCCCTTCATATAGATTTTCGGTGGATGTTGGTGGGGAGATGGGAAGGGCACGGGGGCGGGGCACCCGGGTCAACTACCCAATCGGTTTAACACCAACCGCCGGTCCTGCTCAATTAAAAGCGAAAATCAAGAAATATGGTCGAATTCAAAGCTTAAACTTCTTTATAAACGAAAACCCTTAGTGTGTTAAAAATACTTTCGCAGTTTTCTAAATGACAGATCTAATACTGAAAATCGTAACCATACCATACTTTTAAATACATTTCG
This sequence comes from Acheta domesticus, assembly GCA_031308135.1. NCBI lineage: Eukaryota > Metazoa > Arthropoda > Insecta > Orthoptera > Gryllidae > Acheta > Acheta domesticus. The sequence continues at coordinate 125,797,886 of JAHLJT010002406.1, read as the reverse complement.
TCTATTTGAAAAAACAAACAAACAAAAAATGTCAGCTTTTTTCCAGAAAAGTTTGAAAATGCCAAAAGGGTTTCCCAAAATTAAAATATTTTTATTATCTTCAGAACGACGCAACTAAATCTCTTCCTGATATCTACAAAGTTTCAGATCAAACGTTTCTAATCTGACAGAGTAATGCGTGACACGTTCCTCCATTTATCCACTAATCCATCCAGCCACAGACGCATGCATGCGTGCAACAGACATACTGAACATCCTGATTTTCGGGTACAAAAGTCCTTTCATCTCCTCTCCACTTACATTAATCTTAACAATCTTTGGAATGCACTAATAGACCTTAATCATAACTTGAGTGCGGAATTACAACTCAGAAGAAAGTACATGGATTTTGGAACAATACAAAGATTTTATGATCGAAAATTGGAGATCTGACTGTTGAGGCTGATGAGGGATTTAAATAACATTCCTGCCTATACTTATAATTAGTATAGGGAAGAAAAGTAAGAAAACGCTTTGTGATATGTATTTTGATATCAATTACATGTAATCGTGTTGTACTTCGACTTAAGCCAAATATTCCGGGTTGATATTCATCTTGTAGCGCGCGTCTAAATGAGCATTCCTTGACCTTTCCAAGAGTCGAAGGAGTGGTACACACATTGCTGAAGAGAGACGCAAGTCTGTTTCTTTACAAGGCCACGTTGTATGGAACACAGAAGAAACGTTCATTGTCGGCATCTCTGATCTCGTACTGGAACGTCAACTCTATGCTAAGAAAAGAAAAATGTTTGGTACACGAATTAAACGCATCATGCACGTGAATATTCTCATGTTGAAGATATTTACTTTATTTCCTCGGAAATAATGAAATAAGTAACCACTAAAATAATTAAATAATGGAAAAATAATTAGGCAATGTGTCCTTAAGAGTAAGATCAACTAATGGAAGTGATTAAACACAATAGTGTTGGAGTATTGGGTTAAGGATTAGGTGATTGGATTACTAGTAGGTGATAAGATTAGTTTCCGAATATTCCGAATCATGGAAGTAAAATAACAATTGAAGATGCAGAGCCTGAGCTTGTAGAATTATGTTACTGCAAATTTACCTTAGAGCGCAGCCTTGCCTAATGATGATACATTATTCACATAGTATATGATGTGGAATGCCAAGAAAAGTATAACCATACCCGAAAAATGTTTCTGATGTGACAACACTCATACCTCTTTTCTCCTATTGAAGTTTCCGTCGTTTAGTTGTGGGACATGAAATCGTCCATGATAAAATATATTACAACACAAATGTCTAATTCCATTTAGTTTCATGTGATGGACATCTAAAAAACTAGAATAAATTGCTTATAGAGCGACAGCGTAATCGATAGCCTCCTTTCAGTTCGTACTCTCTCGACTTCTCGTGAAACGTTGCGCTAATATTGTATAACCATTTTGGAGATCAAAAATGGTATTGGATTAATTTTATATTCAATTAGGCAAATGTTTTGAACTTAGATTGTAGATAGAAGAAACATTTTTGAAAGTGGAAGATTTTTTTAGTAATAAACATCATTAATTTATTGGAATCAACAAACACATATGAATGCTGCTACTGTTTGATTGGAATCAGAAACATGTTTTCTTAATTCAGAACTGCTTGAGCATGTTTGACACTACCCAAAGAAGTATATGAAGTGTATCTCAGTCTGCCAGATAATTTAAAAGAAATGTGAATGGACTCGAGTAAAGAAATAAACGGAATGAAGTATTGCAGATGTGAAAAGAACAACTGAGAGGAATAGAATACGTAGTGGAAAGATTATAAATAAGTTAGATTGAGTTTCATACAATAAGATGTAATGAAATGTTTGTGAAATATATGAGGGAATCCAATAAGACCATCTAGTAAGGATACAGCTGTTATTAGAGGAAAAATACAGTATTTGTAAAGGATATTGACAATGCAACATATAGCTTTCATGAAAATTCTCCTCTGTCGAAAAATCGACCCCTTTTTCTACGTCTTTTCATATTTTTCTCTTTCTTCGAAGTAAATGCGAGAAAATAGTAAGTAATGTGCAAGACATAATGAGCAGTAAATTGAATGATTTATATCACATCTGTAGGTGAATTACAAATGTTTTTTAGATACGAGTCAGTATATCGGGAAACGAGTTATAAAGGAGTAAGCCAGAAATCAAAGTAGAAAAGCCGTTATCCTTAATTGGAGAACTAGAAAAAATGTTCACTGATTGTGGAGGGAACATGTCCCCCCAATCCCTAACTTTCTCAAGCACATCCAGCAGTTTTATTAGAATTTCATTATTTAATAATAACATAAACGACATATTAATTACGCTAAATCTACCCATCCGTTCGATGAAGTAATACGATGGAGTTGCTAGTTAAACTCCCTTGACTATCGAAGGACAAACGTAGGTGGAGTCTACATTATAAAATAGGCAGTGTGATATAGATTGAAATTATTCTGTATCGCTGATCTCAATACAAGTATGACTATATTTTCGTGTTACATAATGTGGATTTAATTGCGCTTGCACCTTGCTGAGGCGCACACCGGCTGAGGTGGTTTAGAGCATCAAGTAGTGACACTGCTGTGCCTCCACCGGAATGGCCTACAGTTCGAGCCCAGACATTAGCAGGATTTTCGACCCTGGCTAGATAGCTAGATCGAATCTAGTCACTGATTGGAGGAGAATTTGACTGCTCGGTCGGTAGCTTTCCTTGGTTTCTCCAATCAATACCAGGCGAATGCCGGAGCAGTACCCTATAAAACTGGGTCGAAGTAAGCCGCTGTCTGAATAATTCTAACTGCTTCTCTGCATTTTTTTGTGGTTTCTCCCAATAATAACAAGCGAGTGGCGGAACATTACCCTCACAAACGGATCAAGGATCGCGCGGAATTTTTCGTTCCTTTTCCTCTTACCCTTTACTGAGACATTCACTTACATGCTATCACACATGTCAGGAGTTTAGTGCTTGACCGACTGGGGTGGTGCCCCGCTGGAGTTAAATACGTGGATGAGGAAAACCCTGCAAACCGACTGGTAGTTCGGTGCCGGATCTTACCATCCAGCGGGCAAGAACACCGCTACCTCCCGCAATTACAAAAATACACCAAACATTTGGGACTAACAGTCACAACAGTCGATGCGCCCGAAAACACGAAATAACCAATCAAAAAGCTCAATAAACATGAGCCTTAAACTAAAAATCCGCGGAGTTACTAGCACTTAAATCACTTCCTTTGCCCTCCCCCCCACGCCACCCCAATATTCTGCGCCAGCAACTCCCGTGACAAGAGGGCCTAGCTGGTTCATTGATTGATTCGGGTTTCCGGGCGCGCCAACTACTTTGGTCATTAGTCCCGACAGTGTAGTGCGTGTTTTTCCTCGGGAGGTGGTGATGCACTTTTCCCCGCTGGATGGCGAGATCTGGCGTCGACCTACCGTCGACTAGCGGGATTTCCCCTCAACCAAGTATCGCCCACCAGCGGGGCACCGCCCCAGTCGGGACAAGCTGTAAGCTGCCGACCGGTCTCCCGGCATGTGTGATAGTGTAGTGCATGTTAGTGTAAGTGTGTGTGTAAGAGGAGAGGATAGGACGAGGAAGAGGAAGGAGAGATAACGCGCGGTCCGTGGCCCGTTTGTTAGGGTACTGCTCCGGCATTCGCCTGGTGTTGATCAGTGAAACCACGGAAAACTACCGATCAGAGCAGCCGGCCGTTAGAATTCTTCTCCAGACAGCGACTGAATTCGATCTAGCTGACAAGCTAGTGTCGAAAATCCTGCCGCCGTCGGGACTCGAACCTAGGACCTGCCGGTCAGAGGGGCCTAGCTGGTGGAGGAGCGCAACGCGACCACCTCGAGGAAGCGGAGGCGCCTCTCGCGACAGACGCGTCTCCGGCTCCGCCGCGCCTCGTCGCCCGGCGCGCCCCTCCTTGCGCTCGTTAACCTTGATCTTCCAATTGCCCACCTCGCCTCCTCCTCCGCCGCCGCGACGCCGCCGCCGCCGCCGCGACGCCGCCGCCGCCGCCGCGACGCGGCGGGCCGCTGCTGCCAGGTCCCGACGTGCTTCCGCGTCCGACGCCGCTCTCCCGCTCTTGCAGGGCGGATTGACGTACTGGCATTATACTTCGTTTTTTCTTTCTTCGTGCGTGGGAGCGTGTCATCAAAATGGAATATCTCACGGTATTTCGCGTCGTTCTCGGTTGTGCCGCTAGGAGTTGCATGATCGCCACCATTGCTCGATACACTCTCGATCATGCGACTCCTGGCGGCACAACCGAGAACGACGCGAAATACCGTGAGATATTCCATTTTGATGACATCCCCCATGCGCCAAGAAAGAAAAACCGAAGTACAGAACGACGCCAGTATAAGAATAGGACAATGAATGATAAGAAAAGCCCAACAAAAATGTGAAAAACTGTTCTGGTATTGGACCGAATGATACCAAGATAAGGGTAGGACAACGAAGGATAAGGAAAACCCAACAAAAATGCGGTACATACGTATTCCAGTATACCAGTTCCCTTTAATGTATAAATTACTGGGTAGCGAAGGAACATGAAGTAATGTGTAGTGAAATAAAGTAAAGAGGTGAGTACAGAATAAAAACGGGACATAATTTTTTATATTTTTCTATTCGTGCTTTTATTTTATTTTTTGTTCATTTGTATTATTTTTTTTAAAATTTGTATTTACTGTTCCGTTTTAAAACAGGAATGAAGAATAGCTCTTATCGGCAAGCCTCCATTAAGGATTTTAACGATTTCTGTCTGATAAGGACAAGAAAAACATACTCATATTTTGTAGCTAAACAAGGTGACTACTCCTGTTCCAGGAATCAAATATTTACTTTTCTACTCCCATTGTATAATACTGTCATTGGATGGCTGTAACCAGTTGCATAATGATAGTCATTTCGATACAGTTTCCATTATGATGCAGGTTCTTGACCAATCACAGAGACGCTTACAAACCACTTCTTTAATCAATGAGAATCATCGCAGTAAATGTTTGTTCGAGTGTGTATATTAAAATTGCATTTAATAATATATTATCCTTCTCAGTTTTACTTTATTTTATTAGTAGTAGTTTTTACGTGAAATTATTATTATTTAAAATAAATTGGATCGTAATTTCACTTCGATACTATTTGACTAGCGCAGTGGTAGTTATTGCAGAGAACATTTGAGTAACGTTGCTGCTGCCGTGTGGTTGTCCTTAAATAACGGCCAATTCTCTAGTGTAAAATATTTAGTGAATGGTTTTCTTTCTGGTGGTGTTGACGTTTCCAGAAATGGGAGAAAATGCGAAAATGGTGACGTCGTAATATTATTGCCGCAACTTTTGTAGTCCCTCGCAGGCGCTCTGATAAAACAAAGCCACCTGCGGGTGTAGGGTAGAGAGGTTTTCGCTAGGTGGCCTTGGCTGAATCTTGCATGTCGACTGCCACTAGACGATTTAGTGGAGAAGTTTAACTTATAAAAGTTACCATAAGCCATAGAAACAGTACCGTATGAAACTCGATGAAATGGGTATTAATACACTCGTGTGAAGTTTACGATATTCGCTCGTTCCTCTCTCGTATTAATATCACAGTTGTGTATTTACATCCATCGTTACATCATCGTTTCATAATGTACTATTATTATATGATTTTATTACAAGAAGTATGTCTGACTTCACGAATAACAAACATCGTTGATTATAAACATCGGCCATCACCTCACCACTTACAAACAACAACCGCATCCTTTATTTGCTCTATACTACGGACTTCAATTCATGTATGGTGCGCTAAGTTTAGGTTTACAAACATTCCTGATTCCCGGACACAGCCCCCGAATTAACAAATACACTCTCATAATATCTCCAAATATATACAGTGTTTTGTTAGTAATATCCATGATGTTGGTATTCTCCAAAATGGGCAAAATGGTGGATATATTTCAGGCGGCACCTGTAGACCCCCAGCGTTGCCATTAAATTTTGACTCCCCTACGAGCCGTCAGGGGGAGTTACACAAACGATCTCTGCACTATTTATCCATTACTACGCTTCCCGGCATTAGGCTTTCCTCTGCTAGGGCATTATGAAATCTGAAGGACGGGAAACGTTAGAGGAGTTTAATTTTTAATTGAATTTTATTGACATTATGTGTATACATACATGTTACAGATTTGTACATGTTTACCACCTAACATTTTTTTGGGGGGTCCCCCATCCAGCGGAGGTCCTGAGCTCCTGCTTAATCTACTGATGGATTATTACGGCAACACTGCGCTCCTCCTCGCACACTACTTTACACTCTGTTACACTCTAGAAGTGTAGTGATTAATTCACGGGCGACAACTTTGCGACAATGTAGTGCTGTATCTCCTTCCCCTGTTCCTAGAAATTAAGCAACCTTCCTTTTTTGATTATCATATTTTTGTACGCTCGCATGGGAATGAGCGTCCTGCCTTCTCTTTAAATCTATTCATCAATAAAAAGGACGTCCTTCAAGACAGTACACCCAAACAAGTGGTGCTACAAAAGCACATACTTTCACGCATCATTTCTAAATTTTCCATTTTCGAAAATTCGGAGACTTCAACATAAATTCAGAGAACCGCTCCTAACTCTTGAGCGTCTCTTCTTATATCCGTGGAAAAAGTTTGAAGAAAATATTTGGAATGGTTTTCGAGAAAATGTTTTTTATACAAATTGCAAGCCCAATTTGCTAGCCCAATTTATACAATTTGCAAGTCCAAGCCAAATTGCTTTCAAGCCCAAATTACGTGAAAACTACTCGTTTTTTTCAAAAAATGTACAAGACATTTTTTAAACTGTACATGAGTTATTCGTTTTTGAAAGAGACTTTGCCGAATGTCAAAATCTCTATCTTAAATTTTTTAGTTTTGAAATGTTAACTTTTCAATTTTCGAAAATTCGGAGATTTTGCCGAAAATGGGACTAGCATATTTTTACCGACCCCTTGATACATACGAGGAGAAATTTTACAAAAAAAAAAAATGGTTGGTGCCATATTAGAGAAAAATTTTTTAAAAAAATTAAAATGTTCTGTATTTTGCGCAAAATTACGCAAAAACTACTCATATTTTCGAAAAATTCTGCAAGAAATTATTTCAATATCTTCCTTTAAAAAACAGATTTCATGAAGGAAACTAGTGGTGCTACATAATAGCACAGACTTTCTCGTATTAGTTTTCTATTACCTTTGGTGTCGGCTAGCTATTCGGACTTGCCACATACTTTTGCCAGCTGCCACCTATCGCCGCCCAAAGTATATTTTTTTGACATTTTCTTAATTTGCCGGTTTCGTTAGAATAGAACGGAAATATTATTTTCATAATATTAAAGAACAGTAAAACCTCGTCCTAAATAATAGTTTTCTTTGAAAAATTTGGAGCCGTTTGTAAGAAATTAGTGTTTAAGCGCCACTGTAAATTCGAAATTTGAAGCTCTTTTTGGCAGATTTTTTTTCGAAAAACGTCATTAGAAGTAATTTTAAGAATTTTAACTCACAAAGCTTTAAATTGTTATTGACGTTAAATACATTAATTAATAAAAGGAACTATACACATTAGCATACTGATAATCTTTGTGAAAAAATGTTAATTTTTTCTAAGAAAACTTATACCACCTTAAACTAGTGTATTGATTACAAGACTTCTAGACACATTTATTAGCAATTCAACTAATTTTATTTAAAAGATTTTGATCTAATGAATCCAACACTTACCAAGCCAATATAGTAAATTGCAATGATTTTTGTACACAATCTTTTATAAGCTACCTAAATGTGAGATATATCTTTAAAAATATAAAATAAATCCTTATGTTTAGGAAATTCATGTTTATTTTTGAACTCTCAAAATATTTACCCAAAAAGCAAACGGGTAAAAAAACGGGTAATGGATGTTCTACGAAATTGTTTTATATTCTTTGAAAGTTTGAAAGACTATAATATATAATGTATTACTGATGAAATGCTAACATATACATAGATAAGTGCCCTTTCGTTCAGGGAATATACTACATTTTTAAATAGCCCTGTATTCTTGGAAGAAAATGGCGATCAGAAATCGGTTCATGATTTTACTATACAATTGTCTAATGGAGGATGGTGATTCTGAAATTTTTGGGATATGACCTGATTTGCATTTTCCTTACACACCTAAACATCGCTGCTTTCCGCCTCAATGGGCGAGTCACTAGCTCACTGGCCCCTGGAGTGCGGATTCAGTCACGGCTGAGACAAGAGAAGATTTTGGAAGAGCGCAAAATCTCGCAGGGACTATGTCATGCTTGTAGCATGGCACAGGCAGCTGACTGGCAGCTGCCTGGCACAACTGAACAGGCCTAACGAGATCTCACGCTTATCCAACCAAAGAGTTCGAATATAATTAAGTGAGATCGACATCTGGTGGAGAAAGTGAAAGTCACGCCCAGGAGTTTACGGGGGCGTCTGGGCCCGACATAAAAGGACCCTAGACCAGCGCCAGGGGTAGGCTTCAAGAACGTCTGGGTTGAAAACAGGGGTGCGGAACTAAGGCCATTGGCCTTTTTGCCGCAAAATAACCCATACGATAAATAAAATAAATTGCTACTTTACTGGTCTGAAGCCCTGACTCTTCCTTCGAAGATATACATTATTGGCCAGCTAAATGAAAATACATTAAAGGTTGAAAACGGCCATGAACTGCAATCATCGTTTCCCTGAGCGCATTTAATATCCGCGTACATTTCACCCTTCGAATATCGCTATACTACAACTAACCGAAAGTGCTGAAATTATTAGACAAGCCAATTGATGTTGTCTAAAACGAACTTGCCGAGAGAATTCTATTTAGACATTTCGAAATCTGTAGGCATCTGTCGATTGGGAAGAATGGGGTGACCCGGAACCGACGCGTTGGCAGTTGAATAAGTAAATAAGCAAGTAATTGGCCCATTAGACTAAACAACGCGTACTTCGACCGGCGCGGCGTGGCGCATATCGCACCTCGCGGCGACTGCCGGCGACCCGTCACTGATGAGGCGGCGATCTGCGCGGGGGCCCAGGCCAGCATGTCGGGAGCACGAGCCAAACGCGGCGGTCGCGGGGCGGCGGGGGCGGGCAGGCGGTGACATTGGCTGTCGCGCCGCCCGCCCCCGCCCCCGCCCCCGCGCTCGCGCCCTTGACCTCCCACGCAACCGGCGATATTTTCGCGAGCGTCCGCCCGCAGCGCGACGCGGCGCAGCGCAGAACTACGCAAGGCGACCGAGCGAAAATGCTGCCCAGCAGACCGGGAAGGGATGCGACATCGCCGACAAAGCATCGCTGTCAATAACGCATTGCCGCAAAACCAACGATATTTTCAAACATCAATGTTTAACTGGGTTATTAATATCGAACATTAAAGATACGAATAGAGGTGACCGTGAAGAGAGCGAGATTCTGCCCAAGAGAATGTGGTAGGGATCGACATCGCCGACTCAATATCGATGTTAATTCATTACTCAAAAACCGATGTTCTCAAACATCGATATTTTTATGAACATCGATATTTTTAATAAAATATAATAAGACCATTTTTATTAACATCGGTGTTTTCAAACATCAATTGTAAACGGGTTTAGTAACATCTAACATCAGAGAAACGAAGAGAAGTGATCGCTAAAACAAGGTCAAAACTTAATATTCTTTACGACTGCGGAACATATTCCCGAGCGTAAACTCGTTCAAAAAGGGAACAAGGTGGTGACAATTACATAACTAACTTGTTAAGGATTTTGTGCATGGCATATTTTACAGCAATACAGTACGGCATAGCGAACAGTCCCGAGTATTCTTTGATAAACAGCAAACGTGAATGAATAAATGGAACACCTGTGGATTGCGCTGCATGAGGGTAGTGATTCAAAAAGATGTAAGTTGGATTAACTTAGCTTAGCAAAGGGGTCGTCAATGACACGCTTTGCTCGCATATTTCCAAGTCGACGGCGAGAATTCGGCTTGTGGCTTCATGATAAACAATGAATATCCCTGAGCCCAACCAGCGCAAAATTGCCAACCCATTTTACACCAAAATACAGAAATGGCTTGTCTTCACTTACTTCCCTCACATAACTACTACTGAAGTAATTGTTATTAACAATTAAATAAGTGCATTCCGTACGTTTTCCATGTATTCACTTGTTTAAGCATTTTCACAAAAATACTCATCATTCGGGCAAGAGCTGTGAATTGTAGAGATTAAAATCTATGCAGAAAATATTTCGTCTTTGATTTCGTATGTTACTAACAAAATTTTTCGGTTTCAATTTTGAAACGATTCCAACGGTTTTTTTTCTATTTTTAATAAATTCTAAATACTAATGATAATTATTTATAACGATTATTTTGGATGAAATATCAAGTACATTTTTTATATATTTTCACTTCATCAGAGAAATATATTCAACTTTCGATATGAATAATTAGAGCATTCAAGGGCCTCGTTTACTATTGAAACTCGTTAGAAAGTGTTCATAAGTGCATGATGGTTTTTGGTACAGTGGATTTTATTCGAAATAGACACTATTGACGGATGAGCATAAAATGGCGTGTACTGAGCAAATTACTGCTGTTACAGCGCATTCGTGCTTTAATTGCCAAGTAAGACTCCGATTACCTATCAGTGCCCTTCGTTCTTGCTGACTATTTGTTACTAAGAAATTATGATTTTACTGACTGAAATCTTGTGTTCCTAATTAGTACAAGTCTGAGATTTTTCTGATTAAGATAAATTTGAGCACGATTTACGGCTGTTAGTTGCCGATAATTAGGCCTGGCTATCGTACTACTCAGGGATATGATTAATCTAGTGGTGCTACAACAGCCAATTATTTTCTTGTATTATTTGTAATGGTTGGGCAATATTATAGAATTGCAACTCGAGTCCTATTTATAGTTCAGCTGTTTCTTGAAAATCACTCTTCAGAAAAGTAGCCACAAGAGATTTGAAAAATATTTTTTTTCATTTTGATATTCTAGAGTTGTAATGAAAACGGCACTTGTGCAATTGAATTCAGAGTATTCTGTTCTAAACCATCAAACAATTTAATGAAAAAAATGCGTGTACTGGGATTTGCTGCTGGGCCTTCCCATTAGTACATGATATAAACAATTCTGCAATGAGGCTCTACAGCAACCCCTTATTACAGCAAAGAAGAAAGGAACTATTTACACCATAAAACTTAATTTTCGATAAATTTCGCTAGAGTCCATTTGAAGCACTCGTGTCCTCAAAATTATTAGTCACATTACAGTCACACATTATTTCATTGTGTTGATTTATTATGTATAAGTTTTGAAAACTCACAATTGTAATTAAAATAGCACCTGTGCCATGGAATTGAAAGTATTGCATTCTATTTGTACAAAAGGTGAAAGAAAAAAACGGAACCACTTCTGAGAAAATTTTCTTCAGGTTACTTGGAAAATAGTTACGATTTCACTCAAAATTATGAGAAAACTACTCTTATTTTCAAACACTTCTGGACGACGTCATTTAAAAAGATAATTTTGAAGAATGGATTTCATTAAACATCTTTAGTTGTAATAATATTGTTGAAAGAGAGGGTCGAATAAGTTTCAACTTTTGCAATCTTTGAAAATTCAGAAATTTCAGTTAAAATCAAACTTACACCATATTTATAATCAATAATACAAAAAAATTTGAGAAATTATTTGAAAATGTTTTACAGGCTTCAAGAAAAGCATCTCTAAAACAATTGAAATTGCAAACCGGATTATCTACGAATATTTCTAGTGGGGAATATCCTGAGTACATTTCAGGCGCTAGTGTTGTTCTCAGGAAGAAAGAAGGATGGACTGACAAACCAACTTTATTTATAAATCACTGTCGTTTTTCAGCCTCTAAATATGTACTTCCGTCAAAATTCCAATATCGTCGGTCTGCACCATTACGTAATTTTCTCTAAACTACTTATATATTCTATTTACACTAGTATACGAGCAAGTAAAAGCGAATGTTAAGTAAGGGTTTGGAAAGTAACAATTATATGCAGCTGAATAAATGTTCACATTACAAGAGATATAAATTCGTTATCCCAAAATTACTGTTAAACATTGACTGCCTCAGATTTTGAAATGTATGTATTTGAATATTAATTGTGTAGTATATTACAATTTAGTGAAATTATGGTGTAGTTTATCCCGATATCGTCGTATAGAAATTGGTGGAATATTTAAATTAAATTTTAAAAGTTAAAAAAATTAAAAATGCACAAAGGCTGTGTTGCACCTGCTCTTAATTTGTTTTACTATTTTGTGTTCCTACGGCGTACGCACTCAGACGCTTCTGAGGAATAATAATACGAAAATAGTTGTTTGCATCTCCTCGTACGGACGATAACCGTATTTGTAATTTTCTAAAGTATGGTATGTTCATCAATGTATCCCTTAAGGCTCGTGAATAGTTCGATAAATCTGATATTACGCTAGATGTTACACGTAACAACACGTTTAGTAACTGTGAACGTTTCAACTATTCTATAACTTTCGGTAAATGTACAATATAGGCATTCTTCGTCCGCCGATGATTGGGTTGCGGCAACTGTGCGCCGCCACCACAGCCGCCGCCAGCGGCAAAACCAGTGTTTATGCAGATGGGGTAATAACCCGAGGGCGTCGCGCCATTATTCACAAATTAGACGGGACATCTGAGTCGAAAATGTGCGCGCCGTCCTCTCGGACGCACTAGGCCACTGTGACAGCGCGACGACCGAATCTGCTAGCGCTGACAGATGAAGGGCGCGCGGCAATGCAGATGATCTTGGATGTCTTTCAGGAAGCAAACAGTTTAGGCTTAGCCATGGAGAGGTCTTCCTGCTTCTAAGACGTGAAGAAGAAAATGAACTAGTGTTAATTTAGGATGGAAATGCATGGCAAGCAAGAATGCTTGGGGTCGTGGGCATCGATGGAGAAGCGGGGACGGGAGAGTCACATCCGCGCTCCCTTCTCTAGTATTTTCAATAACATCTCTTAGTTTTATTCTAATTTAATTTTTTACTATTGGCGTAAACGAAGCATTAGCCAGACTACATTAATCTATACTATTATGCTTCATGACGTATGATGGCGCTACCAATTCGAACGGAGCGGTAGCTCCAGCGGACACTGAAAACGTACTTAAGAAATAGAAAAGAAGGAATTGAATAATGTTATCACCTGCATACACATCACAATTTGCTTGACTTTCTCAATCTAGCAGCGAGATTTATTGTAACTAGCGACCGACATGGGAAATTATTGTTCCAATCAGCATTACACAATTGTTAGTAAGCGATCGATATACATTACGATAATTTAGTATTGCATGTGTTTACAGAAGTGGAACTATTTTTTCGTGTAAAATAAATGTCTAAGTGTATTGTCAGAGTATACTATTGAATTTATGGAATGTAGCGACAAAACTTAACCATTTTAAATCTAGGACGAGTATCATGTTAACTTCAATACATAAAGTTTATTTAATTTAATTAAACAAATTGGGGCTACGTCCAATTCGCACCTCAGTGGTAACATATCCCTAAGATATTAGCATTTTAATAATTTCTTTTGACGCCCCTCCCAAGCCTATATTCGAGAAACGCCCATTTTTGGGGCTTTAATTAATTAATTATAACCTATGCCCGTATTATTAAAATGAACTTGATAGAAATTGTGCTTTGGATACAAGAAATTTGAAACGCCTTTGTGTAATATAATTTTTTCAGAAACTTTCCTGGTTATAATGAGTGCGATATGTAAAAGAAATGTTATTAGTTTGCTATTTTGGGTCAAAAACAAATTAATTGTTTGTTTCTATTATAGTGTCGTGAAACTGATACAATTCATTTATGTGTCAATAGAAATAATAAAACTTGTTTATTGCCCCTAATTATAAAATCGTAAATAAATAAGTACTTTGTTGTTTCTCCTGATATCACAATATCGTTATCGGAAAACGTGTTTATGACAGGGAGTGACCATTGAGTTCAACGGCATTTTAAACCCCACCGTTAAGAAGTAGAATTAATACAGATTGTAGGATCTAAATAACAAAGTTAATTTACTGACACTTGCAGTTCGCTTCATACGAAATTCATTGAATTCAACGTATCACAAATATGTTCACTAATAGTCATTAAGAAAATTATGTTCCTCAAGTCTTATAATATTTAAAGAGAGTAAATGGTGCTTCTTCAAATAGTGAAACATTGAAATTATATGGAAGGAAAGAAGATGAGGCCTAAAATACAGTTATCAGAAATTAAGTATAAAGAAAGTGTGATCAGCTACGAGAATATTAGAACATATTCAATGTTATCGGTATCAGTTTACAAACTTACATAAGTTTTTACATACAATAAATTTTCAGTTTCATCTAAAACAATCGAAATTCATCGTAATTTCTTACGAACAGTCCCAGATAAAATGAATGAAATATGAAATAAATTTTATTAACTTGCTAAGTGGGATAAACACAAATGAATCGTTTGTATCGATTTATTTTTATTTCAAATTTCTATATTTTTCTGAAGTTATAATCCTTTACGTGTTTTCATCCACATATTCCAAGTACCTCCAGAATCTTCTAGCTCCAGTGGTTTGATAATCATCACCGAAATTCAGTCTTCGACAGACTCTAAGAATGGAACCCGGCAGGATAGGAAAAGGAGGTTCAAGTGCCGTCCGTAACCCGTGTTAAATGTGCTACTCTGTCATCCGCTTGGAACTTAGCGGAGCGGACCATAGTCTTCTACGCTCCCTTCGAGCAGCCGGGATATCTAGAATTCACAACTAGACACAGTCATCGTCCGACGGACCCGTGTAATTCGTGTCCAACCCATCTTCAACTGCAATGTTTGTGTGTCCCTAAACAGTTCACGAATGCTTCTCGTATTTCCTTGGGGTCTCCACGACGAGTAGCGGGCGTTCTCTCGCCGAGTCCCGAACGATGTGGATGAGTTGCTTGCTATTTGCCGAACGATGGACATTCGGTGCTCGGTCAACCCACCGCGTGTCGGTTCTTTGGACACACCAAAGAAAGCGAACATTCGCCTAGAATATCAGCTGTTCGGAATAGGGCGAGCAGCAGCTCGCTGGTGGACGAATGTCGAATGTGTGGAGCCGCCTTTACGCACGGGCACTTAAATGTGCCACCTCCTTTAACTACACATTGACTCAATGATTCCGAATCATTAGGTTGCAGTGGAACATCAGTTTTATAAACCTCACTATCACGAATTCTCCGATGACTCGATACTTCTCTTAATCCGTAATACACAATGTTATTTGAATCCAAGTTCCATGTAACTGATTTAGCTCATAGTCAGCATTAGCGTTGTTCGTGCAGCGACTGTGACCGGGAGATCTTAGGGATCGAGTTTGCACAGTGGCGGATTGTCATACTACGCACACAACTAGCTCAAATCCAGCTATTGTCTGGACGAGAATTCCATCCTCCGGCTGCTATCCCAATAGTTTTCCGTGATTTCTCTGACCAATATCAGGCGAATGGTGGAGCAGTACCCTGTAAACGGGCCACGGATTGCGTTCGATCTTTCCATCCTATTCTTTGTCCTATTCTCTTCCTCTACACATACATACACAACATTATCATACATCCACATTCTTGTACGTACATAATAATAATAATAATAATAATAATAATAATAATAATAATAATAATAAAACGCAATAGTCGGGTTGGGGAAGTATGTAGTCAGCCATCAAGATGACCCTCTAATGAGGCAGGTCATGAAATCTGACCGAAGAATGGGAAACAGAGGCATTGTTAGTGTAGCAAGAAGCATTGCGAAGAAAACTAGGCAAGACACGTCGAATAACACAGACACCGAACTTCTGATGCTGCTAAACATGAAGTGTGAGACACAAAAAATGTTAAAGAAATCGTGGAGAGACAAACCACTCCACGGACAATACCTAAAAAGAATGGCCAAGGTGCAGATCAATAAAGATCAATCATTTATGTGGCTTAAAAGGGGAAGAATGAAGCCAGAATCGGAAGCACTTGTAATAGCTGCCCAAGATCAGGCGTTGAGAACACGACATTATGATAAAGCTGTTCTCAAAATTTCCCAAGATGATAAATGCCGCATTTGCCAGGAGCAAGTAGAAACCATTGATCATATTGTCTCAGCTTGTCCAATCCTAGCAAAGACCGAATACCTGAAAAGACATGACAGGGTGTGTAGCTACCTCCACTGGCAGATCTGTACCGCCCTCGAAGTTCCAAACACATGCCCCAAGTGGTACGAACACTCACCAAAACCGGTGACGTCTGTTGGATTGTGTACAATATTGTACGACCAACAAATTCAAACTGATCGCACGATAGCAGCAAACAAACCGGATATTGTTATCCGGGATTTGGCGAAAAAATCGTGTTTACTTATCGATGTTGCTGTACCTTGCGATCAAAACGTCGTTTCCAAGGAGGCAGAGAAACGTACGCGGTCCATTCGTCGCGATATACGAAATAATAATAATAATAATAATAATGATAATAATAATAATAATAATAATAATAATAATAATAATAATGAAAACGGAGTAAGGAGAAAAAATCGTGTCTACTTGTCGATGTTTCTGTACCTTGCGATCAAAACGTCGTTAGCAAAGAGACAGAGAAGCGTCTTAAATACAAGAGTGTGGAAATCGAGATCAGCCGAATGTGGGGCGTAAAGGCACAGGTTGTCCCGATAGTTATCGGAGTTCTGGGATTTGTTCCGCAAAATTTGAGTAAGAACTTGTCTAAACTCCCTGGTAATTCAAAAGACTGGGAAGTGCAAGAAATAGCTTTATTTGGAACAGCCCACATTTTGCGTAAAGTATTGTAGAGGCACTGATAGTCACCGGATCTGCTCCTTAGGTAGCTGGTTGCAACCTGGAGTAGATTTTATATTCAGCCGACTCTTAACATCTTTAGTCGTGATGTAATGGGAAAATAATAATAATAATAATAATAATAATAATAATAATAATAATAATAATAATAAAATTGTCTTTATTAGTGGCGAGGCTCAGGCCATTTGGCCTGCTCTTCCGCCTAACCACATTAAATATATACATTATTTCATAAACTATGAAGAAGATCTAGGGGAGCAGGATACTTTTACTTCTGGGAGAGAAAACTAGAGACCATCCCGGCATACGCCTTAAGCGATTGAGTAAACCGAGAAAACCTCAATCAGGATGGCGGCTGAAGGCCGAGAACATTGACAAAAATAGTAAATCTAAATTTACTTAAAACATTAATTAGAAAAATAATAAATTACAATATAAATTAATTAGAAGAAAAATAATCAATGGTAATACAAAAATATACATATACATACATATAGATATACTACTGTATCACACATGTCGGGAGATCAGTTGGGAGCTTAGAGCGTGACCCGTCTGTGGGTTCTTCCTCTGGGTAGTTTACATTTGGAGGGGGAACCCCCGCAACAAATACTGTTGTTCGTCGCCAATTATCATTCAGAGCGTGGCTGAACATCCGGAATAAAACATTCACTACACTAACTGGGCTCATGATCATAGCAGTTGACGTTCCCGGAAACAACAATGAATCAAACAAACCAAATTCGATAAGTCGATATACTCAATAACTTGAATATCCATAGGTCGAAATATTGGATAACTATCCTTTTCACCTCAAATTCGTCTTTGGAGGTTCCGCTTCGGTAATCCGTTTGAGGCTGCACTGTCGCCCGGGGCAGCGGCGCGGCGCGGCTCCTCGTGCATGCAGCGCGCGTGGCGGCGCGCCGCGGCGGTTGGCGCGCGCGCAGCCTCGCGCTGGGCCGCTGACCGCGTCGCAATGATCCACTCAGCCCTGGCCTTCACAAGTTCGCGCCGCCCACGCCGCCGCCCGCGCCTCCGCCGGGGCCGTGCCGCGCGCTGCCTCGCGCCGCCCCGCGCTGCCGCCGCCGCCGCCGGTCGTGGGTTCGTGCTGTCTGCTCCCGCTCCGGGCCGGGGCGTTTTGTCCCATTGGAACGTTTCCGCTCTGAGATTTATATTTAGATCACTTGCTCGCTCGTGATGTACTCCCTCTAGGGTATTGTTTCCTGCTGCGATGTTTTTCTCCGTTTCGTGGAAGCGCCTCTTATTCAGATGTTTAGTAATAGTCGTGGAGGAGTGTCAGTGGCAGGCAGTAAATTAGAATTCCAATTATCCGAAACTACATTTGTCCAAATCGAAATTTCTCAGGAAAAGATAATAAACAATTTAATTTCTGTTTTATGTAAATCTGACAGTAGTTCTGGGGCTTAAATTTGTGAAATTTAATTTGATAAATTTTCCTTCTTTAAAGTCTGACTTTATTGTGTTCTTTTTTGTGCTTTGCAGATCAACCGAATTTCTGTAAGTGGAGCCTTATTCTCCATTTATTTGGGATAAACTGATAAATAAAAAAATGATTATTTCTAACTTGCACCGTGGAGGCATGAAAATTAAGGTGTTAAATATGGTGATTTTATAATTATTGTTTTCATTTTTTCGAAGTGCCCAATAGAAAAAGGGCTCAAATTTAAAAATTATTTGAATTTTCAAATAAAACTACTAAAATATCTCTCATTAAATCCTAATGTTCTGGTATCTTTACTAAAAACGAAACACTTTTTGAAATACATAGAACCCTATTTCATAACCAGTAATATTAATATATAATGTATACGTTGTCCATAAATCTATATTAAGAGTATAGTGAATATAAGTAGTTGTACATAACCTAGAATGTATGAAATCACATGAATCCCCAGAACCTTTTGGTTTTTAGACTTTGATGGTACTAAAACGACTACAATGCACTGAGTTTACGACAAATGTGACTTGTTATTGACTACCTTTTTCACTCCATCTATTGTTATTGCTCTTCCTTTCGGATGCAGGAAACCACTGCTTAGTTGGTGTATTCTGTCACGATCTTTCTCTCGATAAACTTGAAAATCTATGTTAGTTCTAAGATTTGCCGATTTTTTCCTGAAATACTTTCTTAAAGCGACTCAAACTCACCAGTTCTATCGTTTATGGTGTACAGAGACTGCAGTATTTGAAGCCTACTTGACATATTCTTACATAGAGTTTGAGTAACCCGCGTCCGTCCGTGCTTACGTCCGTCACTATTGGTTAGACCCCCCCTTCACGTCCACCAACTTGCCCGTTCACGCAGACAAATGAGGTGTCATTCGGCGTGAGGGGGCGGGGACTGTTTATTTGTTTCCGGATTCGACCAGAAAATTCTAAGAAATTTTCAAAAACGTATTTTTGCATTTTCTAACGCTACGATCTAGCGGTGGTTGAGCGAACCACGTGCCTCAGCGCCATGCTGTGATGCACCTATGATGACAGCTAAATGTGACGCCAATTCGACGGCCGATGTGCCAAGGCGATGAAAGGCACGCCAGTAAAGATTCTATGGCACGGACGCCGCTGTCTATAAGAATGAAATGCTTTGGTATAGAAAATGAGCTTGCAAATATAGATTTTCCTTAATAATCCGCCTGATAACATACTAAAAGAATGTACTTGCCCGAACAACTCTTCTAAAAGCGCTGGGTTCAGATGCTTTCTGTGGTGGGTCACCAGACTCTGTGGTGGGTAGTGTTCGTAGCCCGAATGATCATCCGACACGAGGTCCGACTTCTCATTTTTTTGTATTTTTTATTATTTAGTTTTAATTCTTAAAATATTTGTTCATTTTTTACGACCGAGAATAAAAGAAACAGAAAACTGCTTTTTAATATATGAAAATAATTTTAAAACAGTTTAAAGCGCTGCCGACATCATTTCTTGATGCGTGTTTGGCTTTTAACACTTAATTCAAATAATTTCGGGAGATATCGCGGATGTAACTAAAGCTTAGGGTGGTATCATACTTCAGGTAAATACTTAAAGTTCATCCGAAATACAGGCTATTTTCACGCGTTCCTGGAGTATTATATACTCCAAGCAACTGATGTGATAATAACAGTATGTCACATACAGTAGGTTTCTGAATGTATCACTATCGAGTGTCTGACCTCCACATGCAACTCTCATCCTTTTACTCGTAGCTTTAAGGAACATTCGATCTTCTTTGGGATCGTATGTTTCTTAATTAAAAATGTGATCTTATCTGAATCATATTTTCCTAAAGGGGCCGTCTATAAATTTTACTTAACGCAAATTTCGAGTATTTTCAATACCCCCTCCCCCTTGTAACGTACTTCCCTATTTCTGTGTAACGCAGTGTAACGCTGCCTCAGACACCCTCCCTCCCCCTTTAGCATTACGTAATTTATGGCTGACCCCAATGTAAAAATATGACATTATCGCTTGCTTCGCCTTGGCAGTAACCAGAAGTCACACTAATAAATCCCTCCATGAGATTTTAAAGATTTTTAATCATATATGATCAGTTAAAGTGATTCTAGTTTTATTTTGGATAGGAGCTCACAACCACTTTATTATTCTGATATTGTATGTATGTATTTCTTTAGTGCAATGCCCATTTACTGCTGTTTCCGCAGTTGGACAGCAGTAACAGCAGCTTTTACTACCACTTTTACAGAAAATGACAATTTTCCAAACATTTTGACTACTAATTTTCTCGTATTAACTTTTGATTTCGAGTGTTACTGTAGTACAGTGCGCCAGGAAAGTTTCTCCACAGTGGCACCATGCTTATGAGAGTGCTATCAGCACAAATTACGTTGGTACCACGATCATCAGGTAGCGCCCCGCCGTCCGATGGGGGCGTAGAAGCAGAGGTGGCGCCTCGCATGCGAAGCTGAGGAAGCGGCTGCGGCGGTCGCAGTCCATGACGCGGGTCGATGCGAAGAAACTTTCCTGTCGCGCAGTTTTTTTTAAACTATTGTATCCCTTTGCAACATTTTACCTTGCT
This sequence comes from Acheta domesticus, assembly GCA_031308135.1. Taxonomy (NCBI): domain Eukaryota; kingdom Metazoa; phylum Arthropoda; class Insecta; order Orthoptera; family Gryllidae; genus Acheta; species Acheta domesticus. The sequence goes on along the minus strand of JAHLJT010002406.1, from coordinate 125,776,918 downwards.
CTGCAAAATATAACCAAAATTAACATTTTATATTGTATTTAAGGTTATAAAGTTATTTATTGACAGATGAGTTTTCTTATAATCACTATAATAACACTAATTATAACTATCACCATATTAACTACCACTAACACCACCAGTCTGTCACTTTTTGCAGGATGAAAGAAACGTACGTTACATAATCGTAAATTGAAAGATGATAACATGAATTCTTGTTAAATTGCATATTACGATACTTCTTTGTAATTAAATTATACCAGGATATCGAAAAGTCGGTATTGTGATTGTTAAATGACAACAAATATTATTAGGCAAGGATGCGATGGATACCTCTACAGTTATATAGACGACTCACGAACAAGGTTAATATTCGGAACAAATGAACAAAGATGATTCTTGTTTTGAAGCGTTTGCAAAGTTATTTTTCACATCATCTTTGAGTACTGAATCTTTGCAAGTTTTCTGATTTTAGTCTTGCAAACTATGTCTAGCAGTGATTTAAACAATGTTTTTCGATATCCTAATATTTCAAAAATTGAAAACAATTTCTCTTAGAACATTTATCTTCTAATTTTTTATGTTGACATTATTCTGTTTGTTTATATTATACTTGTAGTTTGATGAGAATTTTATTATTACTGAAGTAACTGGATACTTTAATAATTTTCCTTAAGCGTGTACAATATCTTGTATAATTAGCAATTTTCCCTAAATGGCTCTTTCTACACTATCTTCCCATATGCTAATACACAGGCCATTACAGAAATGCATTGAAAACTGCCCCATCCGCACGAAGAAGCAAGGTTTGAGAACGTCTGCCTTTTAGGGTTCCCGCAGCGTCGCCGCCGAGGGACACGTGTCCTGCCGAGTGCGGCGCGCGCGTCGAGGACACGTGTCCCGCCAGTGGTGCGGCGGGTCGGAGGTCTGTTTTCGGCCTCAATTCCTTATGTCACAATCGCGCCTCCGCTCCGCTCCACTCCGCGCTGCTCTGCTCTGCTCCGCATTGGGCCGCGTTAAGCTCTGCCCTCGCCCCGCCTGCGTCCGCTCGCGGCGAGGGATGCAGCATCCACAACAAAGCATCGGTTTCGAAACCTCCACGTTCAGAAGTAATTAATCAATACATCGACCCAAATCCATCGATATTTTTAAAATATCGATGTTTTTAATAGTGTTGTTTAAACTACGTTCGTGAGGCATTAACGTTCTTGGTGGTGGGGATTTAATTTGACATAGGTCGTGTTTATTTAAAATTGAGATTCAACTGATAAAATAAACTAAAAAATAATAATGACAATTAAGAGAATAGCCTGAAAGCGTGTGCACTCAGGGTCATCTCAAGGAATCACTGCTTCAGTTCGCCGTGGAAGACTCCTGGAAGAAGGGGGTGGCCTACGCCTACTACCCTTTCGTTGGTCGCCTCTGCTTGCAATGGCATAGGAAATACCAGGATATCTCTCGGGGGAAAGACGGTCAGCTCGATAAAGATTATTTTTAAACACGTTTCGCGCTTCGTGCAAACACATTAACTGACAGTGGCATGAATAGTTATTATTTAATATTTTAACTTTTAGAAAATTATTAAGGAACGTTTTCATTTGACAATAAAATATTGAAAACGTAAAAACATCGAGCATCGAGTCGATGTTAAAAATCGTCGGTTTTAATAAATAGATATTTAAAACATCGATGTTTTGAAAACATCTACTGAACATTAATGTCGCAACATTACTCTCGACTGCGAGCACAGTACAAGAGCTATAAACCTGCCATCATCAAAGGAAGTTGAAACAGAGGTTACCTTCAATTCGGAAAAAATCTCCATTAATCGAAAGTTTATTTTAAAAATTAAAATACATATTATCAATCTGTCACCTGGTACTCTAAATCAATCCTTGCGATAAAGTGTTGGGGTAAAGAATAGTTTTTGGCTTTTTTAAAATGGTTTTCTATTGCTGAACCCCACTCTGAGGATTCCTACTGCCTCCAAAAATGACGGCTTATTGAAAAAACGCAAAAAAAGTGAAAGTTTTTGGCGTTTATTTGCTTATAACGCGTTAAGTACGAATTATTTAGAGAAAACTATCTAGTACCAAAATAAAGTAGATGAAATTTACTACAAAATAGTATCTTATGTGTTTGCAGACGAATATTTAGGGCGTAAACACAAACAAAACGCTAAGCGAAACCTACCGCTTTAATATAACCCCATTTGTATTACGAAGTCGCAATTAATGAATCTTCCCAAGTTTTAACATAGTTTATTAGTATACATACTAGTTGTGTACTCGTAGTTGACACTTTAATAATTACACAAATCAATTTTATTACAATGCTATAACATTATCAACAAAGTCACTATAGAAAATATCGCTACTACCTCAAAATGTTCCGGAGTATGAACACTAGGTGACTGGCCAATAGGAGTAAACAAAATAAATTAATGAACATGTTTACCGTAGCCACAGAGTATATGAAACAAAGTGACAGTGAACACCGACAAGCAGTACATTTGGCAAGCGAATCCTAAAATTATGTAATGCAGGAAAGTTCCAGAGTCTCTCGAATAGATGATAGTGTCGACCAGCACAAAAGCCGGGACGGTTTGCTACTACTGCAACAAATAATTTTTACTCTTCTATGTTTCGTTTTTGATAACTAGTTGGATGGATTATTTTGTTGTTGTTTCTCTGATGACAGAGTTGGTGAAACCCGATTCTTCGCTTAATCGGGACTCGGATATTCGCGAGTCCACTGCATTAGGAGTTGTGATGCTGTTCTGGGGAAGACTTTTCAAATGAAATTGACAAATTGTTTCATTACTTCCTTCTTGAAGCGTCATTTAAATCGTGCCCTTGACCTACTTTAATTAATTTTTGGTTTGATAGCCAGCCCCGGTCATTGACCCCGTTTAGGGGCATTCAAAATACATTGAGTGATGAATTTACTTTTATTTACCTCGTCTCATTGGGTCGTATGGGCAGCTGTCTCAGAACAAGGGCATTGATTCTGGGTGAGATTACAGTCGGCCGTTGTGATTTCGGCACCCCGAGTGAAACATAATTTTGCACCTCGCTTTATCTTACAGAGACAATTAGTTCCATAATTTTTAATTAACTTAAATCAATTAAAATATCATATAATACTTAATAGCTAAATATATGTATAAAATAGTCGATATAAAGAAAATTAATATTTGAAAAAGTTTATTTCAGTAACGGGTAATGGCCAAACCTGGCTACTTTTTCGGTTAATGTTCACATTATCCAAAATGGGTGGATAAAGTTCTAAGTTGGAACACCTTGGAAGTATACCTTGGACTTTACTTGAATAACATTACATTAGTCAATATGATGTGGCTACAGTAGGCGATGTATGTTACAGTGAGGAGGAATAACGTTATTATATGATAAACAGTTATTAGATTGATACCAGTGACAAGTTTCTAATGCTGGTGAGAGGCAAAGGAATTTTCGAGTGTATCAGCCATGTTTTAACGATACTATTTAACCTAACCTAATTTCACTACGAACCGCAGTTGACGATTAATATGAATTTCCGAGTTGGAGCGACGAAAATCCGACCCTTGGCTTTTGTTATTCACAAAAAACAACATTGACTCTGTACAAAGCATTATTTACAACTCATTTTTATGCAACAGAACTTCTCGCGATCACAAAAGGCACTTCACACGAACTAAATCTTAGTTTAACCAACACCCTGAGGCTAAGGCCAACTTTAGCCGGATGATGTCCGAAGTAATCCATTTATCTTTATTCATAAACGTTTATCCAGAATATATGTCTATTGAGATTCTTAACGGACTATTTCGCAATTTAGTGATATTTTGGATTTCAATCGTAACATACCAATACACTTTTTTTTGAGGCTCTGTGCCATCTTCTTTGCGGAACCACCGACCCGCTCTCCCCAACAGTAAGCAACTCCTGGGAGAGAGACATACTCTGGATTGTGGGGAGTGTGACGAGGTCACCCAATTAAAATTACTCTTTTTGGGATGGGGAAAATGTCAATGGCCCACGCGATCCATGGATTTATTCTGTTGAAATTATGCAAGCGACCAATTAGTATCAATAAGATACTAATTAAATAGTTAATAATTCATAAAAAATTTGATTGGCTCTTTTATACTATTTCGCTCCATAAACTCAGCATCCTCTTTACGAATTTTTAAACCATTCCAGATGCAACTGCTTTGCTTACATCAACGATGTCAGGACTATAGGAAATCTTCAAAAGATATATAAATATATCAGCAAAAACTGAAAGATGCCTATTCTGACTTTTCATGATTTTATTCTAGGAACAAACGCTAACGATTAAATACTATCATTAACAATTTTACCCATCTGTCATTTTTTCAGACTAAAGGAGCTATAATGGCTATTCGGACGCACGTTCTGCATATTCAGAATCCTGGTCTTCGGGATAGTGGTGCCATGCGAAATAAAATAACTCTTATGTGATCTCCAATAACATCGAAATAGATTAATCACTTCATAAACTTGTAATTGTATGTAACTACATTTTTTACCATAACTTCTCCTCGTACAGCGCCAGCGACCGGCCAAGATTTCAATTTATGTTATTATGAATCACAAATACATATAATTCCAAATTTCATTCCTGCTCTTGCAGAACTTTTCGTTTTGTTCTGTCTTGGTGACTTTCTCGCAGGCCTAGACTTTGGTTTCAACCCCTGCAGATCACGCCTTAATTCGACCCGTAGGCTGACGAAGCAACCTTGCGAATGATTGACGTTTCAGAGCACGTCAACTGCTGCGGTCAATAGTTCCGTGAATGTTTAATGCCTTGAGGTGGTCGTGTTCTTCCCCAATGGTTGGTGAGATCCGGCGCCAACCTACGCGTCGGCGAGCGGAGAAATTCTTTCCCTCCTGGCACCTCCCCGCACAAGGCACAGACCCATCCAGGACAAGCTCTAATTTCTAGACATGTATGATAGCGTAATGCATGTAAGTGTAAGGTTGTAAGTAAAGGGAGAGGATAGGAAAAGGAAGATGAAGAAAGATCGCGATCTATGCATAGCTACTGCCGAAAATCCGCCACCTCCAGGTCTCGAATCCAAGGACCTCTCGGTCGGAGTCACTGCAGAGGCAGCGACAATGCAGACTCTGAACTTCACTCCGCCGGTCGTCTTTCCGAAGGTGGCACCCTACTTCCCATGAGGATCTAGGATTGCTCCGCGCGGAATTGAGGCCTAGGGCGGCGCGGCGCGTGTGCGACACGCATCCGCATTGTTGAGCAACGCCGTCAAAACAAGGCGGCTCGCCCGGCACGGAGCGTGACCTTAGCACTCCCAGCGCCGCGCTCCGCCGCGCAGGCCGTACACTGGGTCCAAATGTGGCGAGAAGGCGTGCGCACCCATAAACAAACAAATTCACGATTCTTTTTGCTTGTCTATGCAATCCTATAATATTTTATTAACGACCAATATTTTGACTGACAGATTCATTAGGAATTACATGCATGTATTAAAATTTTAAACAATATCGTAACATGCGATTGGCTATACATGAAATGTACACAACCAGTGGTGCTACAGAATGACGACTCTCATACTAGTTAGTTTCCTTATCTCTTCCGTCTGGGCTATTTATTCAGTATTGCCCCATACTCTTCTCAGCTGTCATCTATTGGCACCGAAAACCTTTTCTTCATTTTTCTTCAAATTTTCAGTTACATCATAGTAGAATTGAAACATGACTTTAAGAAAATTATAGACGAGTGAGATGTAGTCTAATATGCACATTTTCATCGAAAAATTTGGAACTGTTCTCAAGAAAATGTCGTTTCCCAAAATTGTGTATTTTGAAGCTGGTTTTCACCAAAAACTTTCGAGATTTTCAGAAGCTCCATAACAAAATATTTCAAGCAATTGCACTTACACATGTGATAATTTATAATAAATGTCCGTTAAGTAAATATTAACGACGTGACAGATGCCGAAATATTACAGTTATATACTTTTTTTAAAACAAAGGTAAAATGCAAAGTAGCGTTATTTTTTAGTGCATTTAGCATTATCCATACGACAAGTTTAATAAAAATATTTACAGCCGTTTTTGTAAAAAGGTTTTTTAATTTTTTTATATTCCCGATATTCCAGTGAAAATTACAGAGAAACTAAACATTTTCGAAAAATGTATTATTTCAGTAACTAAAGAACTGTTTACAGAGAACAAATTTCATTTCGAGAAAAAATCCCTATCTTCAATATTGTAACTGTAAAAAGACGCCGAAGAATTTCACACTTTCCCAATTTTCTAAAATTCAGTGGTTACACTGAATTTTCTAAAATTCAGTGGTAACACTGAAAATTGGATCTGTGCCATCTTAATATGTGTATTTAGCTCTATTCTCCAGATATGATTTTTTTAAATTTTATTTTGCAAGGTAAATTTTAGTATATTTTGTGTTCATTTCGGGCTGTGTTTTTTATAAATTTGTTTAGTATTGAGATGAGATGGAACTAAGTTTTAAAATAACTTAAATGTTAAATTTGACTTTCTGAAACTCACAATAAACAGTTTAAAAAATGTTAATTTTTTAATAAAACAAGTTGTGGCTTGGAACTCGGAGAAGATTAGTATTTCCTGAGGCGAGGAACCAAGAATACTTTTTCCAGAAAGTAAAAGTCGTTCTTTTGCCATTTTGCACAGGAAATTTGATTTGTTCTCTGACATAAGCGGCCTGTGGTGTAGTGATCAGGTCGCCCAGCTTCCACCGATGTTACGGGAGTTCCACTCCTAGTCGATACATGAGGGATTTGTTGTCCACAAAGGGGGTACGCGATATTTTCCCGTTTCTCCTGCCTGACATTCCGCCATTGCTCTATTGTATTTCATAGCGTAATCGCCAATGTTTCTTTCATTCAATATATTTTTTAAGATACTAGCATTATTAAAAAAATATTTGTTAGGGTCACGTTCGCGACTCTTGAAAATACTTGTTTTAGCAAAGATATTATCTACCGCGTGTACTGTATATAATTATGAACGCCTAAATGTGCTTATAACAATGTGATTATTTCAAGTCCTGTGTCAATGACCCCAAACTCGATCAGGTTTCGCGTCGTTTCCCTAGATCCAATGACAAAATGTTGAGTTAGCCCCTTGTTTTAGTTTTAAAAATTAAGAATAAGAATGTAGCTTCACTATCTTGCAGTTTTCTTGAGCTCTGTGGGAGTTACGGAGTAATGTTGTCATTTCGTGAACAATGCCATTAAATACAGAGCCTCCATCTTGGGATTCTAGACTCAAGTATACCTGCACAGATTGCACTTTCCCTCCATACGTCACACATTTTTAACCGTTTATAGCCATTTAATAAAATAAATCTATGGTGTACAAGATAATTCTTTGATATTTTTGTGTTATTTACAGCATTACGTCACACGTTTTCTATTCTTAAGATTAATGAAGTCGTTCAAGTTCTGGTGTTTGATTGTACTACTATGGATTATTTATTTTTCTAGTCATAAAACATAGGAATTATACAGGAAAAAACACCTTCGAACCTACAATTGTTTGCATCTTGAAATTAATACGAAATATTAAAGTGTGTTAAAGCCCATTTATCTCCTGTTTAGAACAAAATATGTAGTAAAATTTAACAGAATCAGCTACAACTTGATTAATTTCAAAACACGGTTTTGAAATTGTGCCAAAATGATACGTCAGGTTTTATCTTCCATTTAGTAAGAGAAAATTTTTTAGCTAAATTTATCTGAATCAGATATACCATTATAAATCGCAAAACACGCTTTTTTGAATAGTGACACATGCGGCGCCATTTTGATGTCGTTTCGGCCCACTGTGGCCGCGCGTCGCGACCGAGCGGTTCGCGTGCCGCCGCCGCAAGAACTTCCGCGGCCGGGACGCCCGCGCCGCGCCGCGCCGCGCCGGCAGCTGGGGCGCAAGAAGCCACCCATGAAAATTTTTATTGTCCTCAATTCCAGACTTGCTCAACGCGAAACGCCTACGCATCCAGAGCTGCAGCGGCGACCGATTTCACGGAAGGGCAGCGAAAGGAGGCCGCGCCGCACGCTCCTCGCGGCACTTCTCTGAGACACATGTGGGATTCCCCGCCAACGCCTAGTGATCTATTTATAGAGCGGTATCTTCAATTGAATTTTATATCTTCAATATGTATATAGAGATGTCTTAGAATAAATGAGACAAACTTCTAAGGCATGTAAAAGATTCTATATGGCCACTTTTTATGCTTATAGAGCGGCATCAGGAATATTGTTTTTGATACTAATCAATTTAAATTTGTGGATTTTACATCTTAAATGTGTGTACATAGGCGTGTTAGAATAAAGGTAACTTCTAGACCATACACAAGATTCTATAAGATCACGTTTTCTATTTGTAAAGCGGCATATTCAAGAATATTATTTTTTTATAGTGATCTACTTGAATTTGTGGATTTTATGTCTTCAAAATGTATATACAAGTGTCTCAGAATAAATGTGACAAACTTCTAGGGCACGTTGAAGGTTCTATACGATCACTTGTAGTGAACATGTGTTAGAAATCTCAAATAACAATGATATACATCGGCAATGAAGAAACAATACCGTGTTTAATTAACTTTTTGACAGTTTTTGATGCGTTGCCATCTCTGACAGAGCGAGTATCATTTGATAGTGTAGGAAATATAATTTAACTAATGAAAATTGTTAAATTACGTTTTCCCGCGCTATGAAATGGTACTCATGGTATCAGGGGTTCCAATGAAGCCAGAATGCCAGGATGTTGTTCGTGGTTTACTGCGCCACTGGCTCTTGTTGTACCTGGGGGACAAGTCCCGGGGTGGGCACCTATGACTGCGCGTCTTTATTCTCACCCCCGACGGCATACAAGGACACCGACAGGTAGGTAACCGGGTCCGGCCGGTACCCAGTTTGCCCTCACGGCAACCTTCCCCTTCAATGCCTAGGTGGGGCTGCCCTGCAAGCTCAGAGCTACTAGCTTTCCAGGCTAGTACCGGAGTCAGTGTTGCCTGTATGACAACTCGCCACTCACGTGCGCCGGGACACCAAGTTCCTCCTCTTTGCCTAGAGTATCGGGCCACTGCCACGACGAAGCCAAGAGCCCAACTGGGGGCCACCCGAACCGAGGTCCCGGCGGCTCGGGGCCCCCAACCCGTCACCCCACTGCCAGGGATGTCAGTTAGGAGTTATTGTTTCTTCGCCGACGACATGTGACTTTTGCTCCTGACTGACAGGCAACTCTCCATGCTTTGGCGTTTCGCAGGCACAGGAAATCTTTTTGACTGCGTCAGAACGTGTAACTGCCAAAAAACAGTGCATGATTGAGGATCAATCTTGGCACAAATGTCACCCACGTAACGTCGTTATACGAGATTTCCCACCACTAGTTAATAGTCAAAAAGTGATCATTTTCAACATTCATATATGCCTTAGTACTCTGTGTCACCGACACATTCTAAGCTAAACATATTAACAAGTTTTGTAATACCTAGAAGCAACATTTTGATGGGTGCGAATTTGCTAAAGCATTGTGCTTTTGAAAAAGGGGTACGCTGCACCCCTTTTGGGCAGAGCGTATTCATCACTTGCGAGTCGGTTCGAAACTTCTTCTAAAACGGTGCTTAGCAGATGAATGCCTCCTTTTAATCAGAGGGAGAGGCCGGCGTAAAGCAAATGGTGATCGGTTCGCACCGAAGTTGACGGGGCATAAGTAAGATAAACAGTTTTACTACTCAAAAAATATCGCTCATGTAATCATCAAATTGACGCTGTAGAGCGACCTAGCAATGTAATTTAGCATCTTAACGATCACTTGCCAGTAAAAGTTCCAAACAGATACTACCAGATAGCTTCAACAATGCCCCTGAGTGCGACGTCAATGAGTACGGGCGACGTGCAGCAAAAATAATTCGAGTTCTAAAGTGTTAACTCATTACTACCCAAGTTATAGTTACCCAGGTGTAGAGAAGATACTATAAGAAGGGATCTCCTTGACAGGAGGCGAAACAAAACATGTTGAACAATGGCATTGGAAGAGGTGAAGCCATTTACTAGTGAGCCATTTGCAAACGAAACACATTCGCGAATTTAGCGCATGGGCATAATCTGCAGTTTTGTTGCCTGCAGCAGCAAAGCAATAGCTTTCAAAGCTGTCTCTTCTTTCAGTAATATCTCAGGTACGTGGAGATTAGGGCTGAAGGTGCAAATTCCACATAAGCCAATGCCATTTTCAGCTGTGGTCGAAGCATTGGAGCATTTCCAATCCGATGTTGTTAAACAATAATCATTTCTGAAATCCTTGGTCTTACTGATAATTAGTGAGCAGTGAAATCTTGTGCGCACTGAGAAAATGGCTATCTAATCCCCTAAAAAGATTCAAGTTGCGGGGATAGGCCCATGGGATATTCCGGGCGATCATGTATGTATATGATCGAAATGGGCCCAAATGCTAATTCGAGGTGTGCTTTGCAAAATAATGTTGTAGTTTCCTGGTTAGCTTGGCCTAAAGAGAGGTGGGATTTAGCAGAATGTCCGGGAGGTACCTCAAAAATATACTGGTAGTATGTATGTACTTGGCGCAAGATCCCGTGAACGGGTAAAGGCCTACCGGCGACGTCCCTGCCTCGCGGTCATGGGTTAAGGGGGTACGTGTGGTTAGCACGTAGACACCCCACGCCGTATTCCGGTCTTCTCAACCCAAGACGTAAATTTTATCATCGTTACACAGCAACATATACTGGGATATTTCAAAGAAAACTCACACTATAGGCTTGCCTCGATCGGGAATCGAACCCGGGGCTGCGTACTGGAAATAGAGCACGCTGATCAGGAGCTGCCATGTGGCTCTATACAGGTAGTAGGGAGTTGTAAATTAAAACGAATCCTGACAAGAAACACTATAACTAAGGAAATATCCACACAGATTTTTAATTTATTATTATCTACACTAAATCTCCTTTGCCACGAAACGTGACAAAATAATGGTTTATATACAGGAGTGTCCAAAGATATGTTACCACTTATATGTGATTTATATCTAGTCTGCAAAAAATAAAAATTAAAAACTAGTGGTGCTACAGAATGGCACAGACTTCCCCATCTTAGTTGTCTATTTCTGATGGTCTCGGCTAGCTATTCGGACTTGCCACATACTCGTGCCAGCTGTCATCTATCGCCGACCAAAGTATATTTTTTGTCCTTTTTCTTAAATTTTCGGTATCCTAATAGAACGGAAATGTTATTTTAAGAATATTAAAGAACATTAAAACCTCGTCCTAGGTGGTAATTTTCATTGGAAAATTTGAAGCAGTTTTTAAGAAAATGGCGTTTAAGCGCTACTGTAAATTCAAAATTAGAAGCTCATTTCACAGACAATTTTTGAGTTTTCGAAAAACTTTATTAGAAGTCTATTTTACTCACAAATACAATTATGTATGGCTGGAAATGTGAATATTAACAGTGTGAGAGATCTTGTAAAAAATTATTTTGTATAATTTTGAAAAAAACACAAAAGAATAGAACAATATAGCCTTTATGTCATCTCACAGAGTACTATCAGCATTAGCATTACCAAAAGTTTAAGGAAAAAATTTGGAGCCGTTTTTTGAGAAAATCGTGCAATTATTATCGAAAATTCTGCAATTATTATCGAAAATTCAGAGTCAACCGTGAAAATTGGACCTATGCCACCTTATAAAGTTAAGTCAATTCAGAGTTAACCGTGAAAACTGGACCAATGCCACCTTTATAAGGTGAATTCCTTTGTAAGGTAACTCTGAATTTTCGATAATGGAAACATTTCGAATTTTCTTCGGCGTCTTCCTAGAACTACAAAATTGTATATTTTCCTCGAAGTATATGTTACTCCATTCTTACAAGAAATTTAAAGGAAAAATTTGCAGCCGTTTTTCAGAAAATTTTGAAAATGTCTCTGGGGCTTCATGTAAAGTATCCCCAAAAATTAATGAATGTTTTTCAAAATTACAGAGCTTTGACTCAGGCCAGATGGACAGGGATTTCTTCAATTTGAAAACAATCCTACGCATGGTTGAGGCGCTAGTGGTTTTCACAGACGGACGGATATATGTTTTTAAAATAACTACTTTTTCGATATCAGGGAACACCAAAATGTATTAAAATCTCGAAATTGATTTTCTGCAACATTACATAACTTTCCCTATACTACGTATATACGTATGTATACGGGAAAGTAATTGTAGTAAGTAGTGATAATATCTTTTTGGACATCACTATATATTTTGTCCATGCTTCCCCTGAATTCTATACCTCTGTTATTTTATAGACGTTGTAGTTTCGTTAAAAGAAATCAAAGAAAATGCTTTATTAATTATGTAACGAGGGGCAATGTTGTGTCACGCAATTATGTTTATAAAAATGCATGGATTTATAATCCATACATTTTTCATTTTTGTTTCATTCCCCCCACTCCCCTCAAAAATGAACTGAAGTATCGGATTCCGAATCAGGACGGACTATGAACTACCATCATGAGGATCTGTGAGAAACTAATTTTGTCTATATAAACTGACAACATTAAAAATAAATATGCGCATTTTTATATTGTATTGAGGATCATTCAGTATCAATATTATTTAAAACCTTTTCATGACCTTTCCAATTTACTTTGAATATGATATTTACTTCTGTAGCTTAGGGGAGTTGTGAGAAGAATTGTCGGTTTTCAAAATGGGCCTCGACTTATAATAATAGTGCTCCCTTCACCACATATTTATGTTCACCGATTTCTGTCAGATTTGGACTCACGGATTTCAGTTCATGAAGCAGCTATGCTCCCCAGGGAAGCTTGAAAACTAATTAAGTTCCCTATTTACGAATTTTACGCTCTTTACATTTTCTCAAAAACTTTGGAGCTACTTGATTTAGATAGCTTGTCCATGAAATTGACAAATGTGTCAGGAATCGCCTTTTCTGCATGTTGGAAGTCGTCGCTGATGATCTTACTACAATATAAGAAGAGTTAAGTGCAGTAGGGCATTGACGTTTCAGGATGCTGAAACCGAAGAAATACTTCTCATCTGTACATGTAATCGTTCACCATCTTTGTTGGATTTCAACATACTAAAGAGAATTCAGAAAACATACACCGCACCCGAAAACAACCAAATGGGCATACAAAGCAGCCGTTGGTATCGTGTACCTCGACTGCTTTCGGCTACTTCGAGGACTAAATTCGCTGAACCAACTTCGGGGGACTAACTACATTTCTGGGCCCATATTGGCCCTCTTTCCCATAAAACGTGTTTATTTACATATGATTTTTTACTAGGAAATAAATTGAGCATACCGTACTGCTACAAGAATGAAATTAAATTTTAAAGATAGAATCAATAAATACAATTATTCTATGAACCATTTACAGAGTTGCTAGATGGTTAGTAGAACCTCTTCCCAAAAAGTGAACCAATTCTGTAAATCGTCAACTTAAAAGATGGGAAGAGAAGGAATTGACCATATTTACGCAGAGCAACGAGCCCCTTCCGGAATCTCCGGGAGGGGGGTGCGCGTCTCCCCAGGCCTCCGGCGGGGGGCGACCCGAGACTGTGGGCTTACCTTGGAGCTGCGGCGGAAGGGTCCTGGCTGCGACGGCGGCTGGAGTGGCCGACGAGGGCCCGCACGCGCGCTTTATACCCGCACGCACGCGCGCGCACTGGGTCGCGCAGGGCGCAGGCGACAGGTGCGGTAACGCCTCGCGACACCGGCGCCGGCCGGCGGGACGCCGCGGCGCCGCCGCCGAGGGCGTCGTGGGCGGCGAGGGGCGGGGGCCGAGGGCGCCTCGAGTTTGCACCTCGCTGTCGCTAAGGTGTTGCTCGGAGACGGGGGATTAGGAGGGGTCGTTGTGGAAGGGAGATCATGATATTTTTTTGTTGATTTTTTTTACTTATACGTCATGGCTCGGCGTCGCCGACAAAGGCGATAGGGGCGGGGAGGTCGACGTGGGCGCCTCGAGTTGCACCGTACTGTTGCTAAGGCGTTCCTTCCGGACGGGATGTTAGAGGGGGAATTAATGGAAAAGGGCTTACAGTAAAAATGTACTTTTGAATTTCAATAAGTTATTTTTATTTAAATTGGAGTTGTTTATACCTCTTGGCACGCGGCGTCACCCCTGAGGGCGATACGGACAGAGTGGACGCCTTAGGTAGCACCGCGCTGTCGCTAAGGCGTTGCTTCTGCAAAAACTTTTTAACTTGAATAAGATCTTTTTATTAAAATCGAATTTGTTTATACCATGCGGCGTCGTTACCGAGTGAGGTTGAGAAGGGGTCGTTGTAAAAAGGAATCATGCAGTTCTCGTGTAATATTTAAAAAAATAGTAAATTATTTATTTAAATAATATCTCGTTCTCTAAAAGGCCAGAAGCCGAGTAGTAAACCTCGCCGAGTTCTTAAAACTCTTGGAAAGCATGTGACATACAAAATAGAAAAAAATACAAAAATATATTTTTAATAGTTCAAAATAAACATTTTATAATAATCACTTTGAAGATTATTCATGCCCTTTCCCTTCAGCTCTCATTTCAATAAGAGCAAAAGGATTCGGGGTTTGCGTATTTCGACGGCAAAACTTTTATATTAAATTTTTAACTTGTTTTCGATGCAAAGTAATAGGGTAAGTTCCTCTAATGTGGAATACGTTCCTAATGTGAAGGACCAAATTATCGGACTTGCAATGAGCTGTGATCTAGTGACAAGATTTGGGAATTACTCGGAAGAGCGTAGATCGAGCATAGAAAATGTTTTTTCAGTTGAATCTCTGAGAGAAGTGACAAAGCGTTTTCTCTTCAGAGCGTCAACAGAAATATTGGAGTTGTCGCTCGTGTGCCGTAAATATTAGAATAATTATCTATATTGAAAAAATCCTATGTTTCTAGAATAATATGTTCTTCGAACGATCCGAAAAACGTAGTGGAGAAAGGTGAGCATCAAGAGAGTTTATGTTTTTATTGTGTGAGTTAGGGGCTCCACGGATGAAATTTTGGGAAAACAATAAAAGACTATGTCTATTGGCTTAATAATGATATAATCTAAAAAGTTGCACATTTTACAAAGTACATTGGTTGTCTAGATGTTCACTTAAACCTGTAAGCCTTTCACACACAATACCAATCAACGCCGCAGTAATTTGTTTGCACTTTCCTGAAAATATCATGCACAATTTATGCAGTGAGATTCCAACTTAGTCTATTGGACAAGTAAAGACATTGTGCAGACTTCCAGGGGCATTTATAATATTTAATTTCATCTGTGCTGGTTGTAATTCTTTGAAACTGGGATCCATCTATTTAATAGCCAACACAGCGATACGTCAACTAAAATCTCAACTCTCTCTGAATCTAATTTCAGTAGAATAGTTGTGTGAAGAGACTAGAGTTCTCATCAGTCCCTCACACAACCAGACCTGCACAAAATGCCTTCAATCATTACTTACTCTAGGATGTAGAATACACACACATAAATCAGAAACAATAACAACTAAACAACAAAACACCATTTCTAATATAGAGTCAAAACAGAAATACTTCTTTTCGAGCAATGTTCCTTGCACGGCTTGCGCAACGTAACCTCACCAGTAGTTACTCGTTTCCACGACTCGGGCTTTCCAAAAGCTCCTTTGATCCAGGCACTGTGGGCCCGGCCGTGCGGTAATCGTCAGGGTCAGTACTTCGCCTATCCCTGTCACACTGCGATCCGTAACCAAACTCACCACTAACCAAAATGATCACGTATTATGCGATCGCGCGCACCCGCCACCCCAACAGATGGACCGTGTTTATTCCATAAACTTGCTAGTTCGGAACTCACTAGCCCAGCAGGCGTTGTCTACGTCTAGACGGCCATCGCGCGGGCATTTGAATTGCAAGGTGCCAGCCTCAGGAGAAGGCACTATGTGATTGGTCACAATTTAGTAAGTGGTCGATGTATATCTAAGGAAATATCACAGAATATTAAAGAACATTGAGGCAGATTTTCACCGCGAAACAGCTTGAAGATACGGTCGCGAAGTCTCTAATGTGGAATACGGGCATTGTCCAAATGTAGAATACTAGGAAAACTCGGCAGACGTTGTTGTGCCTTTCATCTCCTTCTTTCCCCTCCCATCTCCCTTTCTCATTGTCTCTCCCTCCTTCATTCTCCCTGTCGCTGTCTGTATGTCTCTGGCGCTCTGTGTCCCTCTCATTCCCATTTACTTGCAGATTCTGCACATCTCTGAGCAGGTGAGGTAATATCGGGAAGCGCCGGACCAGCAAAAATGTAATTGAATGTTCAAGAAGGTTTCATCCTATATATTACAATATGACAAACGTTCCTTTGAGGCCTTTGGCCTCAACATTGTAGTTTTTAAGGTCATAGAACGCATCGTTTAGGAGATATTTAACGATATAGATTCAAAATGGCGCAGAATGTGTTGCGGGTTGCATTTGACGTAAATACACTCGTCATAAAAAAGCTGCACCCCGAAGGACCCTACTGATTCGCTGCAAAATTGGTGGGTATTTTGCACATAATTCACTAAGCCAATGATTTCGTTTTCACGGTCGCCCGCGCGCTGGGAGGTCGGGGGTAAGGGCGTGACGTCGCGCCCACCGGCCGAGAAAAGAGGGTCTCAAACGGCCGCGCCGGCCATAGCGACATCGGGTAACGTCGTCACAGCGTCACCTGCACGTACACTATGCCTAGCCGACGCGTTCGACAGCCGGTTGTCAGTTAAACGCGTTCGAGAGGAGCCGCATCGAAGGCCGGGAGGCTGGTTGGTTCTGTCACCGCTTTGCACGCCACACCGGTCGTACGGACACACCATCGCCCGCTGTTGGCGGCAATGGATTGAGGAAGGCACGCACACACGACGTGCAGGATCTGGACGTCCGCCACGCACCACGAGCATTGAGGACCTACGGATGGTTCGCCACGGGCGACCAGATCCAACGGCAACGATAGGTGCTTCAGCGGTGATTCAGCGGGCTGTGAAGTCTGCACTATCACATCCTTTAAGTGCCAGTACCACTGGCAGGCAGTGGGCTCAACGCAGGGCAACGCAGGGTTCGCGTTGCGCAGACCGTTACGACGCCTGCCCCTCACACCCTAGTAACGTCGCTCCAGGGAACGACGGACCTGGAGCCATGCAGACTTGCAGTGGGTCATCATCAGCGACGAGTCCCGCTTCTGTCTTAATGGCGTCGACCACTGGGTCCGTGTCTGAAGGCGGAGTGGGGAGCGCCACGACGAGCGAGTTGTGGTATCCCATCACACGTCCCGCCAGCCTGGTGTGATGGTGTGCGGGGCCATATCCTATAGTACCCTTTCACAGTTAGTGTTCCTCACGGGCACCGTGACAGCCGCAAGGTACGTTCAGGAGATCCTTCAACCGGTGGCCCTGCCGTTCGTGATTGCCCACGCATATGCCCTATTTCAACAGAAAAACGCGCTTCCGCATACCACAGCAATCTCCCGAGCATACCTTGCAGCCGTGGATACTCTGCCATGGCCAGCCGCATTGCCAGGCCTTTCCCGATCGAGAATGTTGGGGGTGCTACCGGGCGTGCGAACAGGACGCCACCAATCTGCAAGAACCGCGCGCTGAGGTGCAGGATGCATGGCATGGACTAGCACAGGACTCCGTTAGAGACCTGTAAAATTCCATGCCACGACGTCTGCACGCGTGTGTTTACCAACATGGCTACCTCACGCCAAACTAACATGTACAGTCTGTGGGCGTGTAGCGCAGTAAATATTGGTCCTACAAAAGTGAAAATGTAATCCTTTGGTATGCGTGGTACCCTCTACCTGCCTGCCAAGCGCCATGTAGTGGAATTACAACAGATTTAACAGCACATGAACCTTCTCGGTGAAATATCATGTAGAAGTGCCAACGTTCATGGAGATTGGTTTCACAGTGTTGGAGTTTTAGCTCTTATATATATATATATATATATATATATATATATATATATATAGAGAGAGAGAGAGAGAGAGAGAGAGATTCCGCATTGTCGCTATGGATAGAATGTAGTTGTTTTTTTGTCTTATAAATTAAATTTTATTTTATAACATTCTATTCTGTATTGTGCATGTGTACGATCCAAGAGCACGACTGATTGGACTCAGCGTCAAAAGTGTGAGGTTAGGGCTCATGTCCATGTGCAGGTAATCCAAAACGAAAATCATCTGCAGGAATCGTCTGCAATATGAAACCAAACATGTATTCTTGCGTAAATAAATGTTCTAGACGTTAATGCGTTTATCATTTGCTAAAGAAAAAAACATTCACTATTCCACTTTAGAAACAGGATGCGCCTAATACGGGATCTATGTAGACTTTTTTTCGTAATATCGTAAATTTCCAAATTAACATCGTAAAATTAATATCGTAAATTTCCAATTGTAATAACGCTTGTGTATAAATGACTATTTTAAGTAATTATTTACACTAGTCTTCACATTTGCGCTTATTTGTGAAGTACCTAATTACGCATCAGACCATCATATTCCATCTGATATAAAAAAATCAATGTTTGCTTGTATTTTAATCGCTGCCGTACGGTTCACCGGATTGCGATAAAACTTTGTCAACTTCTTGCTTGCACTTGAGCAAAGGCTATAGGCATTGCAGAATGGAAACGTCCATATTTGTGTCTCACATTGACGTAAACTTGGGAGGGGTTGTTGTTTATGATTTATGCGTTTGCTACTCTAGCCCCCATGAACGGAAGCTCTGTCAACCTGCAGCACACTCAAGTACTAAGTGCGATTTCGCTGCATATTCTACTCCTGGGATTGTGAAATATCGGCCGAAATTATTACTTAACATTATCTCGAGCAAGAATATCAATTTTCTCCATGACAGTGTCTTAGCAAATGCATGCCCAAACTTGAGGGAGAACGTTTTAAAAATAGGTTACTTGACAACTATGTCCAAACCAGGACATAGACCAAACCCCTACCCACGTAACAAGTAACTTGTGAAGTGTGATACATTGCAATAGCAAAGTATTGCCGGGCCAAATAGTCTTTAATATAATCCCAAAATAAGTCAATAATCCGGTCAAAGGGTTGACGATCAAAAAGAATTATTTTATTGATAAAGGTATATCTCAGGTGATTTATTACTGCACGATCTCAATTTAATCGATGCAAATGTGACCAGTGGCTTTCCATACTGCCCCTTGATCTCCTAGCGGCCGTATTTTTAGGCGACCCTTCACCTTCTTGTTATGTATCTCAGAAGAGATCGTTTCAAAATTTTAACGGTCGGTAAACAAGGCTACCCCTTGACACTGTCAGTTGTAAACAACACGGGTAAAACGTGTCAAGACAACTGTTTCTACTTCCGCTAAGATGTGTTTTCGTCATCATTGGATTTCTTCGATAGATGTATTTTAATTTCTATTAGTAATGAAAGTTGTCTTCAGTTCTGTGTAGATGTTTATGCTTTACGGCGTTTCGTCATGTTACTTCATACTGTTCAGGAGTTCATAAATTTCATCATTCATCTGATACTAAAAGTTATGTCATGGCGTAACTATTTATGCCCTGATTGCTTGCAGTACGATGAAATGTCAAGATCTCTTGGCTGCAAAAAACGAAGTTCAGTGATCTCATGTTGTATCTAAACATTGTGACATTAATGAGCATTAGTGATGGCCAAACTCTTTTATTATTTGTAATCGATTAATTATAATCGAGAAAATAATCAATTTTAAATAATCAATTAATTAGTTGCAAAGTAACAATTCAGAGATTAATGGCATGAATAATCCTTATGTAGGATGGCAAGAATTTCTGTACATTTTTCGCATAATTTAAAGGGAGGGAAAAACAAATATAAATAGAGATAGATTGTCTGAATCATCTTCTTTATCTATTACCTGTGGATATGTAAGCTTAAGGGTCGAAAAATTTCCGACGTATTTTTTCCTGAATTTAGCTGTTTTCCACGCTGTTTGCAATTCACAAAATTATTCGTAAGCTTGGTGAACTCTGCCATTATTTACGTTTACCGTGGCTATTCCACTTATTAGCCATTCAATAATTAGCAATTGCATTTAAACAAATGATAGGCTATCAAAATCTATTAAAAGTACACACGTAAATAAAGCAATAGGTATCGTCCAGAGCACTGATTTGAAAAAAATAGCCGATAGCGAGACAACGCACTGTTCACTGGAGTCCGGTTCAAAGCGAACTTTCTTTCTTTTATATTTTCTGTCAGAGACTGAAGCAAAGCTGACTGACGATGATCTTCAGACCATCTGGCAGCCCTGTAAATGGTTCAACACATAATCAATTGTAGTACATGTGTTTTATTATTTTTTTTTAAATTTGCTTTTTTATGGCTTTTAGTATTTTGTTTATAGCATTAACGTCTAAGTCATCACCACAGTGGATTGTGTTTATGTTTTTTATTATCTTGTAAAATATGCCATACGTAAAAAAAAGTTTCTAGGAAAAGGAACATCAGAGCGGCCCAGAAAAGTGGTCCCCCTTTTTTAGGCATGCCTATATTAGTTTCTTAACCCTACACCGAATTTACACCAAAATTGACATTCCACGATCGATCTGACTGATATCGACGCGTTTGGAAATTGGAAAGTTCTTAAATTGTTTTGAGAGGTATGTTAGATGCACTTTTAGGCTGTTTTACATATTTTCTCAAAAATAGCTTTTAATTTTTTCTTTTTTTTATTAACTGCACCAAGTCACGCCTAAAAAATTGCACTGGACCTACTTCCAATAAATGCGTATGAATACCAGTTGCTCCCATTTTGATTTCCTTGAATTTCGTTGGTAGATGAGACTGTTCTTTGATTTGTAAATAAATATGCTTGTCTAAACTCCACAATTCAAAGATTTAATTGAGAACACTCTGTTTAAAAAACACTAAATTTTGGCACAGTCGGAAGAACTATAAGTAAAACGGAAACTTCTAAGACCAAATCTTCCAAATCAGAAATTTTCCATATCACTGGCCTTATAGGCATTGTAGCTCCATTCGATCTTGATGTCTGCCGACTTTCTGTACACAAGACATGATTCAAGAATTTTCTAATTGTTAATCAAATATCTGATAAACTGCTTGCGAATGTATTCATTACTATAATCGGCGACACACAATTCTAATTATTAATTATAATTCTTATGTAGGTCCAATAATTTTCAGGCAGACTCAACATTTATTTATTTTTATTGTACATTCTTTCCAGGAAAGAATTATAATTCTTATGTAGGTCCAATAATTTCCAGGAAAGAATGTACAATAAAAATATATAAATGTTGAGTCTGCCTGAAAATTATTGGACCTACATAAGAATTATAATCATTAAAAAGGCAGTCTTTGACTAATCTAATTAATATTACTCTCTATAAAGAAGAACTAATTATTAATTGATTTGCTGGCTCCTGAAGATCCTATTACAAAGACATTACAAGAAATATTTCAAGCATTGTCTGGGCACTTCGAGCCTCCTCTACTTGAAGTGGCAAAGCGAGAAAAATTCTACAGTCGACGTCAGCTCGAATTAGAGTCGCTGGCAGAGTTTGTCGCAAATTTGAAAAAAAAGTCATCAACTTTCGACTTCAATTCATATATGCCGACTGCACTGGGGGACCAATTCATGACAATTTTATAACAAATACTGATTTTCAATCCTTCATTCAAAAAAGACAAAAAATCTGAAAATGTGGAAGGATGTATGTTCAGATGCAGAGTTCCGGGAAAATGTGAAACAGTGTTTTTAAGGTTTGAAATGCGTTTCGTATCTCCGAATACTTCGATCAGCTTCACTTTCCCGAGCGTGTGTTAGCAGGGGTAGCACTGCTTTGCCTTGCGTAGCAGACTGTTACATTCAGAACAAGAATTAAACGTTAAATACGAGTCGAAAACAATCCAAATTACTAAAAAAATGCTGATTCTACGTACATAACAAGTGGCGCTACAGAATGGCACATGCTTTCTCGCATTAGTTTTCTATTTCCTTGGGTCTGGGCTATTCGGAATTGCCACAGCCTCGTGCCAGCTGCCATCCATCGCCGCCTAAAATACATTTTCTTCACATTATCTTAAGTATTCGGTTTCGTAATGGTAGAACGAAAATATTAAGTTTAGAATATTAAAAAATAGTAAAACCTAGTCTTAAATGACAAATTTATTTGTAAATATGGAGCCATTTTTAAGAAATGGCGTTTAAGCGCTACTAAAATGCGAAATTTGAAGCTCTTTTTCACAGAACATTTTTGAGTTTTCGAAACACTTCATTAGAAGTCAGTTGAAGCATTTTAACTTACAAATACAAAAGTGTTTAGAAAGTGTTTAGTAATGTGCATGTTAACGATGTGAGAGATCTTCCAAAATAAATGCATTTGTATAATTTTTGAGAAAAGGAAAAAATACGCCAAATTGAGCTTTACGCCATATTAAAGAGTCCAATTAGCACTATCGGTTCAAAAAGTTTGGAGAAAAAATTCGGCGACATTTTTGAGAAAATGGCGTTTGAGCGTTTCTGAAAATGCGGAATTTTGAGGATTCACAGAAAACGGTTGTTTTCGACAAACTTTTTCCAAAATCTCAAAAATGTTCTGTGAAAAAGTGCTTCAAATTTCGCATTTACAGTAGCGGTTAAACATCGTTTTATTAAATACGGCTCCAAATTTTTCAAAGGAAATTGCCATTTAGGACGAAATTTTACTGTTCTTTAATATTCTTAAAATAATATTTCTGTTATACCATTAGGAAAACGAAAAATTAATAAAATGTCAAAGAAATGTACTTTGAGCGGCGATGCAAGAGAATGTGACGAGTCCGAATAGCTAGCCGATACCAAAGGAAATAGAAAACTAATACGGGAAAGTCTGTGCCATTCTGTAGCACCACTAGTTGCTATCTAAGGTTCCAACTAAAAAGAATATATTGTGCTGTTTATACGAAAAAATGGTTTAAAGAAAAATAAAAATTGCCTATGTTTGTCACAACATTTTGCAAAAAACTATTAATGTTTTTGATTTTTTTCAATTTTTGAAAAATGAGGATATTTAGCCAACACGAGTCCTGACAATTTTTTAAGCACCCTTCAGACTATCAAAAAAATTTCATCAAAAACGAGATGAGACCAAAGGAAATAGAAAACTAATACGGTGAAGTCTGTGGCATTCTGTAGCACTACTAGTTTTGACTTGTCTCCCACGTTTATATTTGCATTAGCGATAATTTCTTCACATTATTGCATTTATAAGTGCATGTGCTTTAATTAAGTCTGATAAATTTTTTCGAAAATCGAAATGGTTTCTGTGAAAATGATACCGAAATTCCCATTTTCAAAACACTCAAAAGCCATTTTCCCAAAACGGCTCCAAATTTTTTCATTGCGGTTTATGAACGGACATTGTTAAATGGAGTGAATAACATGACATAAATGTCACATTGATGTATTCTTCAATTTTTTCAAAAGAACACAAACATTTGTATCTTTGGTTTTGAAATATACCTCACTTCATTAATATTCGCATTAACAGCGATGTGTATACATTATTGCATTTGTAGGTAGAAACCCTTCAAATCATTACAAATTAAGTTTTTCGAAAAATCATGTTTTCTGTAAAAAGAGCTACAAATTCGCATTTACAGAAACACTTAAACGACATTTTCTCACAAACAGTAGAAAATTCTTCAAAGAAAATGTCCATACAGGACGAGGTATTCTTTTATAATACCGTATGTGACATTTCAGTTCTACCTTTAGGGGACTGGAAAATTGAGAAAATGTGAAAAAATGTTCTTTGCATGGCGATAAATGGCAGCTAGGAAGAGAGTGGGGCAAAATCGAAAAGCTAGCCTTGACTAAAGAAATTACATTGTTTAAGTACACAATAACTGCAATATCTTTTGTGTTACGATTTGGTGTTTTTACTTATTTATGTTCAATTTTATGATTTAAGTTTCTATCAATTGTTAGTTTATGTTTTTATAGTTTCTGCCTGATGATGTGGTCTCATGTGACACAAAAGTTCGTACTCACCTATATTTCACATTCTAAATTGAATGTTCAATGTGAAAGTATTTCGGTATATCTGTCGTGTTCTCGCATGACGTTCAAGTTGGCGTGCAAACAGCAGTGCAGCGCGTGCTCTCTTGAGGGTTGTCATCAGCGGTGGGTACAGCCCGACGGGCACGAGCTGGGAGGCGAGCCTCTCGCCGCTCGGCGCCGGCCTATAAGAGGGGCTAGCCGGCACCTCAAACAAGTCTGCTAGTGGAGTCTGCTAAGGGTTTCAGCGAGTGAGTAGCGAGTCGACTAAGTGAGCGCCTGGTGTCCTGAGACGGAGTCCAGCCTTCGGAAGGGAGTAGTCCAAGAGGAGGCCCGGGATCGCCCAGAGAGAGGCGACGCGAGTCTATAACCGCCTTACTAATAAACGTTGAGTAAAATTTACTTCTAGAGTAAGCTTGAAGTAGCCAAAATCTTTACTAATAAACATGGAGTAGCGCAAGCTTGGAGTAAGGGCGGCGTAGTTACCATGGCAACCGCTGTTCCTAGTCGACCCCTAGTTTAAGCTCGGAGTAAGCGTGAAGTAGCGCAAGTCCGTGGCAATTCACAGCGAAGGAGGTTAGAATATATGGAGATGACATTATCCTCAGAAAGTGAAGGTCTTTTGATGAGAGCACTCCGGTCGGGCGCGATGTTTTGTTGACAAAACATCTCAATTAACTCGGCTCGCAAGCTTTGTACTTTCATACGCCCAATTTACGGCTTTGTGCCAATGTGAAATAGTGTTTGGGGTTATTTATTTTTAATTTTATTTTCTTGGGAATAAATGTTATAAATTAACATTTAATATTAACGTTTTTTTTCAAAACAAACAAAAGATTCAAAATTGGAACATTTTTCTCCAACATGAGTGTTTTTTAGTGCACCTCTCTTTACATGTAGGCCTAAATTTAGTAGATAAATCCAATTCTGTTCCAGTTCATGGGAGAATACCCATATCCAGAATGTAATGAAATGGCGAAGTTTTCATTGGTTTTTTAGAGAGTCATACTATTATCACACTACATTTTGATGGCATTCATCCATTGCAGCACTGGTGTTCTAAGAATTTTGTGGCATAAATCCGAGTTTTTAGGTTAGCATTAAGGTAAATAAGCTACAGGTTGGAGCCTCAGAGCCCAAGAGGTCTAAAAAAGTCTTAAAGAAGTGGCAAAGCTAAAAAAGGTTATGAAAATATGCAAATTTTTATTTAGTTGCAGTACAGAAATACAAATTAATTAAATTTGATAATCACACTGTTAGAGTTGAAAACAGATTTATTCGAAGACCACCATATTCATTCTCATCTATTTCAACTTCTTGAGTAGATGACAACATTTTTCATGCCAAAATCCATCACAGCAGCTGACTCAAATGGTTTCTTTTCATACACCCAACATCTAGCTTTTTAAGTACAAACAATTTAAAATAATAAAATGGGACAGATAATTCAGTCCAGTGTGTTCTTTATTTAGTGAATTCAAGAGTTAAAAACAAGTATTGAGTTTACTATGGGACAAGACAAACTCAATTCGCTAACAGTAAGGTTCAGTGAAAATTATAAGCTCTGAGGTTTATCTTTCAAGAATACTATTTCTGATTTTATAAACAAAATATTACATTAACAGCATTTTTAGTAAGTTTTTGTCAGTTATGGTGTTGATATTGCAGCTAATTTGACCTACAGACATTATATTATATGATAATTGTCATCAATTTTTAAACTAAATATTTGAATAAAACTATTATTTGAGGCATGTTGTATTTGTTTAATTAATTTTTAATAAAAGGGGTAAAATATCCTCTTTAAAAATGTTATTTTCACTGTAAAAAGGAGGGGGGTCCCAAAAATATTTTAGTTTGGTGCCTTGAAAATGGTAAATCCACTGTTCCATAGAGAGACAACAAAAGTAACATTTTCATGAAATGATTTTGCAGTAAAGGTACCTAATAGTAAAGTGAAAGGAAAACTGAAATAGAAGGAAATTTTTATAAAAATATTTTTTATATTTATTATCCATTAGAAAACATTTTAAAAATTAAAAATTTGTGCCATCTTGGAATTGAATCTTCCTCAGACCTTAAGAAATTTTTATATTAATTATTTATCATCATTGGTTTTTAAAAAATATTAAATTGATATTAGAAAAAATTCTTTAATTTTTTTAAAAAATATGTACCGATTGATGTAGCTTTACACAGAGAGTTACATTTGAGCAGGTATTTTCTGTAATTCTCTGTGGCAAGTTACTGCTTACTGCTGTTACTGTTACTGCAACAGTTTCACAATAATATTCCAAAAATATATATGAGTTTTTTAATTTAAAAATTTGGTGTGAAAACCAGTTTTTAGATAGATGATTTTAAAGTATATTCTTAAGTCACTTTGAAAACTAAGCTGTATCAACTTGCACTTCTCTTATTTTCCCCACCTAATTTTGTCTTCAGTCGGCATTGATCCTGCACGGGATTCAACTTTTATGAAGCTGCTGTTGGTGGCATGTCTTTAACTGATTTTTTTTTTTGCAATTATTGTGGTAGAGGAATTCATGTTGAAGTCATATATTGGTTGATGCAATCTTTGCAAAAATTTTATTGAAGATTTCCTTTAAGCATATTCCCTAAATAACACTGCAATGATTAATTTGCGGTAAAGTTTTTGGCCTCCCTCACGTTTTTAATTTTGTTGTTGACTGTATCACTATAACTATAGACAGAACAGTTTTCATCTATTCCTTGTCAGAGAATTTCTTCTTCTCAGATCCATTAAAAAAACATTGTTAATACTTCTGTTCAATAAATTGGAATTAAATCTTATAGTTAGATTCTCTAAAGCATTTCATTTCCATTTCTTTATGTACTCACAATTTTCAATTGGATTCATTGAAAATACCTTTTATTATTTTTTTTTGAAGCTATCATAATTTCTCAATGACATTAAATTAAAGGTACAATTGTAATAATACTTGGCTTCAAGCTCATGAGGAAAATTCAGTTCAACTTCAGACAGAAATTAAGCAATTTTTTTTATTTACCGTCACTTAATGAACTCTTGGGAGGCCTAATATTCTTTCCATGTTTGTTTTGCTTTATCGCGTTCATCTTTCTATCTATTCACTCAAACCAAGTATTATATTTGCAACACGTTCCTTAGCGAAATATCAATGTATGATAAATATAAAATATATTACGAAAGATAGATTTCAGGCAATTGGTCAAATTATCCTATTGCTTAACATAAGGGGCTTCATTTTCGGCTGTGAAGAATGTCTTCTCCGTATATTCATATTTCTAACCTCCTTGTTTACAACAAAGGGCGGATGCTGGACGCCGAAACCTGATGCAAAGACGTCTTTGCGATGATTTATTATTGATTTAATTTATTAATAGGTTATAATGATACGCAATATGATCGATACATAAACGTAACTATCGATGGAACATCCGACTTACGAAGTCGACACGAGGTTTTTAGGCGTTGCCAAACGTTGTTTGTGAAGTAATGCCGGCGTAGATACTCCTCGCTTACTCCGCGTTTATTAGTAGAAAGTTACTCTTCCCTTACTTCACGCTTACTCTGGAAGTAGTTACTTCCGAAGTAAACGTGTTACTCCTGGCTTAAACCAAACCTCTATTAGTAAGGCTGTAAGAGCGGTGGGTCTTAGTGAGGTCCTCTCACGAACAGTGCCGGGAAGGGCACGGAGGCGACTACCACGTGTGAGTGGGAGAGTCACCCTCCCATACTGGGGACGGTCCAACAGGGGCCGCGGCCCTTGCAACCGCAGCCATTGATCTGCTGGACGAGGGTGTTTCTCAGCGGAGTACCTCAGCTCTGGGAGGCCGGAGATACCGGGCCGGCGTGATGAGAGATTAGTCGTGGCACTAGACCATCGGAGATTTATTGTTCCGGAAAGATGTGTGGTTATGTGGAGAGTCTGTCAAACGTAAAGAAGTTGGTCTAAATAAACGATTGTTAGGAGAAATAAATTTTCACTTTCCTAAACCTAACAATTTCATTGTAATTCCATTGGAATCAAATCTTCATTTCAAAATATTAAGACAAATATTTAATATTTAGGAATAATAAATTAAAATATATTTAATCTTAAGAAGTTATTTAGTTATTTAGGAGGAGTTATTTAATGAGTTAAATTAATAATATAGTTAGTTATTTACCACGAATTACTTTATATGATCTCCCATACGGCGTTGCCATACAGTGTTGCGATAAGGCAGTTTAAAAAGTTATTCCGAGATTTTGTATGTTGGTCGGGGACATGGATGGATGACGGAAAAAATAAGGAGGCTTAACTTAACGTTAATATTACATTGTCTCTACGTTTAATAAAATGTTACATTCAACTACGTAAAATTTAGGAAGAATATAGTATATTAAGATATGCATAAGATAGAAATTACGAAATGATACTGTAGTTACGTACATAGCCCACTCTACACAAGCCGGAGTGATAACACTGGCAATGCAGCACTCGCTCGGGATAGCCGGCTGACTGCCCGGCCGTCCCGGGCCTTAGCCTCCGAATTTTTTCAGGTATCTTGTATGCTATGGCACTATTTTCATGCTACATGGCTGATTTGCATAATAAATAAGATCTATATAATCAGAAATTTGCGAGCTCAGAAGAGAACGCACAACTGTACCCGTATTAACTCAGTTTACAAAGGTTAAAGTTAAACCTTTATTTTAAAGCAAGTAAGCATAATACTTTTAAACTAGAAAGATGAATTGCTTTGTCTAGGGGCAGATTTAGGGTTATTGACAATTCAAAACAGAGAATTGATTTGATACTTCCATTTATTAAATATCATTTCATTGTTTTCCTTGAAACACATAACTTTCTTTTCTTTTTATTTACATTTTGCAAAGCATCATTCTTACGTTTAACATAATTATTAATGAATATATTGGTAACAGTATTATTAAGTTTATCATAAATGTTGGAATGAGGAGTTATGAGAAACCAATATCATTGATAAGAAATGGCAAGGCATTATCAGAACATACCCCTTCTTTCAACAGTTTCTGAAAAACATTCTTCTGTTTGCCTCCTTTAGAAATAAGGCTCTGAAATACGTGTAGTCATTAAATTCCATGCATATTTACAACACAGGATGGGTATGTTAAACCACCTCTATTCAAAATATCAAAGCACAAACTATTATAATGATAAGATTTTATCAGATAAATGCAATGCAAACAGAACAGAGTTTGTTCTGCTTTATGTGATACATAGCCACAAACATAAAGAAATCCTGGTTTCTCTAACGCATCATTATCGTCCACAAGTTGAGAAACATTACCCTCAAAATAATCAAGAAAAGAACACTTTTTAACATGAGGCAAATCTTCAGTATCTGCGTCAAACATTTCACGTCTAAATTTAATACTACCATAACGAGCAGATGTTAGGCCTTACAAACTTTTAACCCTTGTTTAGAATATTTTGAGAAGATGCAGTGTCATACATTAAATGGACTTTATTCTGATCATTTTTGGCAGCAATAAGGAAGGAATATTTATTTGGGGAATTTTCTGTGGCTTTGAAAACAAGTCTCTATTTACTTTATTATTGTCACACATTATAGTAATCACTTTTAATCTACAGTTCACTATCTAGTGCAATCCTTCAAGAGTTTTTTCATGTAACTCTTTTCCAGTAATATCTTTACTGGATGTAAACAAATTATTTCTTTCATCCTACCAAAAGCAGAAGAAACTAAAAATGCTTGAACAGTCTTAGCTCCCTCTGAGCTACAGAATTTTCTGCTGAGCCTGTGGTAACACCACCCTTAAACTGGGAAAGATGAATTTACATAAATTTCATACAATTGGAGAGTAACAAGTTTCTTCTTTTCAGTGAGTTTGTTAGCAATAATTAAAAAAATGAGAATTATTACAATCATTATATGGGGATATATTAAAAGATGACACCAAATTCTGTGTATGTTTGGGATGAGTTAAGTATAAAATATTATTCACCCCCAGGATACTTTATGCAGTCTGAGACTATTCATATATCAAAAATGAATATAGCATCATATCAATAGAATATTTACGCTTAGTCATCCCACACATCAACTGCTCAGAATGAAAAACAATCAGCTTGACATTTACAGCTCCCTCTGAAAATTTTTTTTCTATGTCATTGACAGATTCTTTCAGTTTAATTAAACTATTTTCAACATGAGTATCAGATCCTATATCAACATTGACATACCTTAGTAACATATTTTGCAGTTGTGATCACCTTGTTAGCTTCAGGTTCGAAGGTAATACCCAATTCAAAGCATTTGCACATATGAAATTTTGATTAACACACACTTGGACAATCAGGTCACTGTCTATTATAAAGCTTGTTAACACACTAGGAATTCCTTCAACTGACAAAGTATAAAAATATAAAACAGCATTACTTTTACACTATTCCACTTGTCCACTCCATTAAGTCATTAAATTTTCACACAAATCATCTAAGCCTTCAGTAACATCACGTGCTAACCACTGTTCATTTCTCTTCTTAAATTCCAATTCAGCAGTCTTTCTACTCTCTTCAGGGTCTCTACGGGTTTGCTAATTTCGTGTACGAAAATACTCCGGCAGATTAGGGAAATATCTTGGGAATGGAGTGTTACTCAATGTTGGTTGAGAACGAGGATATTTCTTATCAATGCCATCTGAATCTTTATTGTAGTGATACCGAATAGATTCAAGTTTATTCTGCCGCAAAATAACTCCACGCAGGCGGCGACGCGAGAGATGCGAGGCGCCACGGGGGCGACCCGAGGGCCAGGCGAGGCGCCACGGTGTCGGCACCCTTCGCTCCATAATTCGTCGCGGACACGTGTGCCCCAACTCTGGGTAGCCGCTCTGCACACGACCCCTTCAGTATTTTTCCACGACGCCTGGAACTCTTCCGTCAACCTCCCTAGAGATTCCTAGCCCCTCACAACCCCCCCGGTCGTTAATAACTGCCCCTTTTCGACGCAAAATTAAAGCGAGAGGGAGCGATAACCAGCCCCTCTCTCACTCTTTTCTCGGCCTCGAAAACATCCTCTGATTGGCAGAAAATATCTAATGCGCAGTACCCTTTCGCCAATAGCAACCAGAATTCGGGTTTGTTCTAGAATATTCCAGAGTCACAGGGATAATTTTGGTAGGGGGAACGAGGTTTCCTAAAACTTGGAGCGACGAGGCACAAAAGAGAAGCTGGGGAGCTGTGTTCAGAATCGGACGCAAGTGGCGGCCGCAGGGGGGAACCTGTTATATTCTGTTGTGGCGTTCGGTTCGATGGACTTAGAAAAATTATTAAGTTTCTTGTAGAGTTTGGGTACAAGACTTCTGTGACGAACGCAGGCCGCAGAACAGTATTATGAACATTTGATAGCAATTCGTATTATATTACGTCCGATTTACGTGCGAACTCCGAGACTCTCTTTTCCTTAGTGAATTTGTGCGATAATTCACGGGCTCATTAGTATCAAAGTATTGTGAGATCGACCGGGAATGAAACCGACCGTGTCAGTGAATGAACTGTGCTGACCCATTCACCGCAGCGAGCAGACGGCGCTTTTGTGTTCCGGCCGCCTTGGCCGCTACCCTCGCAAGTACCTGATCTGACCTACATTTTCCGAGCGGCGCCCCTCGCTCGCCACGAACCTCGCAGCCAGCTGACCTGAGGTCGTTCAACTTCAGTGGGTGGCGCAGGCCGCCTAACAGAGGTATTTTCTGTTTGAGTGTCTTATGTCGTACCCGCGATCGAGAGGTGTGAACAGTACATCAGACAATCAGTGTTGACTTCCTCTCGACCGGGCGACCGAAGAGGAGTTCCCGGCCGCGCATGGCCGTCAAGCGGGAATTCGCGCGCGAAGAAGAGTTTCATCTGATTGTAATCACTTTGTAATTTTTTGTTCTCTTATGTGCATGACATTTCATTTTTTTTTGTTTTATTTCGATTTTGGGGGCATGCTCGCCAGAGTTATCATCACCAGACCATTAGCGTTTTCTTTTTTTTAATGAATAAATTCAACTTGTTCTAAATTCACATGTTTGACTTCTCATTCAACCTAGGCCACCGGCTTCCTCCATCTTCGCCGTTTCAGGTAATCTGTCGACTGAGCGGGCCGGCTACCCGTCTGAGGCGCCCAACCGAAGACCCGAGGTAGTTGCAATTGGCTTTCCCACCGTGGGGCTCGATTAACGCGAAATAATCGTAATTTTCATTTTTAATATCCCAGATAAGCGCCCTGAGATTTCTCTGCCTAAATTATTAAATTGTTTAAATTATTAAGATGATGGATGGAAGCACGGTGTAGAGAAGTTAATAACTTATGGTCTGTTGAGGATGTCATTTTGTACTGTGTTTTCCTTGTAAGTGTCATTGTCTTGTGTTGTGTTGTGTTGTGTGAATACCGTGTGCGCGTACTAAAACAAGTGAAACCGCGTAACATTGTTAAAAATGCAGGACGAATCAGGTATTGACGTGACGGGTGAAGACAGTTTTGAGGAGCCGTCGACGCAAGGTCCCACCTTAAGTGAGATCTTGCGCGTTATGAGAGAAATTTCAGATAACACTGTTGCCAAATTTGAGGAGAAATTTTCAGACAACGCCGCTAAATTGAAAGAAATCAAAGACCAGTCAGATAGCAATGTCGCAAAATTAGAGGAGAAAATTGCAAATAATGCCGCGAAATTAGAGGAGAAAATCTCAAATAATGCCGCGAAATTAGAGGAGAAAATCTCAAATAACACTGCCAAATTACAGGAAATGTTAGATGAACGGTTCACAGCACATGAGAGCAAGTGTGAGGACAGATTTAACCGAATCGAAAGTCATTTGGAAGCCCAAGCAAATAAATTAGAAAGTCTCGAGCAAAAACTTAACCATGAAATAGGGATTTTAAAGAATCAGGTCGAAGGCAGATGCGGGGAAATAGAGGGGAACGTAGAAAAACTCAGTCAGGAGTTGGGAAGGGCACAAGCGGAAACTACCGAAAATTTCAAAATTTTTAAAATCGAAATTCAGACCAAATTACAGGCATGCGACGACAAAGTAGAAGCGTGCCTGTGAGTCGGTTACTGAAAAGATCATTGAAGTTAAGCAGGAAATGGGCGAAAAATTAATAAAATCGGACAGAAACTCCATTCAGAAGTGTCGCATATCCACGAAAAGTTCGCGCAAGTAGGCAATATTAGTGAGGAAAACATCAGGGAGAGAGAAGCCAAATTAAAAAGGGAAATTGATCGTACTGTCCTAGAATTGGTAAAGGAGGAAATTGAAAAGGAACGCGAGAATTACCCAAATCCGAATTCTGGTGGCTCAGGCCTTCGCTTCTCGTGGGCTCCACCGCAAAACCTGTATTTTTCCGGAAAACCCGATGAAAATCCCAAAGTTTTCCTTGACCGGGCGGAAAATTACATGAATCTCACGAAGGCGGTACCTTCACACTTGAAGGCTAAATTTATGCAAGAATTGTTTGAAAGGCAATGCATCTTATTGGATTTCCACTTTAAACCCTTTCCCTCAAAATTATGAAGAGTTTCGGGAGAAGTTTCGTGAATCGATACTGGGGCGAACAACGGAGATATGAGTTCGAGCGGAAGATTTTAGAATCGCGATGGGAAAACCGCCACGGGCAGTCCTATTTAGACTACGCCATGGAGAAAATCTCCGCCATCAAGCTGTGTGACCCGCAGGCAAACGACCGAAAAATCATCTGGTTACTGACAGCTCATTTCCCAACGTATGTACAGAATATTGTCAACAGCGTGGAGTGTAGAGATTTAGAACGTTTCCAAGAACTGTTGGCACAATTGATAGAACGCGGGACAACTATCACAATGAGAACCGCGACAGAAATCGCAGGCCCGACGGAAACTACCAAGGCAGGCCGCAGTGGCATAGAGATAATAGGGCCGGAGGGAACGAGGCAGATGATCGGCGAGCGCCGCCCGAATCCCGTGAGAACCGTGGACATCGCGATGAGAGAGATGGACGGCAAAATTCATCCCGGCCGGCTTCAACAAATTAGAAACGTCCCAGCTGTCTCGGTATCTGGGTGACGGACGAGTTTCTTTAGAGATACCATTTCATGCGATCATATCAGTGAATTATGCCTTTTTGATTTTAACGAAGACGAGGATGTGACTATCAAAGAACGTGCCAGAAAATGCCCTATTATTGAATCCTTTATGGGAAATTTATGGTGTCCAAGCTCTTATTGATACTGGTAGTGAAATTAGTGCTGTGTCAAAGAAATTTTATGCGCGACTTATAAGCGAGCGGATTCCAGTACCGACATTACCTACCGTCAGATGCTATGTCATAGGGGTTGGGAGAAAACGAAGCAAGCCAATCTCATGCAGGTCCTGATTTCAATTAATATAGGAGATATGTTGTTTGATGTGCCCTGTCTAGTAATTGAAGATCTTAATCATGATGTTATTTTGGGGGTTGATTTTTTAAGAGAAAACGGTGGAATAATAGATTTTTCCAGAAATGTTATGAGTTTCGGTGCCGGTAAAGAAATTATTATTCAAGATGACGGGGAAGATAGGATTGATCTTAGCATTTCTAGTGCAACTTGGGAAGGGGGGGAAACGACGAAGGGGATTATTTGCCAAAATGTGCAAAAAATGTGATTTTTTGAACTATGATGACGCTCCCAGTTGCAGACAGTGCTACTTGATTATTTACATGTCTTCGGTCGCCCCGTTCATCCAATTAAAGACTTTTGTTTTCGAATTAGGGTTACCGATGACTCGCCGTTTAAGATGAAAAACTATCCTATTCCACAAGCTTTAAGGGGGGAAGTTGATGAGACCGTCAGAAAAATGATTGACGAGGGCATCATCGAGAGATCAGTGACCGCCTATCTAAATCCGATTGTCGTTGTAAAAAAAAGAAAGACGGAGGGGTCAGAATTTGTTAGACGCTCGCAGAATTAATGAAGTGACCGTTCCAGAAAATGAGGCGCCGCAGAATATGATGATATTCTTTGAGAAGTTTAACCAAACAAAAATTTTCTCAGCTTTGGATTTTTCTAGTTCGTACTGGCAAATTGCTATTCACCCAGACGACAGAAATTACAGGATTCCTTTACAACGGCCTCACTTATGTCTGGAAGCGGATGCCTTTCGGCCTAAAGAACAGTGGCGCAGCCTTCATTCGATGCTTAGATGGAAAATTAGGTGACGAACTCAAACGCTTCGTTACGCCTTATATTGACGACCTTGTGATTTCATCTCGAAATTTTCAGGAACATCTTTGTCATTTAAAGCGACTGTTAGAATTGCCTTTCTACCAATCAAATGAAAGAAATGAAACTTAATTCCAAACTTTATTAATCTCTAAAATAAACTCGCCAGAACCGTACAGCTTACCGAGTAGTTCGTGATAGCCGTGCCTTCACTGTTTAGAAATAATATTTGTAACCGTAGATTAGGGAATTCAGATTTTCTTGTAGTTTATTAGTTTATTTTATTACTCCGCCATTATTAGGGTTAATGAGTTTAATTTAAGGGTAATTATTTGAATAAGACCTTTTATGTAATTGTTATCACAGAAATTAGTCGTTAGAATTCGGTACCATTTTTTTTTAAATTTTTTTTGACGAGATAAGCATCTCAGGTTTCAAAACTTCTCACCACGCCTTACGAATTTTAAAACACGATGCATATCTCTACTGCGGGAAGGGAGGCCAATGTAGTGATACCGAATAGATTCAAGTTTATTCTGCCGCAAAATAACTCCACGCAGGCGGCGACGCGAGAGATGCGAGGCGCCACGGGGGCGACCCGAGGCCAGGCGAGGCGCCACGGTGTCGGCACCCTTCGCTCCATAATTCGTCGCGGACACGTGTGCCCCAACTCTGGTAGCCGCTCTGCACACGACCCCTTCAGTATTTTTCCACGACCGCCTGGAACTCTTCCGTCAACCTCCCTAGAGATTCCTAGCCCCTCACACCCCCCCCGGTCCGTTAATAACTGCCCTTTTCGACGCAAAATTAAAGCGAGAGGGAGCGATAACCAGCCCCTCTCTCACTCTTTTCTCGGCCTCGAAAACATCCTCTGATTGGGCAGAAAATATCTAATGCGCAGTACCCTTTCGCCAATAGCAACCAGAATTCGGGTTTGTTCTAGAATATTCCAGAGTCACAGGGATAATTTTGGTAGGGGGAACGAGGTTTCCTAAAACTTGGAGCGACGAGGCACAAAAGAGAAGCTGGGGAGCTGTGTTCAGAATCGGACGCAAGTGGCGGCCGCAGGGGGGAACCTGTTATATTCTGTTGTGGCGTTCGGTTCGATGGACTTAGAAAAATTATTAAGTTTCTTGTAGAGTTTGGGTACAAGACTTCTGTGACGAACGCAGGCCGCAGAACAGTATTATGAACATTTGATAGCAATTCGTATTATATTACGTCCGATTTACGTGCGAACTCGAGACTCTCTTTTCCTTAGTGAATTTGTGCGATAATTCACGGGCTCATTAGTATCAAAGTATTGTGAGATCGACCGGGAATGAACCGACCGTGTCAGTGAATGAACTGTGCTGACCCATTCACCGCAGCGAGCAGACGGCGCTTTTGTGTTCCGGCCGCCTTGGCCGCTACCCTCGCAAGTACCTGATCTGACCTACATTTTCCGAGCGGCGCCCCTCGCTCGCCACGAACCTCGCAGCCAGCTGACCTGAGGTCGTTCAACTTCAGTGGGTGGCGCAGGCCGCCTAACAGAGGTATTTTCTGTTTGAGTGTCTTATGTCGTACCCGCGATCGAGAGGTGTGAACAGTACATCAGACAATCAGTGTTGACTTCCTCTCGACCGGGCGACGAAGAGGAGTTCCCGGCCGCGCATGGCCGTCAAGCGGGAATTCGCGCGCGAAGAAGAGTTTCATCTGATTGTAATCACTTTGTAATTTTTTGTTCTCTTATGTGCATGACATTTCATTTTTTTTGTTTTATTTCGATTTTGGGGGCATGCTCGCCAGAGTTATCATCACCAGACCATTAGCGTTTTCTTTTTTTTAATGAATAAATTCAACTTGTTCTAAATTCACATGTTTGACTTCTCATTCAACCTAGGCCACCGGCTTCCTCCATCTTCGCCGTTTCAGGTAATCTGTCGACTGAGCGGGCCGGCTACCCGTCTGAGGCGCCCAACCGAAGACCCGAGGGTAGTTGCATTATATACATCAAATTTTATAATATCTTCCCTGAAATGTTTAATGCACACGATTGATCGTTTCGATGGACACCAATCCTTCATCGAAATTTGTTTAACCCTCACCTTGCGCCTTTCTGGGTCAGAAGGAAATTTGAAAACTGTGATATACTTGTTTCCAGAAGAAACATAATTACTCTGACAATCTGGATTTGTCAGGCATCTGAAAAATGACGATAAAATTATATAAAGAAAAGTATCAAAAATTGAAATAATCAACTTAACTCGATCAGACCATACTTTTACGATTCTAATGGTACGTGTCCACTAAAGAGTAACTAGCGCGAGCTAGTCTCGAGAGAAACTCGCAATACCCTGTCCACTTGCGAGCGATTCGCAGAAATTTCTGCTTCTCGAGAGTGCACTCGCCGCGCCCTCTCGAGATTACCTCTCACATGCCTGTCCACTGGAGAGCAGTAGGCTCGCGATGGAGATACGGGAGTTAAGATGGAGGCGAAGAAGAGAGCATCGGCGGCTTTCGTTACTTAATTTGCTTCTTGTGAAACAAGAAAAGTACTCGGCGAGAATGTGGATTGATCATGAAGCACAAATGAATTCTTGTTTGACACTTGTCAAAGAATTTGAAATTGAGGATGCGCAACATTTTAGACAACGCACATTGTTTAACCTAGCCTCAAAATTTCAAGAACATGCACAAAAGGTAGTTTCTACTGGTGGGTTACATTTTTAAACATTTTACTTGAATATGAAATAGAAATAATGACATAATAGGGGCCCGAGAGTAATTTTTTGCTTAACTGATTCTGTAAAATATGAATTTTCTTCATACGTTTTCATATAGGTACGTATAAACTGAGTAATATACGTAGAACAGAGAGTTATGTAAAGCTGTGAAAAATCGTTTCGATATTTCAACGTCAATTAATGTTTTGTGGTGGCTTGATACCAAAAAAGTGTTGTTTATTTTCATTTATTTTCAATACGCACGTCCTTCCTAAACATTTCGAACGATTTTTTCCAAAATGAATATTTCCCGGTCGATCTGGCCCGACCCGAAGCTCTATGATTTTGAAGAACATTCTTTAAATTTTGAGGATACTTTACATGAAGCCCATGGGGCATTTTCAAAATTTTCTTTCAATTTCGTGGAATACGTACGAGAAAAACAGAGTGAAATACGTACGAGAGTCGGTGCCATTCCATTGCACTAATTTACTTCAATGATATATTTCATTTCTTGTGCAATTTTAACTAGTGCGTCGTCTTTTCCCTCCATTACCAAGACGGAAATGCTGTACCACAGAACAAAAGAACCCTCATTTAAGATCAGACGCTTAGTATTCTCATCATTTGTTATTGAAATACACGGGATTTTCTCCCATTTATTTATTACATTATCCTTTTCTCATCTGCCCATTGCTTGGTAGCGGCCACAGTGAGACAACAAACACCGAAAAATCGCAGACGCTCTCAGGCTCTTCCAACACGTTTGGAATGCTGAGAGCAAGTCGGTGCGAGTCCTCGCACATGCATGTCCACTAGCGAGTAGTTCAGATGGCGACCGCTCTCCGCGAGCATCACATTACTCTCAGTTGCCTTCTCTCAGAACTGTGTCCATTGGCGAGAAATGCTCTCGACACAAACTCGCGAGAGCGTAGCTCTCAAGTGGACACGCACCTTAAAGTTCGTAGCTCTTAGAACAATATAATTCGATCCACCACTAATATAAATATATTATAGCTGTTTCTATACTTACGGTCGAAATTACAAAGAAACACGACACTTCAAATCATAATATGAGGCGTAGAAAACAAAATAAACAAAGTAAAACCTGGTGAAACCACACAAATTTGCCGCAATGCAATACCGCCAGCCCCACGAACCAGCCGACTTCACAGTGTTGCCAAAACGAATCCCTCCGGCTTGTGTAGAGTGTGCTGTGTTACGTACTATACATGCACTCATAAGGCGATATATCGGATGGCCTTTATTTCTGGATGTTCAATTTATATGTGAAATTATCCTTGGTTGTCCGTATAATGTGCTGCAAGAATTATAACAGTTGAGATTTATTCACGTTTGTTTCTTTTATAGTATTGAGAAAGAGTTACAGTTCCTGATTATCAAAACAAATGTTGCTGTGCACTGCAGGCCCTTCGTTTGAATTTGTTTGTACATTTTCAAATGATGTCTGACATGAAGGCAGAAATGACAATATTATAGTATTATGTAATCGTCCCAAATAATGTGAGTAAGTATGAGCCGTTGTAGCACCACTAGTTTTTACATATTTTGCATATTCTTAAATCGTAATTATTTTTGATTCGAAGTTTTATATATTTCCTTTTTCTTGTTTGAAAATCAAGAAATTGAAATTGTAGTAAACGGTTGAAGTATTGTGTTCCAAAATTTCACTTGCTATTTTAAGTCAGTCAAATTCAATATGGACATTTTAATAACCGTCTACATTGGCTCAGTGGCCGCATCGTTGATCGTGATGATCTAGGGTAGGAGTGGTGGATTTTCGACACTAGCTAGATAGCTGGTTCGAATTCAACCTATGGAGGTTTGCAGCGGCCAGCTGCTCTGATCGGTATTTTTTCATCGTATCTCCAATCAGTACCAGGCGATTGTTGGAGCAGTACCCCAAATACGGGTAGTGATATTTAGTCTCTGACGTCACCCTAAACAATGTACTAGTAAGATGTTTACAAGCGAAGAGTGGACTGCCAGTAATTTCAGCGTCTAGCTCGCGGGCATCGTTACTGTGATGTCACCGGAGCCAGAGCTAATTGTTCTCTGTTTAGACTTGCAGTGTTGTCACTCATTAACTTACGCCTGCAGTAAACTAATATAACCCAATCTTGTTTTGCGAAGGAAATCGCGTCGTAAAGTTAGATGCCCCCACGTGGTTTTCTATTTTCTCATACTTTTAGCTGAATTAATATATAAACGAAGCAGAGAAAGCCGTGTCTGTGAGTTCGTTGTCAACTGTAACAACAAAGGATATCTTAATTAGCGAATTGCCAAATGAACATGAATTTTCTATAAAAATTTCGTATCAATATCTACAAGACACTTTGATTATATGTTGGTTCTAGTGGAACTCCTTTTAAAAATTCACATTTAAAAAAATGAATTCCTGTTAGCTAGCTGGTCTTCAGCAGACACAGTTTCTACACATCAATGCGTCAATCTATATTACCTGTTGCAAGATACGTCTTTGTATTGGGATCGTTAACCATAAATTTGGACAAATTCAAATTTGATATTTATAATTGAAGCGCTAAACAAATGTAATTCATTGCGGAAGGCTGAGAACAAACTAAAATGAAGTTCAGTTGTTGAAATTTAAAAACAAATTTCATAAAATATTTGTTTGTTTCAAACAATTTTAATATTTCATAAAAATAATTGATGGTATAAAGTTTTGAAAAAATAATTGCAATGTATACAACAATTTGTAATATGTGTGCTTAAAAAAGTATTATATTAAAGCTTAGCAGCAACATTCTTTCTGTCTCCCGAAGAATTTATTACGTGCATAATTGTTCAAGCACAGAAATGATACTCAATAATACATTACACAATCTAAAAAGACTCACAATCGAATCAATCCCAGATAAAGTAAGAATAACAGAACAAGACAAAATAAGTCTTGAAGCTGAATTGGTGTCTCCAGAAATAGGAAGAATATTCATTTCCATACTTGCAAGAATTTATAGTTTAGCGTTCCACTTTAAAAAATTGATTTTCCCGTTGGGTACGCCCAAATACCTAATTTTGCCGCGAGGGAAATACATAATGCGTGTGTGACTGAATGGTGCGGCGCCCTGGTAGCAGCAGCTGCCTCAGCGCTGCCGCCGCCGCGCCGTCCCCGTCCCGTCACCTTGGAAGGAGAGGATCAGCTGCTGACCGCTCTAGCCCGGGGCACTTTTCGGGGCTAGTGCGGTGGGTCGCGCGGGCAGTTTTGGTGCAGTGGGGTCTGGCACTATGATAGCATGGTGTGATGTGGCGTGTGCGGAGGTTCAGTGAATAGTTGCCTCTGACTCGCTATTCGCTGCAGCGGACCAGTACACGGCGTGAGAAGACGCTGCGCGGTAACTTATTTACGCAGTACAATTTTCATGTGCCCTATTGACCCCTTCTCCACTTACTGCTGGAGTATTATCAGATGGGAGTGTAAATTAATGTGAAAAGTCAGGCAGTGTAATTTGCTCTTTAATTTTTCTTTGGAAGTTCAAGAATGCTTTGAAGTGCTTTGAAAAGAGTTCAGTTCTCGTTTGGTGAATTTTCTATTTTTTTCCTTTCAAATTAAATGTGCTTGTCACTATACGTTTCCCTCTGCATTGTAAGAGTTTTGAAAATTGTTAGAAGTGTTTCCTTCTCTTGATGCAGACCTACAAAAAACTTAACATTCAAATAATTTCATTCAATAAAATGTGTATCTGCCATTTGGTACGACATTGACTATTAAATTATTATGGTCATTTAGAACGCAGAAAATCAGTCTCCAACCCAAAGCTACCCTGACCCAACGAGGTGCAAGAATTTCATAGTAGTGGTATTTAAATGTCACTATCAATTTGGCCATTTGAGTGTGTGTAGCGTACGTGGCTTGGTGTCCAACATTTTTGAATTACTTCAATTTTGAATTACAAATATTTGAAGCACTTACTTCTCTTGTGTCCCAACTTAGGGGCCATTTCATATTTTGACAACTAACTTGATTTCTAGTTGGGAATTGTGTCGGGGCATTACACACGCACACACACAATGCACTATACTTCGGAGAAGTAGTCGGGAGATGAGAGTTAGTGCCACTGGGGACGGAGCCTCTATGGAGGAGAGACACGTAAGGGAAATCCCGGAACCCAACATGAAGATCTATCCCGGATCTTACATTCCAGCGATGAAGGAGCAACCCATCTCCAAACATGCACACTTCCGGGTCATTCCGGAAATTAAATGCATTCCATGAACTACACTTCCGGTAATGTCCTAACTAGTCGATTCGTCCGAAAAAAAAAGCATGTGACAAACGACAAACTGATTCGTGTCAAAAGAATGGCAAACTGGTCAAAACTGAGAAGAACTTTATTCAAACGTAAAGCATTTCAAATAGACAGTTGCACTAATGCCTGGTTTTCAGAGTTTCTGCCACACTGCGCACAGCGCCGCCGCCGCCGCATCCGCTGGGCAGGTGCAGCGCGTGCTCGTTAGGCAGGGCGCGGCCGCCGCGACGCGACGCGACGCTCCCCTCCGCCTCCGCCGCCGGCACGCGCACCGCCGCCCTGGGGAACGCCGCCCCGCCCGTCTGCGGGCCCCGCCGCCCAGAGCCCCACATCCCACAATGCCTTCCTAATTATGCGCGTGCATTAAGTCACAAGTGCGTACGCAACACATTTTGCATCATTGTAACTCAGCGCTGCCCACCCCCCTTACGAATCTCATTAAAGCGCAAGCGGGATAAGAGCACCGTAGTTACGAATGCTTTCGTAGCATTCTAAAACTTTTTTGGGGCTACACAACTAATTTCATAATGTGAAACTCACTAATCGAGAGAGATATCTCTTATTAGATCCATTGCACCAAAATGGTCAATTTTTAATTTGGTACATTTTTTATTACTTTATTTTCTGTTCTCTATTTTGTTCCAGTAGTGATCATCTAGAAATTGCAGATTGTTGGTAATACTTGGTCTTGTAGTGGACACTATTCTACCCGCTGAACACGTTCCGGGACCAATAAGTCCAAAAACTATCAATTTCCGAAACTCATTAGATCGGTTCAATTTATATTTTCCGAATTTTGCGTTTTATGAGGCTACCTCTGTAGCAGTGGCAACTACTAGTCCTAATTATTATTCTTAACTTCTAACCCTAATTATTATTGTTATTATATCATTATTATTACTATTTCATTTTTCTGCAATGATTCTTGTGCTAATTTTTCTACCCACCAAACTGAGTTCCGTCACACTGGACTGAACCTTGAAATTTTTGCATTTAAAGCTCCACAATACAATGGTATTTAGAAGAAAGTTAAAATCCCCGGGAACAGCGAACAATTAAGAGTTAGACTTCATTATTACGTCACATGATACATGAATATTCGTAGATAGTAACATGAGTAATAGGTTTTGCAGCATAAAAAGAAGTGATTAAGTCAAAAACTTCACTCTTTACTGAGACTATGTTCGGTGATAAAGTAAGACTCTGTGACTGTATCAATACCTTCAAGAGAAGGTGATAAACTACAGCAATATCAGAATTTATCTTTCATTATATTATTGAAATAGAGCCCTGACGTGGTAGTAGTACCTAGGTCCTTAAAAACGAATTGCTAGACAATACAAATATCATGATTAAGACTAATATTCATCCGCCATCGTACAGAATCCACTCTTTTAACATTTATTTTATCTAGGCGGATTGAATGTCTGACAATAAATCGTTCGTCATGGTACTACGTACTTTCTCTGTTTACCCCTTTTGCAGTGGTAATCGATATCAAGGGAAAAGTTAGACTTTCCTTTGAAGATTGTCCATTGTCATTCCACATGACTGCATGACCCGGCCACGATTCCAAATTGTAGCTTCATCGATGTATTAAAAGCAGCCACAACACTCTATGCGTGCCTGACTTTAAACAGCAACTCCCGCAGAATGTCAC
The DNA here is from genome assembly GCA_031308135.1 of Acheta domesticus. Lineage (NCBI taxonomy): Eukaryota > Metazoa > Arthropoda > Insecta > Orthoptera > Gryllidae > Acheta > Acheta domesticus. The sequence goes on along the minus strand of JAHLJT010002406.1, from coordinate 125,732,961 downwards.
TGGGAGTGTGTCGTTTCATACAAAATGTGGACAATCGTGACAGAGATTCCATGCATTTCCGAAGATTTATAAGATTACTCTCCAAAATTCACGGTGACCTTGATACACCCAAGCAGTTTAGTTAGTTCAAATGATGCCAATGGAGCGACTCTGACAGTGAAGAACTCCAATGGCCGACGGAGGCGTATTTTCGACACTAGCTAGATCTCTAGGTCAAACTGAGTCTCTGCCTAGCGGCAGGCTGCTCTGCGTCTTCTGTGGTTTCTCCAATCGAGTAGTACCTTAGCGAATGAAAGGGATTGCGCGATCTTCTCATCCTGCTTCTTATCCCTTCCCTGCCTTAATACACATACCCTACTCTTTCACACATGTCAGGGGACCAGTCGGGAGCTTCGAGTTTGCCCGGCTGAGGCGGTGTCCTTCTGGCGGAGGTATCTAGTGGGAAGAATCCCCTCCAAGTCGACGTGTAGTTCTAAGCCGTTTTGATTTTTGATTGCTTGATTGATGATTCCGGCCCCGTCAATTGCTAAGGGCATTAGTTCCGTAAGTGCAGTGCATTGTTTCTTGGGAGGTACCGGTGATCTTCCCCCGCGGGATGGTGAGATCCGGAGATCTGGTGCCTACCGTCGGCTAGCGAGGTTTTCTCCAACCAGGAATATCCCACCAGCGGAGCACCGCTCAAGCCGGGATAAGCTCTGAGCTCCCGACTGGTCTCCCGATATATGTGGTAGTGTAGTGCATGTAAGTTTAAGTTTGTGTATGTAATGGGTAGGATGGGACAAGAAATGGGAAGGAAAGATCGCACACGGTCTGTGGCCTGTTTGTTGGGGTATTGCTCTGGCGTTCGCTTGGTATTAATCGGAGAAACCACGGAAAACTACCGATCAGAGCAGCCGGTCAGTAGAATTCTCCTCCAGTCAGCGACAGAACTCGACCTAACTTTAAAGCTAGTGGCGAAAATCCTACCACCGCGACCGTCGGGAATCGAACCTACGACCTCCCGGTCAGAGGCACTGCAGTACCATCAGTTGATGTTCTGAGCCACTTCTCTCGTATCTGCCCGTTCCTCGCGTTCTAGTGGGGAGGGACACCGCCACATCCAGTGATGTGACATTAAGTGCACTTAAGGGAATAATGACCATAGCAGTTGATGCGCCTGGAAACATATTTTATTGTTCCGTTCACCATCCAATGATCAGTTCCTCGCTCCCGTCTCAATCTATGACTGCACACCGTGCCTCCTTTGCCATCTACAACCTTCTCTCCAAGCACTGCCAGTGCATCGACCTGATGTCACGGCAGTCCCTCTGACCGGGAGGTCCTAGATTCGAGTCCTGACGGCGCGGCGGCCGGATTTTGGACACTAGCTTCTCAGGTAGGTCGAATTCAGTCGCTGTCTGGAGGAGAATTCTAGCTGCCGGCTGCTCTGATCGGTGGTTTTCCGTGGTTTCTCCGATCAACACCAGGCGAATACCGGAGCAGTACCCTAACAAATAGGCCACGGACTGCGCGCAATCTTTCCTTCCTCTTCCTTGTCCTATCCTCACCCCTTACACACACTCACTAACATGCACTAAACTGCCACACATGCCGGGAGACCAGTCGGGAACTCAGAGCTTGACTCGGCTGGGGCGGTGCCCCGCTGGTGGGAGGTACCTGGTTTAGGGAAAACCCCGCTAGTCGATGGTAGGTCGGCGGCGGTTCTCGCCATCCAGTAGGGAAAAGATCACCGCCACCTCCCGAGAAAAAACACACACTAAACTAAGGGGATTAATGACCTCTGTAGTTGACGCGCCCGGAATCACGTATCAATCAATCAATCCAAGCACTTCTCCCCGCCTTTCCCCTCGGTGTTCTGACCTCCGCTTCGCCGCCCACCGCCCGCAGGGAAGTGCATGGCGCGTGCCGGCCTCACTTCCGCGTCTGTCTCCCGGCGGCTTCCTCCCTGCGGAGGCCGAATTTCCACGCGGTGAATCACACCGCAATGAAAACTGACGGCTTTCGCGCGTTGCCAAGGCTCGCAGTCATCACAGTGGACGCCTAACATCAGGATACTCCAGGGTGATGCACACAACGATTGCAAGGCGTATGTGTTCAGCGATTGTGGTCGTTAAGATGTTACTCGATAGTGTCTCTCTAATAGACTATTATTACAGTTGATCTATGCATTATGCGCAGTTTGTGTTTGAAAATTGTAGAATTTTATTAAAAGCTGGTTTTTTAATAATAATGAAAATATTCACTTGTTTTTCATAACTCAAACAATAAATATTTTCGGGAAGTAACGTATAAAAAGAGAATAAAAAGAAAAGAGAAACCAAAGCCCTTACACTAAAATCGTTAAGTGATTCTCCTTCAAATTTGCAAAACTTTATAGACTTTATCAACAACATAGGGCACTTATGTTACACGTCAATTTAGTAGCAGAAATGTTTTTATTTGAAAACATTTATTAAGTACCCTAAGATGTTATTTGACAAAATTCGTTTGATTTCCAAATGTTGACCCCCAAAGCGCAAAACTTTAGAAAAAGCCTCTTATAGCAACGATCGCCTCGAGAGATCGCCTATGGAGAATGTAAAACAACCTCCTCAAGAATGCGTTGCAGAAACGATAATTACTACGTAGCTCAACGAGGCAGGCCGCTGCCAGCTGTAGCCTCTCATCTACGTACTCCGTATCTCCTTCCTTCGCCCACGTGGGGGCCTTAACTTTTGCTTCCCATTCGTTAAGCAGAGGCGAAGTTGGACGTCTTCATTGCCACTAACTGACGCTCTGGTCGAGCCCTAAAGCAGCGGGGGTCGAACCCGGGAGATGCAGACGACTAGCGCGAGCGCTATCGATGTCAACAAAAACATTAGCGCGGCGGCTGTGCACGTAGCTTCCCGGAAGAGGTGGGCGAAGCTGCAGCCTCATTGGCCGTGATTGCTCAGCCACCCGCGCAGATTTTTACTACGTAAACAGATCGTCATAGAATAATAACACACCACTTTAACTAGACTCTGCGCGGCGCAAAAATAAATGCTACTATCGCACTGAAACGGAAATGAAAGAGTGGTGCAATGTTTCGTTTCCTTACCAACAAAAATGGACCGTCCTGGATCTTCGATATATCGTGAATATTACGCGATAACGATTTGTAGGAAGTCTAAGAGATGATCACTTGTAACATACCTACGAGTACATTCGCGCAAGAGAATCATCAAGTAAAGTTATCAAAGGGTGCTGGAGACCTCTCTTCTGCTGGCACTACAAGTTTCGGTAATCACAAAAACACATAAGGTCATTATTTAGAACTCTTTAATTGTTAATTACGCAAAAATTAATTTTTTGCTTTTCAAACATCCGAGTAATAAAGTGTGAGCTCGCGGAATATTCAGCTGGCACACCACAATCGGTTACCACAAAAACAAATATATTAACTTGTAGAACGAGTTAATTACTAATTAATTACGCAAAAAAATTGTTTGCTCTTCAATATTCCGAGTAATTAAGGACAAACTAACCCCTTAAGTGCTTTTCCCTCACACCCCACTTTTCTCGTAACGTTCTTGACAATTCAATTCAGTGATGGCTGATTACCTTCTCCCTACCGTTACCGCGGTAGAAAGTTATATTATGCTGCACGAAAAAACGGCGAATTTCGGCAGAAAACCCCTTATTACGGGGCCCTGGATAAATAAAATAAAAGTGGATAAATCGAAATGCAAAACGTAGGGAAAAATCTTCTAGCACGTGGTGTAGCCAGAATCCATATTTTGAAGGTCATTGATACCGAAAAATCGATTGACGGCAAAACGTCTGTCCGTCCGTCTGTCCGTATGTGAACAACACTAGCGGCTAAACCATTCAGCCGATTTTCTCCAAAATTCATATTCCTCAATCGTTATGACTGATGTTACGGCTCCTGGAATTTGAAATTGATATTTTAGTTTTTGGTGGTACTTTACATGAAACTCCTGAGACATTTTCAAAATTTACAAAAAAGTTGGTCCGTCTTTATTAATTAAATGTTTTTGTTGGATAGTTTGAACGATGTTTAACAGAATGGTACACGTCTCATCTCGTTGAAAACTTCGATTTTTGAAAATTGCACAAATTCACAATTTTTTCGGCGACTTCCTACAACTAGAATATTACAGATAATGATTTTTCCCTTAATAAAATTTGTTCTTTATATTGACATTGAAGTAAGGTCATGTACAATTTTTCCAAAATTTGAGTATTTTTTTGGTAATTTTGTATGAAATACATATATTTTTTAATTTTATTTTACAATTTTTTCTGAAAAAAATTCTTAGCCGTTTTTGAGAAAACCTTGTTTTTGTAATGTTTTAAAATTGCACATATGGCACGCAATATTGCGAAAAAAGTACTGAACGTTTCAAAAAAAGTGTGCATGGCCTTTATGAAGGAACTCACCATGGAGAACAAATTTCATTTGAAGAAAAATTCTCTATCTTCTTACAAGAACTTTAAAGAAAAAAAATTGGAGTCTTTTTGAGAAAATTTTGAAAATCTCCGGGGCGCTTAATGTAAAGTACTCCCACATTTTTAAAAAAGTTTTTCAAAATCGAGGCGCCTCGAGTAGAATCAGATCGACGGGGGAATATTCATTTTGGGAGAAGTCGTACTTATGGTTTAGGCGGTAGTGTTGTTCACAAACTGAAGGATTATTTATAGCCATCCAGGACCATGTAAATGCTACAAGAAATTATCTCAAGCTCATTATTGAAGACTCCAAAGTGCTTTCTGATATCTGCCGGTCTTGTAGTGTAGGCCGAGATACGATCCAGCACATCACTACAGGTTGCAGCATGCTAGCACAAATCATCCACGCCAAAGTCGCAAGGAAATGTGGAATTGCTAGTGAATTTGATACACCCTACTATAAGTACCATTCACAAAATGTCATCGAGAACATCTAAAAGCTATACTGGGGCCGAAGCGTACTAACCGACAGAACAGTCCATCATAATAGACCGGATGTGATACTCTGGGACACATCTAAAAGAAAGGTATGGCTGATAGACATAGCAGTTGTAGATATCAGCAATCTCGACACAAACAAAAAGAAAATTCAAAATTACAGAGAATTAACACAAGGTGTAAAGGACCAGTGGCATGTATTGGACGTGCAAATTGTGCCGCTTGTCCTCTCAGCAACAGTGTACTACCTACCGGCCTGAAGCACTCTGAATAAACTGGGGATCGAGACGAACATTATCAATCTACAGAAAGTTGTGCATGCGTGTGCATACGTGTTCTTTAGAAGATTAATGAGTTTCTAAATAAATTTATGTGTTAAAGAACTATTTACCTTTTAATTTAAAAATTAATTTAAGTGTTTAAATTTATATTTGTAGAATAATTTAACTTTTCATTAGTTCTTAAAATAAACATATGTTTGTTAAACGTATTTTACTACGGAAGTCATGCTTTGTTATAAATATCTGTATGACTCCTAAAAAATGTACCAGAAAGGAGTAAAAAAATAAATAGAGGAGATGGTGCAAATGTGGAAGCGTGTTTGTAATGTGGAAGCATAACCTGTAGGGCTTGACAGGTGCTGTGGAATAGCTGTAATCGCATCAACTCCTTTCTGTTTTTCTTTAGAAAGCCTGTAAGAGCTCTCGTAGTCACCTCGTGGTTAATGTAAGTAAAATGGTTGTTTGAAGTTTTTCTTCATTTTTCAAACATTTGTGGTAAGTTTCTAAAGTCTATTTAATCACCTAGTCTACCAAGCTATTTCTTAATGCTTACGCATTTATTTTTCAGCAAAAAATACTCTACAATCTGGTGCAATTAAGTAAATTCCTAGCTTGAATATGTAGCGTAGTTCAGTATGGGGATGCTGGTAATGTGGAAGCGCAACACTGGGGGGAATTTGGAAACGTCTTTTCGCCTGTTTCAGATGCCGAGGAAGATTATTGGTCAATCTACAAAAAATACTTCCGAAAGGGAAAGGGAAATACAACCCAAAACTTGCAAAAGAAAACTTGAACATAAAGAAAAGTTAGATATTATCGATTCAATATTATGAGGAGATTCAATTATGCCTATGGGTAAAAATGCCAGCAGAAAAGGATGACACCAAACGCATTTTTTGCGGAGAGGCGTTTTCACGTGCTGTTCGAAGGGAACTTTGGATTAGATGCTTGCTTTCTGAGTCATAGTGCCATACTTTGCGCACTGGGTATGAAAATGAACAGTACATTTGTGACTTTTGCAAGTGAACATTTTATTTAAAAAGTTCAATTCCTAATCCTTTGTGTTATTTTTGAAATGTATAGAAAATATATGTTCTGGTGTTTAATTTGTTGGTAGTGCTTTAACCAGCAAACACATGTTTCCGCATTACCAGCACTTTTTGAAAATCTGATCAAAGTGTCAATTCATTAATAACAATTATTATTACAATGTAAACATACTGTTTTTCATAAAATAAAAAGCGGTTATTGTTGATAACATGTTTGTGGAATTTTTTCCAGAATTTAGAAAAAATCCTTCAGTAAACCAACTAGTTAAAATAAATAAAATCAGGGTTTCCACTTTTGCACCACTTCCTCTAATAATAATAATAATAATAACAACAACAACAATAATAATAATAATAATAATAATAATAACTCCACCTAGGGAGTACACGACCTTGGAGTTGGTGGTGGAGCTTGAGTACCCCCATGAGCCTGAGAGCTATGTCAGTGGTAGCCTAGCTACTGGTAGGGTCTCCCTTGCTGAATAGGTTGAAGGTGAGGGGTCCGACTAAGAAGTACTCCATTTTGAGGAGAGTGGGAAGTAAGTAGAGATGGAAGGGTCATGAACCTTTGGACTTCCTGTTGTCGGCCCATAGAGGGTACAGGAGAGAAACTGGGTTGGCACACCAGGCCACTGATGAGAGTGGAGGCCCGAACCTTGCATTAGCCAGCGAAGGAGGCTGCCTTCAGCAGTCAGTGAAAATCCCGTAGGGTTTAGTAATGCCGACTGGCGATCGGAGAGACCCCTTGCTGGGCCCTGCGGGGGGATGCCCCGAGGCCACTGTGGGTCGCAGTGACGGATGGCAGGAAACAACCCGAGGGTTAAGTGTGATCTGTGAACTCGAACTTGCGTCCTGCGAATCTTCACTTGAAACCAATGAGCAAAATGAATAGAACAAGCAATGTAATGAACCTTAACGTGCCTTGTTCTACCAATGTCCCATACCTGCTCAGGAACCGAGCTAATGTCACCTTGTCGACATCTGGCCATCCCACGGATGTTAGTCCCAGGGACCCAGAGCCGGCAGTAGCTCGAAGCCATCGTCAGAGATGGACCCGGGATGAATTAATGGAGGTGATGTGGTGCTTTTACTATGCAAAAGCGAAAAATGGTGGCTCAGAAATAGAAGTTTTTAAGATATGGAGAGAGCGGAACCCAGATATGAGACCTACCCTAGACTCAAAGAAGCTTGCCAGTCAACGACGATACATACTCAGCAGTGGAAAATTCACAGCAGAACAACTTGCAGACATTGAGAGAAATGCGGAGTATGTACTTCGCTCGAACAATCCACATGACGAACATGTAGAACTTGAAAATGATGATCCCGTGGAAGGTTCATCTCTTTCCAGTGAAACACACGTCAGTGGTGAAAATTCATCTGGCAATGAATTACACGATAAGGACATGATGCGAAATCTCCTTCGGCGCGAGATAGAAAGAGTTAGTCAACTTCCGTTTGAATCTCGCGAACCGTTGAGGAGAATATACGAAAATGCCAAAGCTAAAAGAGTGATAGAAACAGTGAATTCTGTCTTAAATGAGGTGGTCGATACCCCAGGCAGAGATCCAGATATTACTGAAATCAAACACATCATATATGCAACTGGATATCTAGTATCTCAGATAATTTTGGGGCCAGCCAAGAACACCGACGGCCGACAGCAAAACAGAGTAAACAGCTCTGTACCCCCATGGATGAACAGAATTGAGAAACAGATAGCCGACACCCGGCGCGAAATATCACTCTTAGCTGAGGCATCTTCTAAACCAACGCACACCTCGAAAGTTCAACGAAAAATATTCAATGTTGAACAAAAATACCAAATTGAAAATGACACCAGCAGGCTAATGGTAGTTGAAAAGCTAAAAGAGAAAATTCAAGCATGGGCTCAAAGAATTAGACGTTACAAACGTAGAATAGATTTCCGTGTACAGAACCGGTTGTTTGAAACAGACGCGAAGAGATTCTATCGCAATCTGACTCAAAAACCGAATGGCAAAGCTGTTACTCCTTCAAAAGATGACGTCGAAACATTTTGGGCAGGAATCTGGGAGGAGAGCAGATCCTACAACAAAGACGCATCTTGGCTTCAATCTGAAGTTGATGCTGCCGATGAACTTGTAGAAACAGTGGAAGATGTTCACCAATTCTCGGAAGAGGACCTCTTCCAAGCAATTAAGAACATGGGAAACTGGAAGTCCCCCGGGATTGATAAGATCCAGATTTATTGGATTAAGAAATTAACAGCAATACATTCTTATCTAGCAAAGGCTGTTAATAAAATTTTAGAAAACCCAAAGGAACTCCCGGAATGGCTCACACGCGGCATCACATATTTGCTACCCAAAGCGGGAGACAGCTCTTTGGCGATGAACTACAGGCCAATCAGGGACTGAATACCGAAATAATAGCGGTAAAGGTATTTATACCGGTATAGAAATACCTTTACCTCTATTATACCTTTATTCAAAATACCTTAAAAATACCGGTATAAGACGTCAAATACCGGTATTTTTAGAGGTATTTTACCTTTATTCGACGTCTATACCGGTAAAATACCTCTATTTAGAGGTATTTTACCGGTATTTTCTGATGAAATACCGGTATTTTCATGAGAAAATACCGGTATTTCAGTATCATCATACAGGTTTCGGAGGGGAAACATTCTGATTTTTTACGCTGAGATGGCTCAGAGGAACAATTATGGACTCCGCAGAGTTTCTGATCGGGTGTCCTAGGGTTCGAGCCTCAACGTTGGCGTATTTTCGTCACCATTGAACCTAGGTGGAGTTCTGTTGTTGGTTGAGAAAGAATTATTATAATAGTCTGGGCACGCGAAGGCGTGTTTGGTGGAGCGAAACGCGCGATTGGCGAGCGAACGCGCGTTTGGAGAGCGAACGCGCGTTTGGCGAGCGAACGCGCGTTCGGCGAGCGAACGCGCGTTCGGCGAGCGAACGCGCGGTTGGCCAGCGAACGCGCGTTTGGCGAGCGAACAGTGCATACAAATCATTATTTAATGTAAAAAAAACAGGAAGTTATGTGACCTACAAGGGAGAAGTTGTACATCAGCAAATTTTCTTGAACTCCGTAATCTCTACCACGCTCTGGTTTACTATATTTGTTGGTTGAATAATGAATAGATAATGAATGATCAAATAATTCATAATAAAATTCACAATTAATAATCATTCATTCATAAATACCAATTAAGAAAAGTAATAAATTAATTCAATTCTTTCACAATACCCTTTCAAGTTTCTTGCTTCAAATTTTTATTTTTATATTACTCATTACGAGCGGGTTTCACACAAATAAGAATATCTTCCATACAGTTTTTAATTGTTCATTTCCGTTTTAAGAGAAAATTCAATAAAACAATTAAAAAACTGGTAGTTTATCGCATCTTTTACTGCCAAATGTTATAACCTCACTCAGTTCTATGCACTGTTTGGTGTTTTCCTGCGGCAGAGAACGCCTAAATGTCGTATAACAAGTGAAGGAGTAGAAATGTGTCCGAGAAAACTCGCTCGCCGACCGACTCGAGCGAGGAACTCTTTCGCCTCCGCAGAGGCGAACGAGGAACTCTTTCAAGTGTGTGGGGATCCATAAGAGTCCCTTGTTTCGATTTTCCACATTTCTCGCCGCACATTTCTGGAAACACATTCCTCGGTGTAGTCTGTTGCGGGCCTAAGAGCTGCCAGAACTGCGCCGTTGCGTAGGCAGTTTCCGGAGGTCAGCGTTTCGACCCATGGGCGTCTCCGGTTCGGCAGAGGATAACGCACTCGACCTATATACTCCAGGCTATTAATTTCTTTTCGCAGTGAGTAGAATTGAAATATGAGAGAAGGATGTTTGACCGTAGGCCCCAACAAACGCTTTGCCGAATGTGTACTGACACGCAACACTCACCGTGCTGGATACTCGGATTAACATGAAATTTTACCAGCTGGTTCAGCACCTTTCAAAACCCCTACGTACTAATTTGTATGTGCTATGGAGCATTGCAAGTAGTGTTTTTGCGACAATAAGTATTGAGATCTTTCGTGACCTCACCGCCTGTGGAAGAGAGGAAATCGCTGAACGCCGCTGGATCTGCGACCGTTACTCACACGCCGGCCGCCGCTATCTGTCCGCAGGGTCTCAGCTGCCTCAGAGGGCAGGAGGGGTGACAAAAACGAGTGGTTTACATTGCAGGTTCAGAAGGACGAATAGGACTAGAACACATTCAGGAGTAAATAGTGTAACTATTAAATGCATACTAACATTATTTATACATATGTATGATAGAATTTAAGGATTAAAAAATTAGACAAGGCTTATTAAATACAAGTAATAAATACGTAAATAAATAAATGTACAACACATCAGTAAGAAAATAAAAATTAATTAAAAAAGATACAATGAAGAGTAAGTATATAAAAATCAATTAAAAAAAGATACAATAAAGAGTAAGTAAATAAAAATAAATAATATTTATATAAAAATAATAAGTTCCACTCATGGCTAACGCACAAAATTTACACAATAATGGTATTTAACAAAAAAATGTTCGTGCGCTTACTAACACACTACAAAGAATGTGTGTCATCAAACAGCGATGGCCTTTGCCATCGTTCTTGAAAGAATGTGCTTGGAAATCTGACACCGGTTGATAAAGACGCCGCGTAACGTTCCTGGCGCTGCCGAAGCAACGGCTCGCCCGCTGCGGAAGCGCGGAGGTCACGAAAGGTCCTGATACAAAATGCCTATAAAACACTATTTCTATTACTCCATAGCACTTAAAAATTTGTTTGTAGGGGTTTTGAAAGGTGCTGAACAAGCTGGTAAAATTTCATGACAATCCTAGTATCCAGCACGGTGAGTGTTGCGTGTGAGAGAGAGAGTGAGAGTGAGAGAAAGAGAGAGAGAGAGAGAGAAAGAAAGAAAGAGAAAGAGAGAAAGAAATCGAAAGAGAACGAAAGAGAGAGAGAAAGAAAGAGCGTGGGTATATAGCGCGAGAGTGTGTAGAGCGTGAGTCTATTGCGCATGAGTGTGTAGCGCGCGTGTGATTCGTGCAAGCACGTGTTAGGCGCGCTCGTTTGTTCGGCGCGCGCGTTTGTTCGGCGCGCGCGTTTGTTCGGCGCGCGCGTTTGGTCGGCTCACGCGTTTATTCGGCGCGCGCGTTTGTTCGGCGCGCGTGTTCGTGGGTGTGCGCGTGTGTGGGCGCGCGCGTTTGGTGCGCGCGCGTTTGACTCGCACGCGTGTTTGGCGCGCATGTATTTGGGGCGCGTGTTTGGCGCGCGCGTGTGTGGGCGCGCGCGTGCGTTTGGCGCGCGCGTGTTGTTAGCGCGTGCGTGGGTGTGCCGCGAGCGAGTGTGTGGCACGCGTTTGTGGCGCACACGTTTGTTGCGCGCGCGCGTGTTTGTGGCGCGTGTGTGGGGCACGCGGCAGTATTTCCATTGAAAATACCGGTATAATACCGGTATAACCTTTATGGACGTCCATACCGGTATAGACGTCCTATAAAGGTATTTTACCGGTATAAAAGAATAAAGGTATTTTATACCGGTATGAAAAAATACCGGTATTTTACCGGTATTTTTACCGGTATTCAATACCTTTTCGGTCCCTGAGGCCAATTACTTGTCTGCCAGTACTGTACAAAGTTATCACTGCAGCCATAGCTGACAAAATGTACAGATATCTAGATAAGAATCATCTAATGCCAGCTGAACACAAAGGATGTCGTAAAGGCTCTTATGGCTGTAAGGAAATCTTGCTACTGAATAAAGTCATTTTGAATGATGTAAAGAAACGCAAACGTAATTTGAGCATGGCTTGGATTGACTACCAAAAGGCCTTTGATAGTGTACCACACGATTGGATTTTGAAGACCCTGGAGATCAATCGATTTCATCCTAGACTTATTGAATTTTGCAAGGCTAGTATGAATTCGTGGAGTACCAGGTTACTACTACACAGCGGAAAGGAAGCAGTAGAAACCAGAAGTACTCAGAGTAACAGGTGTATTTTTTAAGGAGATTCACTATCCCCTCTGCTGTTTTGCATCAGTTTGATCCCACTATCGAGACAGTTGTCGCAAGCTGACTTTGGTTTTAAGCTCCATGGCGATGAAAGGCCAGTATCACATTTGTTTTACATGGATGATCTGAAAGTGTTTGCTAAGAATGAAGCGATTCTCTCCCAAATGTTGTCTGTCGTGTATGACTTAAGCAATGACATCTGCATGAAGTTTGGTCTTGACAAATGTGCAAAAATCAATTTAAAAAGAGGGAAACTCACAACGTCTGAGAACATTGAAATTGATACGCACACTGTGATTCAAGATCTTGAGCCAGGTAAAACTTACAAATATCTGGGCATTGAAGAATGTAAAACCATCTCGAACGACAGAATGAAAGAGAGAATTCGTAGGGAGTATTATAGGAGAGTGAGACTGGTCCTGCAGTCCGCTCTGAACTCAAGGAATAAAATATCAGCAATAGGTAGTTTGGCGGTACCTGTAGCCGAATACAGTTTTGGGCTAGTGGACTGGACTGAGCAAGAAATTCGCACCATGGATCGAAAAACCAGAAAACTGCTAACAATGCATCATGTTTCCCACCCTTGAGCTGATATACATAGACTTTATGTGTCACGTAAGGAAGAAGGAAGAGGCCTCAGACAAATTCAGGCCTCTTGGCACAACGCAATAGTCGGGTTGGGGAAGTATGGAGTCAGCCATCAAGATGATCCTCTAATGAGGCAGGTCATGAAATCTGACCGAAGAATGGGAAACAGAGGCATTGATAGTGTAGCAAGAAACATTGCGAAGAAAACTAGGCAAGACACGTCGAATAACACAGACACTGAACTTCTGATGCTGCTAAACATGAAGTGTGAGACACAAAAAATGTTAAAAAAATCGTGGAGAGACAAACCACTCCACGGACAATACCTAAAAAGAATGGACAAGTTGCAGATCAATAAATATCAATCATTTATGTGGCTTAAAAGGGGAAGAATGAAGCCAGAATCGGAAGCACTTGTAATAGCTGCCCAAGATCAGGCGTTGAGAACACGACATTATGATAAAGCGGTTCTCAAAATTTCCCAAGATGATAAATGCCGCATTTGTCAGGAACACGTAGAAACCATCGATCATATTGTCTCAGCTTGTCCAATCCTAGCAAAGACCGAATACTTGAAAAGACACGACAGGGTGTGTAGCTACCTCCACTGGCAGATCTGTACCGCCCTCGAAGTTCCGAACACAAGCCCCAAGTGGTACGAACACTCACCGAAACCGGTGACGTCTGTTGGATTGTGTACGATATTGTACGACCAACAAATTCAAACTGATCGCACGATAGCAGCAAACAAACCGGATATAGTCATCCGGGATCTGGAGAACAAATCGTGTTTACTTGTGGATGTTGCTGTACCTTGCGATCAAAACGTCGTTACCAAGGAGGCAGAGAAACGTCTTAAATACAAGAGTTTGGAAATCGAGATCAGCGGAATGTGGGGCGTAAAAGCACTGGTCGTCCCGATAGTTATCGGAGCTCTGGGATTTGTTCCGCAAATTTTGTGTAAGAACTTGTCTAAACTCCCAGGTAATCCAAAAGAATGGGAAGTGCAAGAAATAGCTTTATTTGGAACAGCCCACATTTTGCGCAAAGTATTGTAGAGGCACCGACAGTCCCTAGATCTGCTCCTTAGGTAGTGCGATGTGTCGTTTGACCATCGCACTCGCCACCCCAGCGTCACGCCACATTAACAAGAAGCTCGCAAGGACAACGCGTCCCTCGCGCCGCTTGAATCAGTTCCGCACAGCTGCGTAGGCCCCCCGAAACCCTCCACCATAAATTCAACCCCCTTTGTCCATACTACAGAATGATTGACTTCTGGAACAACTACGTTAGGGTCTTGGCGCTAGCACGCAGCAAGATAATCCCCTAAGTCCAATAAACACATCATATGCCACGACAGAAGAACCATGTGCGCACTTCTCTGTGCTAAACAAAAGACATCCAATGGCCGCGAAAGGAAGAGATCATTTATCCAATCAGCTCACAAGATAACATAGAAAATTCTGGAACTCAACAAACCGACCTATGAGAGCGCTAGGGCAGGAAGCACGTGATAACCCTTGCATGGTGCGAGAGAAAGAAGGGGGAAGAAACACAGCGAGAAGATCGAATTTCAGACGGGCGAAAAACACGATGAGAGGGTGGTCGAGCAGAAATAGCATAGGACAGTCGAAATTTTCAACAACTTAAAAGTTACAGTCAGAGAGCGCCCGAACATTGGCTTTTAGAGATCATTAGTGAGAGCAACGGTAAAAAGACGACAATAGCGGTTGGTGAGAGGCAAACATTGAGCCGACCACCACGAGAACTGCCCGGCCTTCGTCCAACCGCGGAATTTATTCCAAACAGCCAGATTTTGACTTCCAACGTCATACGCGGTCCAGGTGTCGTGTGACGGCCTGAGACGCGCGCCAGCGCTACGTAATTGCTGCGCTGACATTCACCGCTGACATCCCGAGCGCCGGCGCCTTCATCCCGAGGGACAATTGTGGGGCTGGCGTTACAACGCTCCAGCGGCGCTCCTGTGGGTCCTGCCGCATCAGTCCATCGATCGGTGAGCAATCCCGTCGCGGTGACGTAGCCATTACGCCATCATCAACTTGTAAGTCATCTTCATCATCATCACTTATTTGATAGCCAAAATACAGTAATTCAGCGTTTGCAAGAACAGTTTTTATAATAAATGTGTCCCTGCCATTTTGGACGGGTGAAAAAGACTAAATTCTGAGTCAAGTGTTTATTATTTTAAAACAAAGAAACCATTGCAATCCCTCGACCCAGGGCACTCACCCCTGAGACGCTCAACGTCGGCAGTGAGATAGCAGGTAAGTGGGCGCGCGCTTGGCGCCCCTTAAATAAATTTAGCGCGTGCCCCCCCTGCTATATGGGAACGACCGTCACACCATCAGTGTGTCGGCGCACCCGTTCTGTGGTGTGACCTCCCCCCCGATTCCGCTCCAAAGAATCGGCATCCGACGTGGGCGGTTGCATCACAGTAGCTTGTTGCAACCTGGAGTAGATTTTATATTCAGCCGACACATAACATCTTAAGTCGTGATTTAGAGGAATAATAATAATAATAATAATAATAATAGTAATAATAATAATAGCGGTTTAATCAATGAAATTAAATCACATTCACATGCTTATAATCTTCACCCTTTCTTCACTGTAGTGAAAGCGAAATGATCAAACAAGTTGGAATATAAAAGTGAAATTTGATGGTCTGGTTCATGAAAAATTAAAATACCTAGGACTATATTTATCTACACATCTCAAACAATAGTATTCTTTTTGTTGAGTATTGCTGCACATTGTCTCAGTGCACGCGATAACACGCTCAAACGCCATTTTCTAAAAAATGGCTCCAGATTTTTCCTTCAACCTTTCGCAACAGATAGTGCTAATTGAACTCTTAATATGTCGTAAGGTTCATTTTGGGGTACTTTTTGTTTTATGAAAAATTACTCAAATGTAATTTTTTTGAAAGGTTTCTAAAATCTTTAATATGCACATTATCCGCAATTTGTAAACATTATTATATTTGTATAACAGTATTATATTTGTGCTTCAAATGACTTCCAATGAAGTTTTTTGAAAACTCAAAACTGTTCTGTGAAAAAGAGCTTTAAATTTCGCATTTTTAGTAGTGCTTAAACGTCATTTTCTTAAAATGGCTACAAATTTTTAAAAGAAAATTGCCATTTAGGACAAGGTTTTTGTGTTCTTTATTATTCTCAAAATAATATTTCTGTTCTACTAAAAGGAAACCGAAAAATTAAGAAAATGTCAAAAAAAAAAAAAAACAACAACTTTGGGCGGCATTAGATGACAGTTTTCTTCATGTAATGTATTTATCAAAAATACATCTTCAAATAAGGTCATGCCCAATTTTTTGAAAAAACGAGTAGTTTTTCTATAATTTCGTGACAATCATTATAGCCCGCTGTAAATTTACTGCGCTTCAGACACCGGATGCGTCGTAAATTAGAATTTGCAATTTTGTACATTATTTCTTTGTTCGTTTTTACATTCGACCTTTTGTTATACACTTACACATTAAACTTTAAAGAAATGTTTTCAAAGATTGGAAATAAAAATTGCTAGCTCTTTAAGGGAGTACCGACAATTCAGGGAATGCAACAATTGAATTCCGTTCCGCTGTCGGGAATTGTGTCATTGTTGTGACTTGATATAGCTGTATGTTATGAGGCTTCTTTTTCCAATACAATTTTACAAAACTTTTGTATTATATTTTTATGTAGTTGTAGAAGTTACATAGTTTTGACAACACTGCAATGGAAGTGAGTTGTTCGCTTCTTGTTTGAATTGGACGTTTTCAAATAATAGCTAAGATGTTAGTAGGGTAGAAAGGGCAATATTTCAATCCTACGTACCTGTTTCCAATAACACGGGAAAGTATGTGCTGTTGTAGCACCACTAGTTTTTATTTTCATCTGCATTGGCAGTATGATTTACCGAGGGATTAATGTTCACTTTTTTATGATTAATAGTCATAATCTTTTAAATTTTCTTGAATTTCTTGATTTTCGCATTAATTTGCATATTACATTTTGAATTAATCGTACTGGACAGTAGCGATTTTTCAATGAATCGTTTATCAATAGATATACGTGCAATACTATCTGTTTAGTTAAATCCGAGAGATTAATATTCTCATCTCAGAAACATATAGCTCAATATTTTAGTCCTGCTGTTTCATTATGACTAGTTGTTTTCAAGACTGGAAATGGCTTATTTGTAGATCCACTTTTGATATCATCAGCGTATTGTTTTCTAATTTATTTCGTTTGATTTCTTGTTTACTTTGGTAGATAATTTACCATTAATGAAGGCCCCCCTGTTACTTGGTTGTAAATCTTAGTAAAAGATATAGCGTGAACTTGAGAGCATAATCAGTTGTTTTGTCGACAAGTTGGAAAATATGTGATAAACACAGTACGGTCTTCCCATTACGAATATTGAGGTATCTCATAGGCAACTTGATAAAGTACATTTTGTTAGGTTAAGGATGCTGGTAAACCTGGTATTAACGTTCGTGATAGCAGGTTCATGATATCTGGGGTGACTGCGTTTATTAAGAATGTCTGACACTTTCTCTCAGTATCTAATGTTCGGTTATTTCGGTCTCTTCCCACTCGTAGGATTGGCATATTGTTTATACATTTTCAATACTTTCGGGTTCTGAACATTTAGATTTTTCCGTTTTATGCATAATTTCAAAGTTTCATCTCATATTTTTGCTGTTTAATTTGTTGTTTTTGTGAGAAATCTCGCAACTCACATAAAATGTTTAGAAACTATTTAGACAGATCTTTCTCGTTATCGCTAAACGGAAGTAATTCGCAAAGGGTCTTTGAATCCGTTTAGTTGGAAGAATGTTGAAGTCCTATTATTAATAATAATAATAATAATAATAATAATATTTATTTGGCTGCAATTGGCTAACTGCCAGGTGGTAACCATAAGTCTACAGCTTTACAATACCTCCACATTTACAATTCAAAAACAATTTACAATATAACACAATAAAAGTAGTTACAACTACTGCTTCGTGAAAGGATGGAACAATACAAGAGCTTCCTCTAGAAACCCGTGCAAAACCAAACGTTAACTTTAATAATACTTTTAAATATGTACATGTACATACACACATTCATACATACACCTATATACACATACATAGACGTACACACATAACATACGCACATACATACACATACATCCATACATACACATTCTTATACATGAATGCTCACTCGTATAGTGACATATAACCGATCACCCACTTTCCTTATTATACATGCCTACATTTTCATAAAGAAACATACACTTAGTACACACACACACATATTATACATACATAGATATACATGAACATTATCATAAACATGCATAAACTTAGATACACGGTTATACAATTTCTTTTTTTAAATTCATAATCACAATGTGATTATTTTTTAAAGTTAGCTCTTTAAACATCCGCATTAGCTCCCCACACACTTTCCCACTTCACCTCACTACACTACACTTTCACCATATCTTTCTTCGGTTATGCCGTATAAGTAATTGATGTAGCTTTTTACTGCACGGCACTACAGTACACTTAATCTATAATACACCACACTACCTACATTACAATTCACTTGAATTACGGATCAATGTAATTGTGGATCAGCTGTGACATGTTGTAGAATACGTCCTCTGCATGTACTTATTGAGTCTTCTTCTGAAAACACCTAAAGAGACAGGAAAAAGCTCTACGACTGCTGCAAGGATTTCATTCCAATTTTTAATTGAACTATTTACATGCGAATATTTCTCTATTTGACCTCTACTTTTCATTTTGCCTTTGTGATGGTTTCTCCCACCTCTGGAAGGGGAGTCTGATCTTTTCGTTGCTTCTGCCCACGCAAGTGATTTATTGTACGCCTTGAAGAGGCAGCACAACCTTGATTTTGTATTGATAGAGTAAACTTTTAATTACACAAATATTTCTGAATTGGCTGAATTGTTAGAATATGGAATATGTAGTATTTGAATTTTTTAAAAAAATGTATTTATCCTTGCTTCGACTTACTTAGTCTTTCAAGGTTTTTTATAATTACATAATTGTTTTCCACACAAAATTTGTACATATGGAAATTACATACTTTGTTTGCATTGTACAATTTCACAATAACATTTTGGAGGTTAAACCATTTAGGGACCTCTAACATACATGAAATAATTTATCTATTGTACATACATTTCAGAATTTGATACATAATTGGAATTTGAATAATTATCAATCCAGTTTGCAATTATTGTCAGCAAATTATGGAGGATGTAACAAGTCTTTAGCATGACGGGTTTTAATTCTTGGTTGAGGGTAGGCTGATTTTCCGAGTGAAAATGTTTTAGTTGCAGGACATAAAGGTAAATTGGTATAGAATTTTGATGCTAATTTTTTTACCCAAGTTTTTAATGGTACAACAGAGAGTTCTTGATGTATCTGTTCATTACTAATAAACCAGGGTGCTTTTAATGTCCATCGAAGAAATTTATTTTGAATCATTTGTATTTTATTGAAATTGGTAGGGGCTGTACCTCCCCATATTTCACAAGCATATGTAAGAGAGGGCCGAATGATATAAAAATTGAAAAAAAAAGTAGTTTGGAGGCGAAAAATGGCAGTTGGGATGACAATAAGGCAAAGCCGAAAATCAAGCCAGGGAAATTATAAAAGTAACTAATGCGAGAAAGTCTGTGCGTTTCTGTTGCATCCTACTTTAAATTGTCTTCTCACCATCTAAATGCCACGTGCGACTTTATTTGTGAATATCCTTTGAATATTTCTTCTTAAAAATATTTCTTCTAAAATAAATGCGTATGTAGATCCTTTTTTGGTAAAACTGTCATTGACAATCGATGTCATAATAATACATTATGAAACGATGATGTATTGATGAGTATTAATACACGTTTGTGATATTACGATACGAGCGAGGAACGAGTGAGTATCGTAAACTGCACACGAGTGTATGAATACCCGTTACGTCGTGTTTCATACCGTACGTTTTCTACGACTTTTGCAAGTTTAACTTTTGATTGAATTGTTTCGTGGCTTGAGATTGCAGGATTCAGACAAGGCCACCTAGCTGACAGCTCCCTGAGCTACCCTCGCAAGCTGCCGCAGGTGGCTCTGGTTACCATTCCGCCTGCGAGGGAGTACTGCACTAGACAAATAGGATGAAAGTGAAATTACGATCCAATTTATTTTAAATAATATTCCTCGAAAAAATACTATACTGACTCGCATAAACTAATATCAAATGTAATTTTAATGTACACAATCGAATGAAACATTTTTATAGAACGATTCTCAATTATGAATTAAATATCAATACTTGGTTTGTAAACTTCTCTGTGATTGGTGAAGAACCTGTATCATAATGAAATCTGTATCATAAAGATATCATCATGCAACTGACTTCAGCCATCAAATGACAGCATTATACAATGGGAGTAGACAAATATTTTTTTTCCATCTTAAATAGAAGAATGCACTGCCATCAAACGCAGGCAAGTGTAGCGGGTTGCTGACCTCACGTCTTATTGCGATCGTAAGCCATCTAAAGATAACCGCGCCCAAAAACCAAAATAAACCAAACCATAGCCAGAATGAGAGGTTAATTTTAGGTTAATTAAGTTCTCTATTCCCGATTTTGTGCCCTTTTGGATTTCCCAAAATTGTAGGCGCTACTAGCTAAAGCTAACATCTCCCATTTAGAAAATACAACATCCTATCATTGCAAGACAACGAATATGCTTCTAAAAATAAAGATTTATTTGATGCTCTAGAAAAAAGGTTCCAGTCCATGTTTTTCAGAACGCTGGGTTGTTCGAGGAGAAACAGTTAACATACGTTCTTATGGGCAAATATTCCGGAAAACTCAAAAACCTCAGAAAAATATGAAATCCTTCGCCAAATTAAATGCTAATTTTAGGCTCCAGGGAAATATGTTCCAGTCCATGCATTCCGACACTCAACGCTGCACAAAGAAAAACCAGTAACATAAGTTCTTCTAGGCTAAGATAAATGAAAACTCAAAAATTTCAGAAAAATATGCAATCCTCCCCAAAATTAAAGGTTAATTTTAGGCTCTAGTTGCAAAAAATGTTTCAGTCTATATTTTGGAAAAATCAGCGCTACACAATAAGAACGTGCATTCTTATGGGATAATACACATGAAATTTCAAAAACCTCAGAAAAATGTGAAACTTAACCCAAAATTAAAAGCTAATTTTAGGCTTATCGAAAACAATCCCGTATTATTCAGCCCTATTTTCTAAAATACAGGTATTTACAAAGGAAAACAGTAACATACGTTATTATGCACTATTATACACGAAAACACAAAAAACACAGAAAATTGTTATTTTACCAAAAATAAAATTATAATAAACGGCTATCGGACAACATTATTGCATATTTTCCAAAAAATAGTGCTGTACAAAGAAAAGCAAATAACACAGTTCGTTGTTCAATGTGTTGTTGAAATGACTCTATGGCTAAATCGGTTTTCCCACTCTTGATTGAAATTTTGAAAATGATGACTTACAAAATATATCGACTGAATTTTCTGAGAAACAGAAATAAAAAAAAATCTCTACTTTTGGCATAGATCTTATACACAGTTTTGATACGCGGAGAATAAGATTGATAAAATCCGTAAATTTTCGTAACTGAATTCAATAATACTGAATTATAAAATACTATTTTATGAAAACTCGTTTTTTCAAGAATTACGTTTTCCGACATTGTAATTATATTTCTCTCGCAACGCTATATTATTATAGCATTTATCAAAAAATCTCTAAAAAATTTGTGTTGACATTGTTTCGAAATTATCGTTGTTGTTCTCAAATGAATCCGTTGACATTCTGACAAAACTAATTGAATATGGAAATTTCTGTCTCTAGATGACTTACGAATATTATTCCAAATGTTTGTATCCCTATAAACGATGGTGCCACTGATACGCTCTTGCAATTTATTTCCTTTGTAAACATTTCAATCTTCTTCCAGATACAGTACCCAATGGACGATCCAATGACAGATAACATATTTGGGATTTATATTATCTCTGAGGCCAAGGAGTATAGTTTCGTTATTTTGGTCCACACTGTTTTCTTGTAGTACGAGTAAACTAACGTGCTGTTCTATGAATATGGCACAACCCCTAGAAAGAAAAAAGCCGTAAATTATAATTCGCGATTTTATATCTGAGGTAATCGTGAGGTGTTGCCAAGAGTAATTCAAATTTGAAGAAACACAAAAATTGAAGGTACTGATCAAAAACCGAGATGTAGTGTAAAAACCTAAAACACACGCATGCAACAGAACTCATTATCACAGATCAAGATTTTTGAGATGTTCAATAGTCAATGGATTGTCAACTTTTAATTTAGCATTTAAGAAATGAAAGAACTACGTTCTGAAGAAACAGGATTTTCCTTAAAATGAAAAATTGTACGAAATGTAAAAAGTAAGCAAAATATCTCAGTAGGCTTATGTGAAAATGAAAAATGTAACACCATTTTTTTATCAGCGGGATAGGAAAAAAGAAGTGTTAATAAAAAGTTGATGTAGAGACATAAGGACCTCACACTTAAGTCTGGGGTAGACGACAATAAATACACAAGATTCTTATATTCTGTTATTAATTCACACTTTTTCATCAAAAAGTGAACTGAAATATCTGGAGGTTAGATTTAGTACCAGGATTCTCTCGAAGAGAGGGGCGTTGGATAATTAGAGCTACACAATACACAGGTGCTGTGCTGTAGGTTGAAATCTTTTGAAGGTACTCTAATAAAGCAACAAGTAACATTCTTAGCCAATTTTACTCGCATAGATTCGTCTCTTTAGCGTCACAGAGTTGGCAGCGACCCTGGCGGCTTATTTGGAGAGGAGAGCGCACGTGTCTCCGCTGCGTGTGCTTAGAATTCAATGACCACCGGCAGGCGAAACGTGCGCGCTGTCGTGCCAACGGTCGCGATGGGCCCGACCGCAGCCTACATTAAAGTCCCTCCCAGGACGCCCGTCCTTCGGATCTTGATACATTTCCAGCCGGCCCGTCTGATCATTGGATCCGAAGTGGAGGTCGAAGCTCTCACGACCTCCCACGGCCTCGGCTGTGATCTCTGGTATCGCATCGATACATCACTGCCTTTTATGGGGCTCTCCGCAGGCGAGCGGAGGGAGCACGCACGCACGCGCTCACGCATGCACGCCTGGCGACGAGGACGGCGGCGGCGGCGACGGGTCAACAGCCGCGACCCCCGACGGCGCCGCCCCCGCCGCCCGCGCCCCTGTCCCTCGCGCTCCACCCTTGGCCCGCATTGGGACGCGCGACGAATCTGGTCGGAGGAAAATCAGAAGCGAGGTATAGAGGGATTACTATGGTCCGAGTAAAATAAGTTGGTGATTGACAGTTGCGAATGGAAAGGAGCGACGTTGACAGGTTGCGTTCCACTGAGCTCGCGTTTCCGGGACACGAAAATAAACACTTCAAGTAAATGCTTATAAAAGTAACCAAATCATATATTATGTGAAGCAACAGCTTCAGAAACACAACTGTCTATCACCAACTTATTTTAATCAGACCATATAAGAAGGGACACCTTTGACAGCTACTGCTTGGCCAATGCTGATAATACAATTGCAGGTTATGGTCAGGTGCTCATTTTGCCAGTGCGTTTGTTTACAGTTAGCTCAAAAGTAAATGGTTTCGTCACGATCTCTTGAAATGTCCTGCATGACGCTCACTTGTTTCCCGACCTGCCAAAGTAGTCCCTTCCTAAAGTAACTTCTTTACAGCGTTTGTAGCGAAGGAAGGGTAGAGGTGAAGCGAACCTTTTTCTTTTGAAGGTCAAATAATGAAGATTAAACTGCCAGATATTTTTTCTCGCAATATTCCGCGGAACGCAAAAAAGACACATTCGTCTGTGAGAGATGTGGAAAACCTGGAAGTAAAATATTAAGTAATTCTTTTTATCCCTTTATAGAAGTGTAGTTTATTTAGCATTCACTTTTGCCTAACTGACATTAGCAACATAAAGCAATATGACCACATTTTATTAATAATTTCGTAATGGGCTTTAGCCCTCATTGTCTTCCGCCTATCAAACAACTTTACAAAATTTACTCTACAAAAGACTTGCAACACTTTAAAAAATTACGTATTTCTAGAAATACTTAATTACGTATTTCTAGAATTACTTAATTACGTAATTACCGAACTGACATCAACAGGAAGGAATGCGTGAATTGGTAAAAGGTAATACTAAAATGTGGCGAAACTCCTCCATGTTGGACACCTTTCTTTTCTTAAACTTTCTAGAGAAGTGTTGGGGGTACAATATGTGTGGTGATTTATGTCATTTTCCAGAAAAATATATCAGATTAGAAGAGCCTAAGCTGCGGATTTCAGTTGTTTATTAAAAATTAAGTTGATTTTCTTTAGGGTAGGTATATTTGGTAATCTGCACCTAGAAAATAGAAGACATATACTTTACCGACAAGTTTACGATAACTTTTTCCGTATCGATTTCTGAATATATTGTTCTGTTATAGAGCGTCCCGACCTTGGTTTTCAATACAGAGGTATGTGGATCTGCAGTCTTTCTTGCACGTTAGGTTGCCCCACATGACCCTCCTTGTCTAATAGCGACTATGACCATTACAGAAATAATCAATTTTAAGAAATGAAAATATTTCAATAAATCTTACTTATGTGGTAGAGTGCTAAGAAAACATTAAATATTTTTGCAAATCGACAAATATTTTAAATAATAGCAATAAATAATATTTTTATTTTCACTCTCAATACTTATTATTAAATATTGTTTGAATAACTTATCTATGGCAATGAAAGTTTGAAGTGGTTTCTTTAGATTTCGAACACTATAAAGTTTTAAATGAGGATTAGTAATGGAGAACATAAATAAATAAATTTAAATTAACTTCATGGAATTTCATCGATTAAACACGAAAGAGTTACCATGCGATAAACTTTCTCCCTTTTGATGGTCTTTAGAGTACAAGCCAGAAAAAAGTCTGAAATTATTTTTGGACATTTTGGAAGCCTACGTAATACCCTTTCTTCATAGACTCACATGAAGCGTGCGCTGCACGGTGCGGGGGCGACGCCGTTCACAAACATGGTAGTCAGCTGGCCACGGGTCGAAACGTTTTGTTTTGAAAAGGACTGTGCTGTTATTTTTCTTTTCAAACGATTTTGTAACGTTCACGCCAAGTTACGATGTACATTTCGGTTCTAACAATCTCCGTATAGTTAATTATGATTGAACATTGATATTTGAACGGACGTTCGCGTAATTGAAGCAAGAAACAGCAGAATGTGTTGGAAAGAACGGGAAAATTGTTTGAAATGCTTTCGAGCATTTTTTAAAAAACTAGTGTATCTACAATAATACTTACTCGATATTCCTATCTTTGCAATTTAAAAAATTCAGAGATTTTCAACGAAAATACACTATTGTTTTAAGCGTACTTGACGTTATCCGAGGACAAAGTGTAATCAACGCATTTGGTGCAGTTTTCAGAAAATGTTGAGGCTTGATGTAGATTACTCCCCACCAAAATATGTGTTGAAATTTCACAAGGCCTCGAGTTCGTTCAGGTTGATTGGGGAATATCAATTTTGGAGAAAATCATCTGAACGTTTTAGCGCTAGCGTTTACCACACATTGCCTCATTGTGGTCCACTGCCCGGTGCCTTCCGACGCAAGACTAGTCCGAGTCATTCCCCTCGCACCGAATATTGGATGCTCGGCATTCGGTCGAGCGAATTCGCTCTATGGGCCGCGGACCGAGAGAATTTTGCTCGGTGGGTCGCGGCCGAGTAAAACCCTTTTGTAATGACCTGACGTCTAGAGGATTTTCTGCGAAGTGCAAGGAGAGAGGGCCTATCCACTCGATCATTTTGGATGGGTCTATCGTAGATTTTTGATAAACTAGTAAATGTATTTGTGATTATATGTAAATTATTTATGTACTGTACATACTGGTTCTACTGCGCTTTTATGGTTTAAATAATTACATAATTCGAGTATAAATATTTCAATCAATTTTTCCAAATAAAGATAGTAATAATAATAGATCCGCCAGTGGACGGAGTTATGACAAAAATGTTCTCTTGCGTATCTTTTTCATTTACTTGTTTTTCTTACGTTTTTGTGGGGCCCCAAATGTGTGGGTGATCCTGGGCTACAGTCCCTGCAGCTCCGCCTTAAATCCGGCCCTGACTAAATTGTATGACAAACTCTTTCGAGAACGTTCAAAAGAATCCGTGAACAAAGCTTTAAGCTTCGGACGCACGTTGTTTTTTAGGTAATTTTAAGCTAACGTACTCCGTGTAGGCGTGTCAATTAATGATGTATCACCGATTCGCATTTCTTTGAAATTATGAAGTAGGTTTTAGAGTTCGTACTGCGGCCCACTGTACGTTTAAATATCATTCTTTTTGACGCCTCCTGTCTGTCGCTCGCCCAGCTGTTCTTCCGGCTACAATTCGTTGATGATCTGTCATCCCAACGCCGACGCGGCTCGCTCTAGGACGCCTCAGCGCAGCCCCTGGTACGCGCCCCAACCTGCCCCAGGGCAACTGCCAGTCCACGACCTGCCTTCAGCGCTAGAGCTCTCTTCTCCAGTGCATTCTGTGAGTTCTCTCAATTCGGGTTTTCTCGTATCTCAGATTTAGCAGTCATTTTTGTGTTGTTTCTAATCATTGTTAATTAATCAAACATCAATAAGTCATGAATTACGATAATTTTATTACATAAAGATAAACCTTAATAGTGAAATATTCTGTAAGTTAATTACCTGTTATAAACTTTGGGATTTATAGACAAATTTATAAACAATAGATTTAACCAATGCACCCGAGTTGTAAAGGCTGTTCTTCATCTTCCCCTTCATTTTCATTTCGAATCTTCTGCCTGTTCCTACAATGTATTACTTCTTTTCATTTCTTTCTGGTCCTTCCTATAATTCTTCCACCTGTTACCTTGTATTGGATGGCTAACTTTGGTTAGTGGAAATAATGCATTCTTTGTGCATATTATAGCCAATTATACGTAGTAAATATTCGCTTATCCCTAAACAGTATTTGAGTAATTCCGAGTTTGCGTATGTGCGTGTGTGCGGATCTGTTACTCACGTTTAGACCACTTCCCATACACCAATCGAGTCAACCGTATGAGATGCCATTCGACGCGTCTCAGTACCACGATGGGGAACTGGATTTTTTTCGGATCCGACCGTGTTTTTTCGCATTTTGGCGCTGCGATCTTGGAGAGTATACCGAGAACCAACGCCACCTAAATATATCTATGCAGGTGGTGTTTATTAAACTCCAGTACCAAAAGGCAATTTACACTCCATACGCCATCATTTTCTACGACTATGGCAACGCTGATGTTGCCATCTTTAAGTGAATAATTGAAATACCAAGTGAATCGTGCTGCAGATTTCATTTTAACTTTCATTGGTATTATCGTATTTTAAAAAATAAATTTGCAAAAACCTACGAAAAATATTGCCTTGGAACTTTGAAGACTATGAAGTGAACACGGAGAAAAGAAAACTGTGAGAAATGCTAGAGAATGAATGTACGTTCTTGCATTCAACTTCTCACTTTTACATTTTTACGTGCAATTACCGATTTTCCAATAAATGTGACCTACAACTTACTCTTAATAAACTTAACTAAAACCTTATTCACATAAAATACAAAAGTCACCTTTTAATGTTTTAATGTTTATTTCACATACAAATCGAAATAGAGAAATTGCAGAAGTAGAGATAAACACAAATTAGAATGAGTTTGTGGAATTTTAATCTCCTTAAGCAATAAGGGAGAAAAAATATAAAAGTTTTAAGAAAATCCTGGAAAAATCAAATGTAGTTGTAAAAGATGTTGTGACGGAGTTTTCGGAGCAAATTGGGAATGATCTGCACTAGTGCTAATGCAAATGTGCTATGTGCATTTTAGCAAAAAAGCGTAGAAAATGTAGGTGTACTAAAATCTAACTATTCATCTCATCAATAATTATCATATCATGAAGTATTTACGGAGATGGAAATCATAATTTCGAAATTGATATTACCAGTTCATATCCCGTATGGAAGTAACATAGAAGGCCATTGGGAACTTTTGAGCGGGAGTATGGCATTATCAGTTACTACGATTCATTGGTAAGTCCGATGCCAGATACGGAAAGTACATACTTGAACAATGTTAGGCATGAAAAAAATGAAGTATGAAATAAATGTTTAACTCTAAACTATTTTCAAATATAAAACTATTTTCAACATAAAACTATTTTTAAAACAATTTACGGCCTCGGCGACACCAAATTTTACTAGTGCTTTATTAATTTATTACTATTACCCTAAATGAAACGAGTTGGGGAAAGTAACCGAAGAAAACTCACCACCCACTGGCTCCGTAGTACTCGGAAGGTGGCCTGGTAGATCATTATTACAGAGAGGATTCACGGGAATAATAAGGGCAGGGTCGCTGTTTTTAAATCTGATAAGGATTGTGTTGCGTTGTGGTTAGGCGGAAGAGCAGGCCAAATGGCCTGAGCCTCGCCACTAATAAAGGCAATTTTATTATTATTATTATTATTATTATTATTATTATTATTAAGGATCAGCTGAGGCACTGCAGTGTCTCTGATCGGAAGGTACTAGAGTTGGAATCCCATAGGTGGCAGGATTTTCGGCTGGTTAGCTAGGTCGAATCCAGTCACTGACTGGAGGAGAATTTGGCAGCTCTGGTCGGTAGCTTTTGTGGTTTCTCCAATCAATACCAGGCGAATGCCGGAGCAGTACCCTGTAAAACGGAACGCACGCAATCTTTCCTTTCCTTCCTCCTCACATCTTACTAACACACATACATATACATGCACTGCCACACATGTCAGAAGACTAGTCGGGGCTTAGAGATTGTCACGGCTGGGAAGGTGTCCAGCTGGTGGGAGATACTTGGACAGGGAAAAAAGGAAGCCGAAGTGTAGGTCGGCGTCGGACCGCAGCATCCAGCTGAGGAAGAACACCGCCACATTGCATGATAAATACATGCACTACACTTACGGGATAATGACCCCACCCACCCCCACCCCCCACCCCACCCCACCCCACCACCCACACACACACACACACACTTGACGTGCCCGAATACATGAAACAGTCATCTGTAAAGAGAGATTCTGGCAAGGGAAGAATATATAAGGAAATCTAGAATAAGTTTCTAGAATAAGTTTGACATATTGCAATAGATAGGAATCAATTTATTAGTTGTGTTGTTTCCGATGATTGCAACAAAGGATCATTGTGTTCTCCTTCGACTTGAGAGTCCGAGTTATTCCTGGATTAACCGGAAATCTCTGACAGAACTGCGTCAACGGATTTTGTCTTCGTTCTCGACGTCAGCTTTCGTGCGATATTTTCTGCTCACAAAAGTCTCAGTGTCATGTTAAAGGATACAGAAAATTAGGATTTCTCAGCATACATTTTCTTCAATTATTTTGGAAATTTGTAATAATTCGAAGGAAAATTTAGAAAAACAAATGTGTTTGACTTCACGAATGTCTCTTGTAATAAATAAGAAGTAATGCAGCCGTTGGAACACTGACTCTCAGGTTCGAGTATTTTACTATGTTCTCCATGGCAATCTGATTAAATTTGAAAGATTTTTTTTATCATTGAGGAGGAAAATCTTTCTTCTCGCAACGGGTTGTTGAGTCACATCCCGTACCAAGTTAGTAATAAAATGGATTCTATAAATATTTCCTTGTTTTTATGGGCGATCATACAATTAATGTTTTTAAATTTGCTGGAAAAAACATCTGAGGAATATATCAGGATATTTCTTCTATAATGAGTTTGACCTCTTTCAATAGACGCAACTCAATTTACTAGCTGTGCTATTCCCGATGAACCTAACTAGGATCTTTCTTCCACACCGATTACACCTTCCAGTTGAGAGACAGCATTATTCGAGGTTTAATTGGAAATCTCTGGCAGAACGGATGTTCTCTTCGCCCGCTCCAAGAACGAATTTTTCTTTTGTTACCTTTAATGAACCTATTTTGTCGAAGAACTTGTTCGTGTTCACTAGAACGTGTTCTGAAGTAAAAGGTTAAAGTGCTTTGTAAGCTCTCTGACTCGAAACTAACCCGATTCTCGCTCTGCCTAATTCAATCAATAAGCTATAAGAATCTCTCTTATTGATATCAAACTTGACATTAAAAACTTTAGATTGTAATACATTAATTGCCTCCTGATAATTGAGTATTCGCACATAATGTCACGGACCTGGAAGTATCTGTACCCACAATGTTAAATTCAGAGAACTTTCTAAACTGTACACACTAGACGATTGCATTTTACTGTAGTCTAATGGCTTTATTTTAAATGTTGAATCGTAGGATTTTTAAGAAATTTTAATTTTTGCTGTAGATATGAATTATTAAAAGTGTAGAATACTTACACCCACATTTTTTATAATGATTATGTACATAATTTGTTTAAAAAATAAGATAGAATAAAAAGGCTACGACCTAAGTTGTAGTTTGACTTAGTAAAGAATGCCTAAAAGTTTTAAGTCTCTAGCTCGAATAGTTTAGGAAATAATGTTTCTTACATACCAAAAAACAAACTTTCGGGAATGGGGCTTCAAAGTTTACCATTTCTATTACTTTCTAAGTCCATGTGGTGGTTCAATCACTCGACACTTACTCTTATAGTTTCTTTTTCACTGATGTCATAGTGAATCAGGCTTGCTTCTCACACTCCTCTAGTTTCCTCCTCTAGTTTCCTCTCCTGGTTTCCTTATTTCTCTTGTAAACTAAAAATCGTTGGAGATAATTATACATCGGCAACCACAGGTAGCAAGGTCGACGCGCAGCATATTATTTAATTAAGAAAAACAACATAGAAACAACGTTAACCGTCAACTGGTGACGTGTCTTCGAACTTCTGTTATCGACGACGTGCGATCTCTGTAATTAGGAAAGTTTTTAGTCTGATTATATTCGTTATTTAATTTCACATCGAATTCACATTTTTTCACGTTAACAGAGGCATAATAAAGAGAAAAATCGAAGAGTTTTGTAGTTTATAAAGTAAAAAGAAAATAAGATAATTTTTAATTACTCACGAGAGTATTTCAGGTCATATTGCTCTTGCAGGGGGGGAAGAGGGAGAGAAATTATGCATTTAATGTATAAGAAACAACAGTTTATACACTATATATAATTTTCAATTACAAAGCTGAAAACAAATTAGCCTTATCAGAAAATGTAAATCAGATGGCAAGCTACATTATTAGTTACGCTAATATACTTAACATTTTTAAAGATTTAATACAAAAAATTGTTACCTGGGCTCACCGCATCGCTGCATTTTTCTATCTAGATAGATTTATTAGTTCGCTTTGAGCTAATCCTCAGTGGCGACAATTAGAATTAGAACAATAACAACCATTAACAATTATAATTACTATTAGAATTAGAGGATGATATCCTAGTTCTAATGAATTTCTAGTTATCTCTAAATTGACTTTTAGTTTCACTAACACTTCACTTCACTACACTACACTTCACTGTATAACTGGGGATGACGATAATAATAAAAATAACTAAAACTATATATGCAATAATAATAACTTAAGAAATACACTAAAGCTAAAAGCAGTTTTAATAATGATGATATTTATATCAGTAATAATAATAACAGTAATAATAATAATAACAATAAAGGTAATTGTCTCATTATTGATAGTGATCTAAATAGAATTTAGTATATTTTTAAATTTGCCTACATTAGAAGGAAGAGCCTCTAGTGCTTTTGCAGGTAGTTTGTTCCAATCTACTATAGTGCGATTCACAAAGGAGAACTTGCCTACATCAGTTCTTTGCTTTCTACATCGTATTTTCCACGGATGGTCTCCTCTGCTTTTATAATCTGGTTTATGTAATCTTTTACCGATATCTGCCCATGCTGTGTCTCCTCTGTATGTCTTGTACATTATGCATTAACGCGCCCGTTCCCTTCTCTTAGATAAGGACTTCCTTTTTTCTCGTTCATCAACAATGAGCCCATGATTTGAAACCTTAACGGCCCGTTTTTGAATTTTATCTAACGCCTCAATTTGCCCATTCCTGTACGGGTCCCAGCATGCTGATCCGTATTCTAAAATAGGACGAACAAGTGTTGTATATGCTAGGGATCGGGCATTTGGAGTACTATTTTTTAGGATACGCATTATTAAATGTCGCAGTGCTCTCTAGGATTCTTTTACCGTTATTGTTAATATAATCCGACCAATCCAAGTCGCTTCTCAGGACCAAACCCAAATACTTACAGCTTTTACACGTGGTATAACGTTGGTTCCTAATTCATAATTGGAGTGTACATTCGAACGACACTTGGTAAAACAAATGAATTTACTCTTTTCCGGATTTAATTCCATCTTATTTTTGCACGCCCAGTTCCATAAACAGTTTAGATCGTTCTGTAAAACATTTTCATCCAAAGACCAGCCAATACTCCTATGTCAAAATCCATCGGCAAAAAGTCTAACTTTCGATTTTTTCCAGTTGCAATGTCATTAATGAACGCAAAAAATAGTAGTGGCCCTAACACACTCCCCTGGGGGACCCCAGAAGTTACATCGACTTTTGATGAATATTTATCGCCTATCCTGACTGTTTGAGTGCGCCCCGAAAGACATTCTTTTATCCACAAGATTATTCGAATCCCGTTTCTGACAATTTGGCAATTAAAAGACCGGGTGGAACAAGATCGAATGCCTTAGAAAAATCTAATATTGTTGCATCGACTCTACTCCCTTTGTCTAGTGAATCTACTATGTCCTGATATAAAGCAATAGTCTGGTTGTCGCACGATGATGGCGTCGCAGAACCTCTTCTTCGGGGTCCGTCGCAATCGCGAACACGACGGCTCCTTGGGGGCCATTGAGCGAGGATTACGTAAGGACATGTACCGCCTGATCAGAAGAGGAGCGAGCACCTTGACAGCCAGGAGCGTCCGTTCATGCCCTTTTTCGTCCGAGCGTGTGCTTCAGCCCGTTCGCGCTCGTTCACGACCTTTCGCGCCCGTTCAAGTCCCTTCGCTCGCATTCCCGCCCTTTCACGCCCGCGTGCGCTCCATTCTTTCCCCCATCTCGCACTTCTCGTCCCCTTCTCGCCCCTTCTCGTCCCCTTCTCGCCCCATCTCGTCCTTCTCGCCCCTTCTCCCCCCATCTGCCTCTTTTCCTTCTTGCCCGTTCGCGCCCATACACGACTCGCAGCAGCCCACAGCCTGCCTTTTCACCCATCTGTTCGTTTCTTGAATGTTTCTCGATTGCTTCCTGTGATCAAAATTTCCGAAGTCTCTTGCATCCGTCTCCAAGAAGGCTCTGCGCGATTTGCATCCCAGATGTTATCGCGATTTTGCGAAGGAATTACCCTATCCGTAAAAAGTAAATACTCACCAAATAACCATACTTCGAACTTCACTTTCGTTTTTGGAACACATGAAATAGGACACAAAGTGATGTTTCATTGTGTTACTCTTGCACAGTAGTTTCCCGCTATAAAGCGTGGGGAATGTTATTTTTGAATATAACTGTAATAAATGTTCAGAATATATTAAATATTATCTAGGTATTTAATTTCTCCATGACCTCTACTGTAACTTGTAAGTTATCCCTCGACTGTAGCAAGAACTTCTTCCTTGCGTTACTCTTTACTCTTGAAGGTTTGGAGTTGTCTCTTGCCCCTCATGTGACATCGGTCGAGATGAAATCGAGATAGCCCCATTTCTGAACTAGGATAAATCAGGAAGAACACCGATCCGGGTAGCCGAGATCACCAAGGCAGTAGTACCGTGGTGGTCTCAGTCCGAAGGATCGATGGCTTCGAATCTCGCCTCGGGCATGGTTGTGTGTGTTGCCTATGTGTACGGTGCTTGTGCCCCCTGTGGTGACGTCAAGAAGCACATTTTTCCGTAAAAAGATCGCCAAATCAAGATAAAAATGGAGTGTGCGGAAAATCAATAAAAACTGAGCCCGCCCCATTTGCACCGACCCCATGAAAACGGAAAAAGGCAAAGATGAAGAAAAAGAATAAATCAAGAAGAATGTGGGAGGGTTAGCCAACCGCAAGATACAACAGGACCTCTATTCTCTACAGGGAGAGAAATGTGTAGTTCATACAATTAATAACGTAGTAGATTCAATTAAACGGTATAGTATATTTTTTGTACAACGAAGTACTTAGTCACGTTCACGAAAATTCTGTTTAGTTAAAAACACTAATGCGTGTTTAGTAAGGTTCACTAAACAGGACGAATGGCATCTAGTGGAGAAAACTAAACGAATCGGTGCGTTGACTAATACACTGAGTAATATTTACTGAACACACTGCAGTGAAAGTAACTAAAGGAAAAGTGAAAAGGAATGCTTTCTTTATATCCCTTCAGGCAGGTAGCAATTGGAGTTCCGGTGCGATCACTCATCTCGTGGACTCGTACTTCCTTAACCTCGATTACCTAACAGATCCTTAGCCAAACTGAGCAGGGAGCATTCTGCCGACTTCAGGCTTTCAGCGGTTTTTCTACTGTTTGTTTAGAATATAACATAATTATGGAAATCCGATAAAATACTAAACACGCCATTCATATAGCGTATAATACTATATACAGCGTTGAATTCGCACACTTCAGACGATCTCTATGATCATTCGAATTGGTCAGGTTGATGAGGGCGCTTACTAAACAGTGTTTAGTGAGTGTGGCACGAAACGTAGGTCTCACCAAATGATTTTATCCACGAAACAAGTATAATACCACTGACAATTTTCTTTGTTCATTCATTTACGATTATGAATTGTTTGATTTACTGCACAAAACTAAATAATGTTGAGTGACTTGAATAATTGAATAATTGTACTTGAATAATTGTACGATCGCTTACTAAACATATTTAGTACTTTCTACTACTATTTCTCTCAGTGTAGGGATGGGCGATTGATTGATTGCTTATTTCGTGTTCCCGGGAGCGTCTACTGCTACGGTCATTATCATCGAAAGTGTAGCGCATATTTCACCATGGAAATTGGCGGCGTTGTTCCCATCACAGGATAGTGAGATCCGGCGCCGTCCTACACATCGGCGTGCAGGGGTTTCGCCATCCAGGTGTCTTCGATCAGGGGGGTACTGCTCTAGCCGGGACACGCTGTAAGCCCCGATATGCGTGGTAGTGTAGTGTAAGTGTAAGTGTGTGTAAGTAATGGGTGAGGATAAGACAAAGAAGAGGGAGGAAAGATCGCGGGAGATCTTTGGCCTTTTTGTTAAGGTACTGCTCCGGCATTCGCTTGGTGTTGATAGGAGAAACGTAGAAAAAGTAATGACAGAACAACGAATCGTTAGAATTCTCCTCCGTTCGCGACTGAATTCGGCCTAGTTATCTAAGCAGTGTCGAAAATCCTGCCACCGTCAGGACTCGAACCTTAGAACTTGACGGTCAGACGTACTGAAGTGACATTAGCTGAAGCCCTGCGGCCCCTCACTGTAAGCGGGCGGGCGAGCGGGCGGGCGAGCGAGCGGGCGGGCGAGCGAGCGGGCTGGCGAGCGGGCGGGCGGGCGAGCGAGCGGGCGGGCGAGCGAGCGGGCGGGCGAGCGAGCGGGCGGGCGAGCGAGCGGGCGGGCGAGCGAGCGGGCGGGCGAGCGAGCGGGCGGGCGAGCGAGCGGGCGGGCGAGCGAGCGGGCGGGCGAGCGAGCGGGCGGGCGAGCGAGCGGGCGGGCGAGCGAGCGGGCGGGCGAGCGAGCGGGCGGGCGAGCGAGCGGGGCGGGCGAGCGAGCGGGCGGGCGAGCGGGCGGGCGAGCGAGCGGGCGGGCGAGCGAGCGGGCGGGCGAGCGAGCGCGCGGGCGGGCGAGCGGGCGGGCGAGCGAGCGGGCG
Source organism: Acheta domesticus (assembly GCA_031308135.1). NCBI lineage: Eukaryota > Metazoa > Arthropoda > Insecta > Orthoptera > Gryllidae > Acheta > Acheta domesticus. Next base: position 125,697,067 of record JAHLJT010002406.1, on the reverse strand, counting down.
GGCGAGCGAGCGGGCGGGCGAGCGAGCGGGCGGGCGAGCGAGCGGGCGGGCGAGGCGAGCGGGCGGGCGAGCGAGCGGGCGGGCGAGCGAGCGGGCGGGCGAGCGAGCGGGCGGGCGAGCGAGTGGACGGGCGGGCGGGCGGGCGGGCGAGCGAGCGGGCGGGCGCCTGCCCTGCGTCTGGGCAGCGCGTGGGAGCCCACGCGCGCCCGGACCACGGCCCGGGCCACCTTGCGCCCAATTGACACTCGTTGGCGCCCACGGCCGACGACCTCTCGTAGCCGCCGTCGTCGCCGACATCGACGTCTGCCCTCCTAATTTTTCGCGTGTCTGCCGTCGCGGTCGCCGGCGCCGCGCCGCGCGTCTGGGCTCATCCGGGACAATCCCCTCGGCCCACGCGGCTGCCGCACGCCCCCCCCCCCGCGCCGCGCCCGCGCCGGAATCCTCGTTTAAGCGCTTTGGCCGACGATTCCGGGTGTGACGTTGAGACACAAAAAATCCTGTTAAGGGCCTATAGGGTAACGACACCAGTAGTGGCCACTGCGTGTAGTAGCACAGTTCAAGCACACAATTTGTAAAATAAGAATTAGGAGCTTTCCTACATGCTTCAAGTTTGCAGATGTTGATGCTTATGCCGTGTGGTACTGAGGATTAGAACGAAGTTAATTTATTTATTCTCCCATATTTTATATTTCAAGATTAAGCTGAAAATGTCTTATTAATATTGGAATTGCAAGCATGTGGCATCAATCTGTACATTTTGGTCTCTAACAGGTTAAGGGGATAGAATATTGATTGGCCATTACCGATTCGAATATCTGACAAAAAGTAAAATTTTGCACTTTTAAGTTGCTAATACTGCAACGAAATCGGAGTTTGGAAAAGAATTTAAGAAATGGAACAAATTCCAAATTGGCAATTGTTAGGCAAGAGACCTATTCAGAATATAATAGATAATCACTCATTGAGTTTCATATCAAGAATTTAAAATTGTAGCCCAGGAATTTTCAGAAAACTACGTAAATGTTAACTGTGACCGCTACTGGGGCTTTTACGCTAGTTCTCTTTTTCACGTTGAGTGCATTTGACAGCATAAATGAAAAAATGAAATGGAGTACAGAGATCCTCTTAGAATTTGTAGTAGGCAAATTTCTATCGGTATTGAAAAGCAGATGAGTTTTCACTATTTTAATTTTCTGGAATTTTGTATGAAGAAGCTTTTTACTTTATGTTAGCTAAGTAATTTACGTGTAACCTCAGTTTGACAATCACGGTGTTATCTTAGTTTTACTATAAAATTCACATCTAAAATGGACTTATTATGCCGCAAACAGTGCATTTCCACCTTCTCATAATATGGCATTTGTAAATAAAAGAAAATATTTACTTGAATTGTTAGAAAATAATTTTTACATTTTGCAAATTGGCCGTTTTGCATGATTGATTTTCAGTGTACTTTATACGGACCTAAAGCTGATTTTTTTGGTATCTAAATAAGAAAAACTGTATAAAAATAATCATATATATATATATATATATATATATATATATATATATATATATATATATATACACACGAAGACTCGTTGTTTATAGTTCTTGCTTTGGTCTGTTGATACTCGCAAGGTCCTTTATGGTAGAGCCCGTGGGGGAGTCTATGATGAATTGCCGCTAACCACTCAGTAGGGGAAGATCGAGTGGTATTGGCTACCCTAGCTTTAAATATGATTTCTTAACTAAGGTTAGTTAAAATTATTCGTAAAATACAGAATATGAAATCAACATTTTACTCACACATTCAATCAAAGCCGTTTGGTTTGAAAGTAAAATAATATGATTATTTGGGGATAGTAAAAATCGTTGACAATTTACATGTCTGAAAAGTGGAGGGTGGACAACTAAGTAAATAATGGTAAAATAATTTTAATGAAGTTTTTTTACAGCAATTCATCAAAGAAACACTCGCTATTGAGACAAATACTTCATTGCTTAATACAAAGAAAAATGAGTATTTGGTTACATGGGAACAGTTCTTGAATTAAAAAACAACTATTAAACTATTATCTTCAATTTATAGCTTCACAACCATCATTTTTGAAGGGTTTTTCTTTTGAAATGACCTTCATAATGGTTATCTTCCTATTATTTCTTCCCATTTTCCCGCGAAATTTACCTATAGTTTCCTGAAACGCCGACAAAATCCACATTAGTATTCGAATATTACCTCCTAGCAACTTACACACAAGAAATACGGAAAAGCGAAGAGAAGGCGAAGAAGTAACTGTCCTGTACCACCCGATTCTAGTTTGTCCGATACCACCCGGACAACTCTCATCCTTCAGAAGAATACAACACAGATATAAATTGTACAAACATCCTTTTACTGCTGTAACGTAACAAATACACCTAAGTAAACATACTAGTCACAGTATAATGTATTTAAACTTATCCTAAGAAAAGTTTCAAAGCTCCAAAGTTATCTTCGTACACTGGTCAGTATGAAAAAAACGTAATGCGTGTCGCAATAACCAAACTGATTGATGTACTCACCTCGTACGACGTATGCAAATCTAATTCGTGTCCAGGAAAACACTGACAGTGTGGCACGCGCTACCACCAGTGCCCAGTTCCCTAAACTACTTTTGTCCGATACCACCCAGTGTCCAATATCACCCGACCTTCCCCTAACCACTCAGCTTGTTGTAATAATTTCTAGTTTGTGCACATTGGAACTTATTCTGCGTCGTCAAAATATTCATTTGTAGCTCAGTAGAAAATACTTACCAAAGCTTCATTGGATTCAGTAAAATACCCTATTCATTTGTATCAGTAACACGTTCAAGGACCCTTCACCTTTACACATCTGTATGCATATCCAAACTACAAACTTGAATGATTTTCGATATAATTACTCTTTCAATGACACAATTGCCATTTACTTTAAAACAAATTCACGTGCATCGCGAGGTTTACCGCCCGAACGTAAACTCTCTTAACTCTAATACTTCGCAGTTCAACAGTGATGGTTGTTCTGAAGACGCTCAAAGAGCAATTCAAAGCTATCGTTGAGATGAGTTTCTAGCGGTGTGATTCTGTAGTGTGTAGTGAGTGTTGTTATGCGATAATGTCCGCTCGGGCACTGTTATTACTTTCATCATTGTTCGGTTGATCCTCCCTATAAAATTACATGTGATATTTACCGATGCACTTCTTAATGCACATAAGTATCTGAATTTTTCTCGTTTTTTCAACGGCAATGAAGAAAAGTTTCGAAGTAGGGTTATAGAAATTTAAATCTAATGAGGTGTATTTTTATTACATTTGAATTGAAAGTAATAATTATTAATCCGATCTAAAAAACGCAGACGGCTGCGACTTCAATTTGTTTGCGTCATGCTGTGAGTTTGAATGCTGCTTAAAACATTGAGGATTTCACCTTTCGAATGTTGAACAATAGGCAAAGGCAAATCGTCTCGTAATCCCATGTATTCCTGCTAATTAACATTCACTATTACAAACTTGCCCCGCAGTACGAAATTTCAGTTCTCTGTTCTTGGACTAGAACATCTCTTTAGGGGTATGAAACTAGAAGAATAAAAATGAGAAAGTCATGAAAACGAAAGAAGGAAATTATTAAAAAGAAGGTGAACAAATTTATTGTAGCTTTTTCCATTTTGAAAATATTTTCAATTAAGACGCCGCTTTTACTTTTGCATATGTCGTTCAAACCCTACGCGAAGTGTGACATTTCAAACGTCACTGATCAACTCTTGAAACACCCTTGAGTTTAACACGGTCCGTTGAATTTCCGCTGACGACAACGGAAGCTGGAACGGACTTCAGCGTCGCAGGCGACTGTTCTTTTAATTGGACGTGTGTCTGCCGAGACCGCTGACGTCGAATCACGCTTAGATCATCACGTTACTTCTTAGAGATGTATGTTTGGCGCACACCATAAAAAAAAGAGACTTGAGAATGCTATCTATATATTTTTCATTGAGACAAACTTGTCCCAACATTACTAGCTGCTAGATGTAGATCGAATTCAACCATATTCTAAAGAAAAATTCTAACGACCGGCATCTGTAGTTTTTGGGGATTTCTCCGATCAATGCCAGGCGAATGCCGGGACAGGACCACAAATAACGATACAAGGGTTTTCGTCAATCAGGTACCTCCTACCAGTGGGGCACGACCCAGCAGGGACAAGCTCTATGCTCCTGAATTGTCTTGCGATATGTGCGTCAGTGTAGTGCATGTAAATGTGTGTGAAAGTAAGGGGTGAGGATAGAGCTAGCCATGGGATGGAAAGATCGCGCGCGGTCCATAACCCGTTTGTTAGGGTACTGCTCTGGCATTCGCCTGGCGTTGTTGGGATAAACTACGGAAAACTACCGATTAAAGCAGCCGGTCACTAGAATCCTCCTCCAGGCAGCGGTTGAATGCGACTAAGATATCTAGTTAGTGTCGAAAATTCGGCAACCGTTGGGTGTCGAACCCTAGGACTTCCCGGTCAGAGACACTGCACTGATATCAGTTAATGTCCTTTGCCAAGTCGGTTTGCTTTTCGACACTAACTGCACAGCTGGGTTGAATACATTCATTGACTGAAGGAGAACTGTAGAGACGAACTGCTCCCATCGGTAGTTTACAGTGATTTCTTCGATAAATACAGGCGTATGACGGAGCAGTACCCTAACAAACAAACTACGGTCCGTTCTCAATCTTTCCTTCCTCCTCTGTTCCCAGAGGGAGGTATCCGGAGGAGGAAGAACCCACAAGTCGACGTTAGGTCGATATCAAATCTCACGCTCCACCAGGCGAGATACTTTGCCCCTCCCGGAATACCATGGACCACATTTACGGGATTCGTAACTTCACTAGTTAACGCGACCGGAATCAATAGTCACTGGCTGACTTGAAAGCGTGCGGCGAGGCCGACCCTTTGCGACCTAGCGTGTGTGGGTGCGAGCGTGGAGCGCCGGGCTGACGCCCGAGGCGTGAGGTGAGACCGACGTACGCACGCTCGTGTTGCACGCGGTGTCCGCGTGCGCACTTAACGAGCTAAGTACCCTCTTCTTGGAACGCAATCGTGGGGCATCTTCGACCGGCGTTTCCCAGGTTCTCTGTTCTACACGGCTCACAATTGCGGGAACGTTGTTACGCGCGAAAATCGTTGCCCTTTTTTCGAGCCCTTTGCTCTTGTTTTCCATGTTGCGTGAAAAAGTTAGCAATTCCACGAGGTGTTTGTGGAAAGTCCTAAGTTTTTTCGCGGGAATAAAATTGTTTTTTGCGAAAATGTCGGTGAGATCAGAGTATTTAACGGGTAAATGGTGTTTGCAAGAGAATGCACTACAGAAAAGTCCTTAAATATTACCATTTCCGGTAAAAATAATTCCTCCATTAGAACTATAAAATGTTCGGACGTTAAGCTTCAGAAATATGCTCGTATGCTGTTTTTTTTGGTTCGTGATATCCTCTGAAATTTTGCCTGCAGTGAGAATATTATGCCCCTAAAATACTAGCTTCCGCATTCGGGAGTATATCCCATTCATTAATGTAATATTCCATCAGAGAGCAGTGATTGTATATAAAGAAAAATTAATTTATATTAAAACATCCATTAGGGATTGCGAGCAATTCTTTCCAGTTCTAACTCAAACATAAGACCTTCTCTCTACGTTTAGACCTCTCACTGTAAAGAAAAAACATCTACAAGCTCGTACACTCAGCATGACACAAGGAGGTTGTCGGATTCTCCCGCTTTGGCCAGAGGCCCAAAAAATAACAATTTTTCAGCGCGCTCTGGCGGCTAAACCATTTTTCACAAATTTAAAGTTTGTACACGCATTTTGTAGTAAATTGTCTCTATTTTATTTTGTAAATAAATTTTTTTCGATATAAAGCATTGTTTTGAAGATATAAACCCAAAACTAAACTAGTGGTGCTTCCAACGCACATACTTTCTCGCTCTGCTTCTATACGGTCCTTTTTGCTATTCCACTACTTCATAACCAGAAAAAGTGTATTATACCAGCAAACCTTTTCGGTACCAAGGCCCGACAACCGAAACTTAAATTCAACGAACCGGTACTTATACCACTACGCAACACCAACACAGTCACTGTCGAACAGAACCATGAAAGAATAGAACCGACCTATAAAATGGTAAATGCATTATTAAGAAACAATTGATACGATGGCCAAAACGCTTTACAAGTACAAGAGAAGTAAAAAATTAATAAAAGTTAATTATTTGAACAAATCTATACAGACATTTCCAGGACATTTATCGCAATTACTTATATTTTAGTCAATACGTAATTCTATCGCTTTTATCATTAGGAACCCGGTAATTTTCAACATGCGAAAAACGTGTCTTTCCAACATGACCAAGCAACGGCAGCGATAAACCGCATTACGAAGTATTCGTAGGTGAGAAAGTAATAACCATTTTTGGAAGTGTTATGGATATATAAGTTCATCGCATGCCTTTGGTTATATTGTATTACAATTTAACGTTAAAATGCTCATAATTTTATTTTAAATTGGTTCATACAGATATATACTAGACAACGGTTGATTTGACATGTCATACGCTTCAGAATCGAATAAACAGAGTTGAAAAATTGTTTAAAAGACGCAGTTAGGGAAACACAGACAAGTCCTGTCTATTTATCAATATTGAATCTATTCGTGAGTAGAAGTACTTCAAATGATTTTCAATAAAGTATCTACACTCTTCAGTGTTTTTTTCCTGCAACATCACATCATCAAATTAAATTTCCCCTCGGGGAATCGAACTCGGTACCTTCCTTACTGAAGGCCTCAACCCGTAGGTGCATTAACCAACCGCGCTACGAGACCGACGTGCGGAACATCTGCTAATATTTCAGTCATAACTATCTTGTATCAGTTCTCTTAATAAGAAGCGGTAATTGTCAACATGCGAAAAACATGTCTTTCAAAAAACATGACCAAGAAAGGCAGCATTGAACGGTTCACTCCACATAATTTATCGGATGATCGGCATTTGGAAAATAACTACTGCGAGAAAGTATGTGCCATTCTATAGCACCACTAGTTTATTTATATATTTACCTTCCCTTCTTACACACGTGCAGAAAATTTAAAGAAAAAAATTTGGAGCGGTTTTTGAGAAAATTTTTTTGTCAATTTGAATCGCGATTTACGCAAAAAACTATTCGTTTTTTCCAAAAAATGGTACATGACCTTATTTGAAGTGCTAATTATGTACAACCGACTTTGTCTGAAGCGAAAAACTTTATCTTCAATTTTCCAGTTTTAAACAGTTTTTTGCAATTTTCGAAAAATAGAGCCTATAAACGAAAATGATGTCTACGTCATCCCTTCAACGTTCTTCGCACTATTCAACAACAAAATATAATCAAAAAATTTGGAGCCATTTTTTTTAAATTTACAAAATCTCAAATGGGCTTCATGTAAAGTATCCTCAAATACTTAGATATCGGTTTCAAATTCAAGAGGCCTTGAGACGAGTAAAAACCATCGGGGAATATCAATTTTGAAGAAAATCGACAGAACGGTTAGGCGCTAGCGTTGACCACAGACGGACAGACGGACAGACGGACGGAATGCCGTCAATCGATTTTGAAGTATGAAGAAGCAACAAATCATGGATTTTGACTACACCACGAGATAGAGGATTTTTTTTTTTCTAAATTTAGCAACAGGTTTTATCCACTTTTTTGTCACCAGACCCCTGCTGTAAGAGATACGCGAAATTTTTAGTTTTTTTGCACTTTTCTCTAAGAAGCCGATCTTTTTTTGAGATTGCAAAATCAAATTCGAATTCAACACCCTCAATAACATATATAAACGTCGAGGAAAAAACTTCCGGAATTTTTGCCTGGGTCAGATACATTTGACTGGACTATATGTAGTATAGGGAAACGTATGTAATGCTGCGCGAAAAAAACGGCGGATTTTCGGCAGAAAAAAATCAGTTGCCGGCCTTTATAACGAAAAAAGTGGATAAATACAATAACTAATATTAAGAAAAAAATCCCCTACACGTGGTGTAGCTTGAATACGTTTTGTGGGTCCTTGATACCGAGAAACCAATTGAAAGCAAAACGTCCGTCCGTCTCGAACCACCACTAGCGCCTAAGCCATACATACAAGTTTTCGAAACTGAAGAAAACCCCTGTCGACATGACTTGAGGCAAAGCTTTGAGGTTCTGAAAAACATTCTTCAAAATTTGGGCGTACTTTACATGAACCCCCCCCGGACATTTTCAAAATTTTCTCAAAAACGTCTCCAAATTGTTTCTTTAAATTTCTGAGGATAGAGTAAAATACACTTATAAGATTGCATAGGTACGAATTTCACGGTTAACTTTAAATTTTTCTTCGGCGTCTTCCTACAAGTACAAATTAAAGATATTTTTATTATAAGAGATTTTTCCTTCAAATAAAATGTATTCTCCATAGTGAGTTCTTTCATTATGGTCATATACACGTTTTTGAAAATTTTAGTAGTTTTCGCGCGATATTGCAAAAATTACAAAAATGTAATTTTTTTCATTTGTCTCTCACGGTCGTTAATATTTACATTAGCGGCGATTTTGTTCACATTGTTATATTAATGAGTGCATGTGCTTTAAATAAGTAAAGGTTTTCGAAAACTCAACCGTTTTCTGTGAAAACGAGCTCAAAATTCTACATTTTCAGAAATGCTCCAAACGCCATTTTCTCAAAAAGAGCTCCAATTTTTACTTCATACTTTTCGAACTGATGGCACTAAATGCACTCTTTCATTTAACGTAAAGTTCAATTTGAAGTATTTTTTGTTTTTTCAAAAATTACACAAATGTAATTTTCTTGAAAGATTTCTCATACTATTAATATGCTCATTTCCAGCAATTTGTAAATACTATAGTATTTGTGAGTTAAAGTATTTCAAATGACTTCTAATGAAGTTTTTCATTAGAAAATCACAAAGATTCAAATCACAAAACATTCTTGTGAAAAAGAGCTTAAATTTTCCAATGTACAGTAGGGCTTAAACGCCATTTTCTTAAAAAGGCTATTGAAATTTTTCAAAGAAAGATGTCTTTTAGGACGTTTTACTGTTCTTTAATATTCTTAAAATAATATTTCCGTTCAACTATTGAGAAACCGAAAAATTGGTAAAATGTTAAAACAAAAGTAGTGTGTGCGCTGATAGATACCAGCTGGCAAGAGTATGTGGCAAGACCGAAAAGTTAGCCGAGACCAAACGAAATAGAAAACGAGTACGGAAAAGTCTGTGCCATTTTATATCACCACTAGTTACTTTTTCTCTGATGGAATGGAAGTAAAGTACTGGAAATCGCTTCCAAAATTTGGACTTTGGCGATAAAATACAGTGGCAATATATTGTGTCTGTCCCTGAGTCGACAAAATGGGGGTCATGTCCATATGTGGATGCGGATGGGTGAGTGTGACTACTCGAACACATTAGAAGCTGCTGAGCTCTTACGTGGCACACATGACAGTAGGAAGGTCTGTTAGTGCCGTTTTAAAGTACTTATTATATAGTGCAGGTGGAGAGGAAATACATGCAGTTTTCTACCAAAACAATGTAAAAACCAACAATGTTGCCACTAACTTATGGGAGCTGGGACAATGGTCACAGCCGTTACTACCAGGGGGGGGGGCGTTCTCCCCAATATGTTGTATGTGGGGTTCATTGCAGAAACTCGCGTGTATTCTGTACAAATTTTTAAATCGTCCCCCCCTCACACACACACACAATTTGTTGCTGGTGATACCCATGCAAGGGGTAGATATTTTGCCGGTACTCTTGTCCCTACTCATAAACTCATTTACGACTTCTGTAGGAACAATTGGAACTGAAATAAGGCGTTAGGTCTTAAATGAAAAGTGACAGTCACAGAAAAATTCTTCAGTTTTAACTAACACTATTATTGAAAAAATAATACCAAATTTTAACGAAAAAATATTCCACCACAAATATAATATAAAATCCTGCATTTTAATGATCGAGGAAGGAAAATGTCGATAGGTCATATATGTATGGTTCTTTTATGTTTGTGTTTATCCAAATAATTCTGAGGAATCGTTTCTGTTGATAAACTCGTACTATTTTAGAACTGCAAGTCTTATTTTATGTATTCACTTCACCTGCCTAAAAACCACAAATTGCAATAATTCTCTACATTTCCTTCAAATCAAATTACTATTCGCCTTTTCTTTATGTCACCTCAGAGATTCATACAAACAAAAACGAAAGATCCCAGTCTCAGCCTACCATCATTTTCTGAGATACCCTTTTCAATGAACTTCGTCGTTCCCCTTCACATTAGTGAAAACAAGCCCAAGATATTTGTGTTCGTGACCTCGAGTAGCTGATTTCTTAACACGCAAAACATTAATGCGTTTTCGTTTAACCTCGGTGTAAGCAATGAAAACCCGCGTGATAACCTCATTAGTGGTTAGTTGTAATGTTGGTGCCGCTTTGCTACGTGTCGCCTTTCATGAGGCAGCATTTTGAGGCCGAGCAGTGATACACACTACGTCCCTGCGATATAACAGGTTATCGAATTCCTCATGTAAGCAGTGATGTTGCAAGGAAAGATGACTAAGCTGTTTGTCACTAACAAAAAACATATGCACTTTGCAGTTCCATCATTAATAATTATTTATTTTTCAAGTGGACAAAAGAGACCATTAGAGTCCAAAAGGGTCAGTTAGTTGATATTCACGAGCGCGGCAGCCCGTCTGTCTGTCCATCCGCCGGTTTGTCCGTTGCCTCTGTCCGTCTTTCCTTCTGTCCGCCGCAGAAAAATAACTTTGTTTGCATTATTGCTTTGTAAACTGATGGTGTCAAAGTCATTGAGATACACATATTCAATTCTCCAGAGCACATAAAACGTCGCGTATGAAAAAAGGTCAGTTTAGTTACCTTAAAGTAATGTTTTATTAAATTATTGTTATTTAATAACAACACTTTTACTAAACACACAGTACAGTCATGTGATTCCGCCTCGTGCGATAACGACTTGAAGCAGGTGAACCGACGTACTTGGACAAAAAAGAGCATGGGTTCGAAAAACCGAGTAAGGCATGAACAATTTGTTGTGTTCGTGACGTGGGGGAAACATTTCCAAGCCTTTCGTATATTACATTTATACCAGTGGCGTAGGCTAAATGGATGCGCATGATGTATCGCATCCGCAAGTTTTTCGGCTCTTTTAAAACTTTTGTCAAAAATATTTTTCTATTCCTTAAATATATCTCTCTGTTCCGTTATACTTTTCGTTTTGTTCCCATGCGCTTTCCGGTAGGCGTGTCACCTCCGAGGATGTGACAAGCCGAGAAAATCCCTTCCACGGCTACGCTTCGTTACCGAGGTCACTGAATTCTCACTATGTGCTGTGTGCAAGATGCGAGGTTGCAGCCGACGGCGATGCGACTCTGGCAGGCACATCTCGGACTTCTCATTGGCGCTTCTGTTTCCCTATCTGAAAGCTTCGCCATCGCCTCCTTTGAGTACCTTCTCGTCTTTCAGTAGGGCTGGGGGAATCCAAAGGTCACGTGCTAACAACTGTGGACTTTTTGGCGGGATGGGGGGGGGGACGTTCTTGACCACATTTCACACGCATGCTTGCCAACTGCCCAGATCCAGAAAATGATTTAGAAAATGTGGGTTATTAGTACTGGCAAGGAAACTCTTTAGCGCACGCGCAGGTAATTGTTCTTTGTTGCTAGGTTCAACGAGTATTGTGATTTGTTGTGACAGTGCCGATTGTTTCTTGAAACTGCGTTATAGAGTATAAACAAGTTCTTCCACAAAGAAAAATTATAGTTTTGAAACAGTAACGTGATAATTAGAATCCAACAACTCTCGTGGGAAAAGATGGGGCATGGCAACCACATTGGTTTGTATAAGGATGAGTTACGTAAGGTAACGTTTTCTAAAACAATGAGTGAAAACTCCCAATGTTCTTTGAAGCGTTTCAAAAAACGCTGTTTAGTTCTCAAGGAACGCTAGAAGGCAACGGAAAATAGACCTCTAATTAAACAATTAGGTGTATTGTCCGTGTTTCAATGTACTTTTGTGTACCATTGTTTTATTATTGTCAGAGCAAGCAATGCAAAAATTAGCAATTTTTAAAGAAGGTACAGTAGGTATGTACATCGTAATATGGAATTCATAAACATATAATGCGATGACGATTAGATAACGTATTTGGTCTACCTTGTTTAATCCGTAAAACATCTGATCGCATCCCCATCCTCACAGAGCAGGAGGAGACGCCACAGAATTACACTTTAATCCTTCCATAATCTCTTGACAAGCAACTGTTTGAGATGTCTGTTCGATCAGTGTTTAAATGTATCCTTTTACCCCAGAACAATGGTACAAACACCGATATGGCCCAAGGGCTAATATGTAAAGGGAGGGGATTGAAATAGGCCTATGCGATTTTGGGGATCTGCGACGGTGCTCTTCACCATGAATATCCCTAAAGCAGCTGTAGATACCGCAGGATGACTTAGCAGTGGCGGTTTCTTAGGAGAGAAGGGAGGAATGACCTTCTCTCACACTGTCTTATTTCGAATGGTATTACCCAATACGATATTTGCTTTGATGTAAGAGGAAAATGTACATTTTTTTCATTGTGATCAGATGGCTTTGATTGAGTTTAAACTGCGTGCGTTTTGTAAGCGACACGAAACTTGGAATTGCTATGAGGAGGATCTCAGCGTTGTCTCTTCTCGTTTACTTATAACTTATATTCCCAGCCCTGCTTCCGCCAGAAGAGAACACGTTTTTTAACGCACTATCTCCTGTAATGCGCATGGCAGTGAAATCAGGTTTGATGTTACAATTTATTGTACGACATTTCGTAAAACTAAGCGTTTACCTCTTCGGGTAAAATCAAAGGTCAGAAATAAAATTTTCTTGTTAATCGTTGACAGTAACTGAAGAGGTAAAACGCCGAAGGAAGACCTCCAAGATCTTCAAACGGTCGTTAATAAGTCAGGGGTTTTATAATTTTATCTTTTTATTATAAGAGTAATATAATATTCACTTCGCGAGAACACTTCATTAAAATCTTATACAACAATGAGCCGATTATTTAATCCGAACACGTAAGTGAACAGCATGAAAAGGCAATTGGATAAGACAAAAATATTACGCTGAATCCGTTTGATAGAATATTATTAATTTTATAGACATCTAAAAGTTTTAGTCGTCATGTTATTCAAGAATATACTATATTAAAAAATTGTTACAAACCGTGAATTCTTGAACAACACAACGAATCAATTTCCTCAACCAAACCATTATTTTTATTTAATATTCATAAGTGAAAATGCTGAGGAAAATGTTCATAGTAGTTCATTTCTCTGTTGTTGTTTTTTGTGCATCTAAAGGTAGCATGCAAAGTGGGCAGAGCCGAGCAGAGCGCACAGAGAGGTAGCAGATTGAGGAGAGCGAACGGAGTAGGCAGGTAGAGGGCAGAGCGACCAAAGTAGGCAGATAAGACGAAGAATGGGCAGAGAGGGGTTAAAATGGAAGAGAGCGGGAAGGAAGGGGGCAGAGCGGGCAGAGTGGGCAGGGCTCTCCGAGAGGAGGCAGAGAGCGGGAAGAGGACGGGCATAGAGGGGGCAGACGGGCAGAGAGGAGGCAGAATGCGAGAAGAGGCTGGCACAGAGGGGACAGTGCGAGCAGAGGGACACAGAGGGGACGATCAGAGTGGGCAGTAAAGGCAGAGACGGAGCAGAGTTGGAAGAGAGCGGGCAAAGAGTGGGCAGAGTGCACAAAGTGAGCAGAAAGGGCTTAGTTGGCCAAAAGAGGGCGAGAGCGGGCAAGGGGTGGCAGGGGGGAGAGGGTGGACAAAGAGTGGGCAGAGTGTGCGGAGTGAGCAGAGACGGCAGAGAGGACTGAGATGAGGCAGAGCGGGTGAAGCGGAGGCAGAGAGCGGGAAGTGGGCGGACGCAGAGGGACAGAACCGCCGGAGCGGGCAGAGCGGGTAGTACAGGCAGAGAGTAGGAAAAGGGTGGTCAGAGTGCGCAGAGTGAACAGAATGAGCAGAGAGCTGAGAGGAGGGAGAGGGCGGGAAGGGAAGTGAGCCAACCGCCCTAAGCAGTAGTTCCTCGCAAATGTCATAAGAGTGGAAGAAGTGGAAAGGTACTCAATACTCAACATTTTGTCCTAGAACAGTGAAAGCCTCACCCACAATTGGTCGGGCAACGGCAAGCCGTGGCGCGCGCGGGGCGTTTGACGAGCAGCGGCCGCCCGCCGCCGGCCGGCGCCTGGGGATCTCCATCGGCGCCGAGATAACGCGCCCCCGCCGTAATAATTTGCCGGCGCCGCCGCCGATAGCGCTTGATCTTCGCTCCTTCCGATAGGAATAAACAAGGCTCGCCTCGGGTGTCGTCTCGTCTATTTTTATGACGGTGGGTGCTCTAATTACCCTGTGGGAGGCTGTTGTGCAGCTGTTCGTTACTCAGCCTCGAAGTGCGACGCGAGAGGTTTTTTTTTTGGTTGTTGTTGTTGTTGTTGCAAGTATCTAAAGCGAATTGGTGAGTGAAGCACGTGCGGAGTACCCTCTACAGATGACAATGATTCAAAACATTTATTTTGCAGGCCACGGGCATACCCTTCACTGTAAGTGACGAATGCCGCGGTGGCAATGATTGATTGATTGTTAGTGATTCCGGGAGCGTCAACTGTTAAGGTCCATTAGTACCGTTAAGTGTAGTGCATGTTCCCCCCTCGGGAGGTGGCGATGGTCTTCCCTCGCTGGATGGCGAGATCCGGCGCCTACCTACCTCAGCTAGCGGAATTTTCTCCAATCAGGAATCTCCCACCAGCTGGGTGCCGCCCCAACAAAGACAAACTCTAAGCTCCCCACCCGTCTTCCGACATGTGTGGTAGTGAACTAGATGTTAGTGTAAGAGTGTATAAGGAAGGGGTGAGGATAGGACAAGGAAGGGAAGGAAAGATCGCGCGCGGTCCGAGACTCGTTTGTCGGAGTGCTGCTCTGGAATTCGCCTGGTCAGAGGAACTGTGGAAAACTACCGATCAGAGCAGACGGCCTCTGACAGCGGCTGACTCCAGACAGCGGCTGAATTCGACCTAGCTGACAACCTAGTGTCCAATATCCTGCCACTGTCGGGACACAATCCTAGGATCTCCCGGTCACAGGCACTGCAGTGACATCAGTTGAGCAGGATCAGGTGACTGTAGAGAACTACGGATTCTCAGCCCTTTCCAATACGTTTATCTAGAACATGCGGTTTAAATGATACAATTATTAGCAGAGAATGGACTCACGCAAGCAAAGGTGCCATAATCGTACCAACCGTAACCGTACCCAACCAACCGTAACCAACAGTGGAGTGATCCGTGGGGTGGCGGTTATACTTCTTGCATTTTACCTGGGATTCTGGGGTTCAAATATCAGCCCTGGTCCCATAGGAACTTTGTGTTTGTCAAATCTCAGTAGGCTTTCTTGGATTCTCCCGTTTCTCCCGCGTCTATTCCACCATTTCTTCAACATTAGTATTCATGACAGTTATCGTGGTATCATATTCACTATGTCATCACAATCATTCCTCTATTCCGTGTATGGCTCTGAGGCTAAGGCGTTGGCATCAATGTGGTATGTTCAATAATTAACTAGACCAATTGATGTAGAGAAGACAGGATTTATTCAGTGACACTTCAACTTACAGTACTTTTCAACATAGCCTCCATCAACATTTACACACTTGATCCATCTTTCTGGGATATGTTTTATTTTCGAGAGTAGAAATCTTATATTACTATTTCAACCATTTGTGAACCGCTTCGTACTCCTCGAACTTCTTGCCGCTTAAAAAGTGTTAGAGTGGGTCGAACAAATGAAAATCGGATGGGGGATGTCTGGGCTTTAAGGAGGATGTGACAGAACTTCAACGAAAGTTCAATGACTGAACGCAAGTTTGTGGTCCTATTATGATCCTCTTTTATATTAACCCTCCAACGCACTTAGTGGGCCTCAGATGCCCGGCCGTAATTCTTAATACGGTAATTATTTTTCCGTTAACATTACAGGGTGTCTCCTTTCATGATACCCTCGGTTGTTAAGTTTCTTTTCTTACGGCGAAGAATGGTCCAGTTATCCATGAAATTTTTTAATATTTTTCAACATTTTTGAAGGTAGTCGTGTTTTCCAATAAGTGGGCAGACCTCCGAGGCCCGGTAGTTTGTTTTGCCTTAACGTATATTTTAACGCATAAGAAACACATTTATGTTCTTGAAATTTATTGCTTATCATTCCAGACTTAATTATTTACTTGCCAAGAGACATAAATCGTGACCACATAAATATGGAATAAAGAGTTGTTTGTGTTGGGTTTCTAGGAACGGATTTATACTAAATGACAAAATATATTATGGAAAAACCAAACATAAGCCTGTTTCAAAAGATTTCGCATCGAAATGGTGAAGGATTTGGTACAGTTATTATTCACAGATTGTTATAACGTTTCAACTGATAACTTATGAGTTTCTAATGACAACTTTTTACGTGCATATTCCTGGGTGAAATTCTAATTGAGAAAAAAACTAACATTACGAGTTAGCACACAGGAAATACGATCTGAAATGTAAGATTATAACAGTAGATAATTAGATTCTAAAGTTACAAAATAGAAATCTTTTTTTTAGTATCATACAAGTGCAAACAACAAAATGATTTATCTTCTTAGCACAATAGATCAGGACAAAGACCAAGTAATGACAATCAAGAAGCCATCAATATTCTTGCCTATTTCAAAAGAAAGATTAGAGTCGACCTCACGGATCAAAAAGTCGACAATTACACTTCATGAAGGCATACTCGTGAATGACCAACGAGGTTATTTTACGACAAGTCTGACGTTGGTGCTTTGAATGCGTTCGTAAAAAATGTTAATATGTGTTATGTTAACATCTTGGTAAAATTGTTATAACTTCTTTCTATTCAGGCCATCACTTTCTTTCCAGATGCGATTTACGCCTCTTCAAAAAAGACAAAAAACAAAATGACAGTGCTTTATGTGCGAAATCAAACTGTTACCAGAACATTAAAAAACAGTATTCTGTGCTATTGTTGAAAATGAAATGTGTAAAATGCCTTATTATGCATTAAAAGTTTAAAATACAAGTTTATTGATTAATAAATATCATTGCATACATCACTTCTTCATCCCAGCCCCAAATTAGTATTTTATTCAGATCGGGCCTCTGAGGCCCATCAAGTGTAAAGTCCCAAAATCCGAGCTCCGTGCATCGAAGGGTTAAAGGTCCGGTTGTGTCCTTAGTACGATAAAATGAAGACTATAAAAGAAGATTGTCACGTCCTCAGAATTCATATGCGTACCATTTTCAATAATACCGTAGCAACGTGTTTATTTTTAAAATGGAATTTTAAAATCATTGAATGCCAACAATTATAAAAATCATGTAATGGAGCGACGATGTTTTATTGGGGAAGAGTTCTAGAACAACGAACCATCAATTCAATAATTTACACTTATTGTCATAAAAATACTGTATCCAGAAGATTAATGCAGATTGCTATCATTACCTTCTGCAAAAGTTACAAGTTATCGGCTTCCAATGCAGATTACAAACCTGCAAAAAATGCAGATTGCGATCGTTACTGGTAAAAAAAGGTACAGGTTTTATTCCGAAAGGCCGGTACGTTAGTGATCGTACTCAGAATGAAGTTTTGCATATTTCAAATCGAATCATAGTAGGTTGCAGGTTGCTTCTCAGGCCGCGGTACAGTTCGCTCAGAGCCTCCGTGGCGAAAGGTTGTGCCGACCGCTCGCCGTTCAAGCTCAAGGCGTGTTAGTGTGGGCTGCGCTCTCGACCTGCCAGGGCCACCGCGCTGGGATTCAGTTCATTGTCAACAAAACCAGTGCTTATTGTACATCTAAGTGACCATTCTACTGCAACAGGAGCACGGGCGTGTTCCACGGGGCTGCCGCCCCACGCGGCGCAAGTGTATTCTTCTTTATCGTGTGAGTACTGTGATAACACTGACATTAACTCTCCCATTGTAACTGAACTAATAGCTTATTCTCTAAGTAAGAGAAATTGTAGTGACTACAGCAGTAAAAAATTGACAATTCAAATGGCTCTACGAGGCAGATTAAAACAGATGCACTCAATGTGGTAAACAACCCAAATTATACCGAATCTTCAAACGTATACAAAGTTCCTGAAATTCCTAATAATGATATGATTATGGCATCTCAAGCAAGGATTTATGCTTTAGAACAAGAAATTATGTATCTGAAACAACACACTCATGATTTACAGCAAAAAATTCATTTCCAACAGGAATTTATTAATCAAAATCAACCACTTATAGTGAATATAATTGAATCTGTTAATTCTTCTTCTATTAGTGCTTCATTGCAGAAAATGCAACATCTATTGATCACAATAGTTCTAAACGCAAACGAGTTACCGACTCAGATGATGATCCACCATTAACATATTCTGCCCCTACTGGTAATCAATTCGACGAACTTTCAGAAGAATGATTCTTCTCCTTCACCTCAAGCTGTGAATCAATCCAATCAATATAAAACATCAATTCCTCCAATTAATATAGCGAAAACTGCAAAGATCTTAAGTAATTTTGGTGCATTTATTTCAGAAATAAAACAAATAGCACCATAAGACTTTACTACCAAGGTTAAAAGTGATTATATTTCCATATTCTTTGGTTCAATAGATCATTATCGAAAGTATAGAACCTTTTGTAATGCAAATCAGGTTCGATATTTATCTTATCGTGATTCAATGCAGCAAACTTTATCAGCAAAGTTGTATGATATTCCTATTTCCTACACTAACGAAGAAATTAAAACTGAATTATCTAAAATATATACTATTACATCTGTATATAGATTATTTAATAAAAATCGACAACCATTAGAAATCTGTGCATTTGAACTCATAGACAACGACCTTAATAGGGATATCTTAAAACTGGATAAAATATTTAATAGTATTGTGAAAATTAAACTTCGTTCCAAATCAAATTTTCCTATACAGTGTAAAAATTGCCAAAACTTCAATCATACACAAGCCAACTGCACATTAGAACCTCGATGTGTGAGATGTACTGAGAAACATCGTTATTCAAAGTGCAAAAAAACAAGAAATTCTACTCCGCAATGTTGTAATTGTCATGAGAATCACACTGCTAGGATGTATTTTCTTTACAAAACAACCCTTAATCTCAAATACAAATATAGTTTCAAATTCTAATCGAAAATTACCTTCATCTACACCTTTGCAAAACCAAAATTATTCAAAAAATAAACCTCATTCCACCACCCTCCACTATTAAGTCCTCTCTGACTTCTCCAATAACACCCCCTTCTATGAATAGGAAAAATTTCCCTTATCTACCTTCAATATTTACAAACTCTCACACTATCTGAACAACATTTTAGTTCCTCTCCCATTAATAGTTCAGACTTGAATACATACATTCTCATTATAACAAATCAAATACTCAACTCTTTACTTTCACAAATACATCGATTAATTCAAGACGTTATTCCACGAATACTTAATAATGGACCACACTAAAGTACAATTTTTTAAGTTGGAATGCTAATGGTCTTCTGCGCCAACTAGCTGAATTTAAACATTTCTTAAATAGTCATAACATTGATATTACTTGTGTTACAGAAACACATTTAACTCATTCCAAAAAATGTAATATCCCAAATTATAAAACATACAGAGAAGATAGAACGACGACCACTGCAGGAGAAGGTGTAGCAATTTTTGTACGTCGAAAAATCAAACATTTACAAATATATGTTCCCAACTCTACTGATCTAGAATTAGTAGCTCTCACTGTTTTCTTTTCTGTGGGCCCTATAAATATAATTGCAGCGTACAAACCACCTAAAAAAATTATCTAAATTGATTCTTGAATTACTACTAAACAACACTATAAGAACACTTATACTCGGAGATTTAAATGCTAAAACATCAAGCTTGGGGATGTAATACTACTTCTCCACAAGGCCAATTCTTATATAATCTAACTACTTTAAACAATTGGTCAATTCATGCTCCTTCTCAGCCAACTTATTATTCATATAATATTAAAATTCTTCTAGATATTCTTGATATTGTACTTTTCCAAATTATAAATTTTCCAATTATGCAATATTGTATTCCAGCTTTAAACTCAGTCCACAAACCAGTTTTAATAACTTTCCATGAAATCTTAAATTTACATCAAGTTAATAGTTCTCTCATAAAAGGAAGGATTAATTGGACTATATTTAATTCTTACATGCAATATTTCACAACAGAACCTTCCTCTTTACTTACGTCTTCTGACATAGATGACGAAATTTTAATTAATATAAATAATGTCACAAAATCACTAGAATTATCAACGATTCATTCCTGCCCTTCCAAAATACAGTCTTTTAATAATTTACCTAAAGAAATACTTAATTTAATAACTCTTAAACACGTTACACGTCGCAAATGGCAGATAACACGCGATCCCACAATTAAGAAAACACTAAATAAATTAACCCATACCGTTCAGAAAAAGTTACGAGAACATCGATATACTAACCTTAATAACTATTTATCTCAAATCCAACCAAATTCTTCATCACTCTGGTCTGCTATTCAAACTATAACAAAAGAGAAACACGAAATACCCATTTTAAGAAACACAAATAAAACTGCCCTTTCAGATTCTGAAAAAGCGGAAGTTTTAGCACACCAGTTTTTTTAGGAATGCTAATGGTCATAATCCGATACTAATAATACTCCATTTACTAATAATCCGATTAACAATTATTCATTTCATCCAAATGTATTAAAATATCTTCAAAATCCATACTTCACGGTTCCTGAGAGTATTAAATTTGCGTCTCCGACAGAAATTAAATTTATTACAACAAAACTAAAAAAATAATAAATCTCCAGGGTTTGATTAACTTCCTAATATAGTATTCAAACATTCCCCAAATTCCACCATACGTTCATTGGCAGCAACATATAACGCTTTTTTTAGACTAAACTACTATCCCTCAATTTGGAAAAGAGCAATCATAATACCCATCCCTAAACCGCAAAAAGATCATACTAGATCAGAAAATGTTCTTCCAATTAGCTTACTATCAACATTTGCAAAAGTCTTTGATAAAATAATTCCAACAAGAGTAATTAAATTTATTACTCAAACTAATTTACTTCCAAAATCTCAGTTTGGATTTAGATCGAATCATTCTACAACACACCAATTATTAAGAATCACAGATTTTATAGCGTCAAGTTTTGAAAAGAAACAATTTACATTTGCACTATTTTTAGATGTTGTTAAAGCTTTTGACAAAGTATTGTATGATGGTTTACGTTACAAGCTTAGAATATTCGGTTTTCCTATATATTTACAAAAAATATTATCAAGTTTTCTGTCACAGCGTAAATTCCAAGTTCACGTTAACAATGTTTTTTTTCTGAATACAATATCCACGCTGGAGTACCTCAGGGTTCTCCACTCTTACCAATCCTTTTTAATATTTACGTTTCAGATATTCCACATTTCATTAATTCACAAGTAGCCTTCTTTGCCGATGACACATCCCTATTCACTTCTCATGCAGACATTATAACTGGTCGTGATAATTTACAAGATGATTTAAATACTCTTACGTGGTACAATAATTGGCAAATCAAGATCAATAGTCAAAAATCTCAAGAAAAAATATTTTCTTTAAAAAGAATCTATCCTACTTATCCACTTATCAACTATAAAGCAATTCCTTGGATTCCTAACAAGACCCCAATTACGTACCTTGGAATAAAACTCGATACTAAATTAACGTGGGAACCACACATTACATCAATAACAAATAAAACAAATGTCAAGCTTTTAAGATTATACCCATTTTTGAACAAAAATTCTCACCTTTCTTTAGATTCAGCGTTATCCATATTTAAATATATAATTCGCCCATCTTTGACATATGGGTGTCCCATTTGGGGTGGTGCAGCGAAATCACATATTCAAAAACTGGAGGCAATACAAAATAATTATCTAAGAAAAGCATTGAAAGCACCCTGGTTTATAAGAAACGATCAAATATTACACGAACTCAGCACTCTGTCTCTAAAATCGTGGATCCTTCGGCTCTCAGATAAATTCTATACTTCCCTTACTTCTCCTGCTTATACATCTTTTCAACTCGGAACAACAGCTAATCCTTTCCCGCGAATTAAATCACGCTATTCAAAAGACCTGTTACATCCTCCAGAGTTAACTTACTCCATGTATCTATTATTTATTGTAAAAAAATTATATGTATATTGTACTATTTATAACCGTTGTTTATTTTTAAGATCATTGTGTTTTCAAAATCAATAATACCTATACATACATATCAGTAGTATGTTAGAGGTTACTTTTTTAGTAGTAGTTAGAGGTTACTCATATTGTATTCGATGTTAATGTAATGTTCACACACTTGAAAGACAAATTTTTGTCGAACAAGTATAATAAATATATTTAAAAAAAGGCCGCGGTTCTTGCAGATTGGTAAGTAGGGGGTGGAGTTCTGATCGCACACTAAGCATTTTGGGTTGGGGAGAGGTACGGTGATGTGACTGACATTGGCAAGTATCCACAGCTGCAAGGTTTGCTCTGGGGGCGGCAGCCAGATGACGACGATCGTTGTGTTGTCAAAATAGGGGATGAGCGTGGGAGTTACGAACCGGCAGCGCCATCGTTGCAGGATCTTTGTATCGTACCGTGAGACCATCACGGTGCCTGTAAGGAATGTTATTCATGAACGGGCACCCTAAAATATAGCACCCCCGCATCATCTCATCAGGCTAGCGACGTTTTAGAATACGACAAATCGCTCTTCTTAGCACCTCCACTGCTTCTCCAGATATGGATCCGGTGGCAGTAGCCTCTAAGAAGCAGGACTCGTCACCGAAGATGACCCGGTGCCATTCTGCATCATCTCATGTCTGCGATTCCCGACACCAGGTGGGTCTGCATCGATCGAGAGAGACACTAGCTCGCCAGCTAGGTCGGGTTCAATCGCTGTCTGGAGAATTATAGCGACCGGCTCTTCTCATCGGTAGTTTTCCAAGATTTCTCCGATCAACACCAGACGAATGCCGGAGAAACGCCCTAAAAAACGGACCGCGAACCGCATGCGATCTTCCCTACCTTTTCCTTGTCTTATCCGAGCAAAAGCATGCACTACACTTAAGGAATTAATGACCCTAATACAGACCTGCACAGCATTTTGCACTTTCCCTGACGTCAGGAGCTGCGCGCGGGTAACTCTGGGGCAAAAGCGAAAATCGATAAAGGGTGGGGATGAGACTCACTCTAGGAGTGGGAACCACCAATCAGAATGCGCAATTCAAAAGGGAGCGCGTAAATTTAAAGAGCAATCGGCAAGAACGACGGTCATATACAGTTCAAGTAATATTATCATTTGTATTATTACATGTTTGTTGTCGGTATATGACATGACGAAATATAAAACTACAACGAAATATACATATTAGATTTGGACACCAAGTATTATAATTGCTTGTAGAGCTGATAATGTTATTCGCTTTTCTACGATGTAATCACAAATTTAGTGTTGTGCTAAACACAAAATTATGATACTGAATTGTTTTTGTTCGATGATGACAGCAACAAACTATTTTTTCATTAACTATTTTTAATTGAATAAGACGGTTATATTAAAGCAAAAATATATTGTTCTTGAAAACAATCATGATTATTTTCTGCTCTAATTTTTGACAAGACTGTAGAGTCGTTTACGATATCGTATAAAAATATAAAGCCCTTTGCTTTCTATTTAACACTACCCATGGTAATCTTATGATTGTCCGTAATATATCGTCACAGATGTTTGCTTGTTGATCTCTTTTATTCAGTTTCATAATGGGGGGAAATGGTCTCAAACGTGCTGTTAAACATTACCCTTCTTGCAATTGCCACATATTTTATTTTCATATCAATCTTGATGTGAGAAATTGTTCTCATGATTTTCTTCATTTTGCTATGATTGGAGATTATAAGATTCCTGGTAATCAATCAATTATTAAATTGCATTGTTTTGTTAGTTAGAATTAAGTAATATTTTTTTTCTTATATATAAGCATATATTTTAAATCTATTGCTTTAAAATAGTGCTTAAGAGTCACAATGAGCATGCTATTTTCTTAAAAAAATTAGAAAAGGAAAATACGTAGTGGATGATACAAAGGTGGATATACAGCAGTGCACAGAAGGTAAACAGTGAATTATGGCACTTGTAACTTGAAATACTAGACATAATTCATTTAAACAAGTGGTCATATAATTTTGCAGCATGGATCATTGTATTAGACGCCCAAGCATTCAATCTACGCGCCACCGCGTCCTGCAACGTCAGACTTCTTCCCTCCTCACAAAACTTCTTTCTCCAGTAATTTACTACTTGTAGGAATAAGATTTTTCCATGTTTTTCTTATCAGAGCCCAGCAACAATAGTTCTGTCGAAAAATCATCTATTTAGATAGATTATTATTAGATATCTAAATATATTTTTTCTCTTCTTATGAAGTAAGGTGAGTAGGTAAAATTCACTAACCCGATTATCGGCCCTCCTCTGAGCATCCTATAATCTGGTTAGTGAAAGTTAGACACTTCCAGAAAGCAAGGTTTGTGAGGTCCTTTTCTATGCCTATTGGGAAGGACTTATCGCTTTCTTCAGTAGACATTATCTCCTGAAATACAGCCATACCCTGAAAAATGTTCTCGTTGCAGAACCGGGAATCATTTTTGCACGTTAACCTTTTCAGTTTTCATGTCATTGTATTGAGGGAAAGGGCTTTATTGGTGTTATATTCTTTTCACAAACGCATACATAACATCGGCAGAAAATGTTTCAAATCTTGAGAAACAATTTGAAGCAAAATTATATTCAGATTCTGAATGAAGAAAATGTGAAGTTCTTAGATTTGATCGGCTCTTGAAAAATGAAGATGAACTTAGAAAATCTTCAGATGATAAGATTCACTTACTACCTTCCTCACCAAAGAACAAGACAAAGCTGAAAAGTGGATCAAGATTTCTTGAAATTTAAGAACTTGTGTGTAATATCACGCTTCTGGTTGCACAATTTTTCTCGTTAAAATTCAGATAATATTTTCAATGAAGGATTATCGCTGTTTGTTGACAATATTTAATTCATAGTTCTGAAGAAAGACGCTGGTTTTAAAACATAGATGTAAAACTAACCCATTTGTGACCGGCATTTTTTCAGGATTCTCTTGTTTTATCACTATTATAGCCTCTTTTTGAATTAGAGTGGACGAATTGTTTTGGTGTTGATGAAGATTTTTGTGTATGTTTGTTTACATCTTGTGTATATGAAAACTAGGGAAAAAGTGAAAAGAGTAAGAAGGCTATGGCCATTGTTACTCCAGAGTAGCATTGTTTTAAGTAGGTAGAATTTGCAAACTATAAAATAATCAGTTTGAAAAATTCACCCCTTGAATGGTAGTATTTCCTGCAAAAAATTATTTTATTTAAATCATATTTCAATAAATCATTACCTACATGATTTTTATCGTCCCCTATATTATTTCAGTAGTATACCTTTCCGTTGTGGCTCTCACACGCAACCAATCTTTATAAATGAGGTCTCTAAAGAAAGAGAATTTCACGGAGACGTGACGAATTTCACTTTGTCTTTAAAAATAAGAAAGATTTGTTTAACAAACGCGTCTAAATATTCACGTAAAATGCAATCCACAACGCGCATCAGGATTCTTGAATCTATATCGTTAAATAACTCCTAAACGAAACGTTCTAGGGCCTTAAATATAAAAATTTTGTGGCCAAAGACCTCAAGGAAACGCGTTTCACGTCATAATCTACAAGATAAGACATCTTGGACTTTCAGTTACATTTTCGGTTCGGCGCTTCGATTCTAGCAATGCCACCTAAATATTTCAGCCCTTGTTGCTGCTAGCCATTTTTTTGACGACACGCGTAGAAGGCTTAGATTCCTCTATCTTATATTTACGCTTTCTGTATACACCGTGGTTTGTGCAGTCTGTCGAGATTTATTTGCATAATAATTAATTCAAGATTTGTTCTCCAACAACAACTAGAAGTAATATTATAGTTGCTTGAAGATTGTTCCTTATGCGTGCAGTGAAACCATTCAATTGACGTTTTGCTGTGGTCTAGAAGTGCTGTATACCTAATTGTGGAGGCATGTGAGTGTACAGTGAAGAATGAAGACTGTGTTTGTGTTTTATTTGTGCTAGTATTTTCGTTATCACCAGTGATTCGATGACATTTTCAAGGCAACGGATTCAGACACATAGCATTCTCAAAAGTATAAAGCTAATATTTTTGTGACTATAGCGAAAAGCTAAAAGCTAACTGTCAAAGAATATTGAATAATTACTTTAAATGTTGTCTTTAAGGAAGTGTTGTGAGTTGTTCCAAGAAAACTCACCATGAAACTGAATAAATCTTTATTGAAAGTTTCTTTTAAACATCAATTGAATTGCTTTTTATTTTATTTGATATTGCGTTAGTACATTGCAAGTTACCTTTATACACTTTTAAACAAATTAACACGTTTCGTTAACAAATTTCCCTCTTATAATGGAAATAGAAGGATACGGATGAATGTGGAGTTTTAATGCGCCAATTCTTGCACGGGTACGCGGAGGTAGTAGGGGGAAACCTGTGCTATGGCACAACACAAAGAACAAACATTTTAAATTAGCTAAAGTAAAATAGCTTGAAATAAATGAAAAACAAGAATCAAAACGCGCTAGCCTACAATACCTGAATAAATTTAAAATTATGGAAAGAATAGCGCAAGTCACTCGACAACTACAAACGATCGTAATCCAAACGTACGATTTAAATGTTGGCGGTATCTGGAAGTATGTACATCAACGCCCAGCTGCAAACTCATATTGTAACTAATACACCGTTTGGTGTTAAACTCAAGTTGTTCGTTTGTTAAGATAATGGAAACACCGTTTGAGCAACATTCCCATGTATCGAAGTGAAGTCTAAGCCCCCTAAATTGTTCTAATGGTAGCAAATGGTATTTAGTACTCAGAGGTGAAAATATTAGTTTGATTATTTTTTGACTCGGAATTGCTTTTCTTGAGATACGTAACAACGCAGAAAATAATTCAATACTTTTTAGTATACAAATAATTTTTCAATTTTCGCACCCTAGCAAGCTGGCGCCCTGACTCTCCAAAGCTTCCTCTGTTCCTCACAACAAATCAAGGAAAGTTAAATAATATTGCGAAGAGAAGGGTTGAACTAGCCCGATCCGGTATTTTCGCACTACTTTACTAGGCTTTCTCAAAAGTAAAAACATTTTTCTGATATTTTTGTGACTATCAAAAAAAAGCGAAAAGCTAACTCTCAAGGAAGATTGAATAATTTCTTCCAATGTTGTTTTTAAAGAAGTATGAATTGTTCCAAGAACAACTCTCTATAATGCTGAATAAAACCTTTATTGAAAATTTGTTTCCAACATCAATTGCATTATTATTTTTGTTTGATATTGTGTAAATACATTAGAATAAGTACAAAAGTACATTCATGTACTTTGCGTTTATACATTTTTTAAACAAATAAACAAGTTTCATCTAAGCTGTTAGATCTATTTAACAATTGTTGGACACACAACATAATACCAACGGAATGGAAGACTGCTCTAGTCATTCCTATATTGAAAAAAAGGATTACGAATGGTATGTGAAAACTATAGAGGTATAAATCTGCTGAATACAAATTATAAAGTTTATGCTAAAATCATTAATAATAGAATGAAGAAATAATGGAAGCAATAATCTGGAAGAACAATCAGGATTTAGAAAAGGGAGATCATGTTCTGATAATATGTTGTGTTAAACTATTGATTGAAAAGAGACGAGAATGCAATCTACAACATGTATGGTCTTCATAGATTATGTAGAGCTTTGATAACATTTTGAGAGGAAAATTAATGGTCAATTAGGGACAGAAGAGGCATACCAAAGCATCTAATCGAAGTTATTCGAAAACATGTACAAAGATACCCAAATAAATGTAAGAACGAATCGGGTAAAATTCTCAAAGGGTTTATAATAAAGGAGTGAGACAAGGGTGCTGCATGTCACCCACACTTTTGAATATTTATCTTGACGATGCTGTCAGAATATGGAAGCAGGAGATGAAGTTTTTAAATTTTACCGATAATTTAATAATAAAAAAAATTATAATAACATTTTTGTTTGCGGACGACCAAGGGGTGATATCTGATAATGAAGACACTACAAAGAGCTCTATATGAACTGCAGATGATCATTAATGAATATAATTTAGAGATATCTGTCCAAAAAACTAAGTCAATGGCATTCCAAGGGAAATGCCCAATTAGATGTAAATTAGTGGTTAATAGCCAAAATATCGAACAAGTAAGTTCATTTAAGTTCCTGGGTTGTGATCTGTCTTACAAAGGAGAAATTGATGCAGATAAGAAAATTGAAAAATTTAACAGAATGTGTGGAAACTATTAGGAGGACACTAAAAAGTAAAGTCAGGAAAGATACGATCATGAAATTTTATAAAACCTTAGCGGTTCCTTGTGGGCTATATGAATGTGAAATCTGGGCCATGAACACAAAAATCCGAAGTAGGATTCAGACTGCCGAAATGAGGTTTTTAAGGGGTTGTATTGGTGCCACAAGGAGAGACAGGATCCGCAATGAAGAGATGCGTAACTACCTAGGAATTTATAATCTAAATGGCAAAATTGACGAATATAGGAAAGCATGGAGAGACACATTGATAGAATGGAGGACACACGAATACCAAAACAGATTCTGCAATATAAGCAAAGAGGAAAACGAAACATAGGAAGACCGAAGAGAAGATGGATGTACCAATAGAACGAGACGCAACGGAACGAAAGTTCTAATGCTTGCAGCAGAAGAAGAAGAACATGTTTCATTAACACCTTTCCTTCTTAATGGAAAGGATAGACAAATGGATAGGGAAAGGGTGGTGTTTACCATGCGAGAGGTATCTTCTCACGGGTAGCTAGTATGTTCGTAGTTTTAGTAGTATTTTTAATACAAAATTTATATTTAAAAACAATGATTTGTTTAGTGTTTGCTGACATCCTGCGCGACCGCTTAAATCCTATTTGACTGAGGAGTTCACGTTTACAAGTGGTTCTCGCAATTCCTAAACACTGATACATTATTTCTATCAATTATTTTTCTCAAGTAACACGTCATCTCTGACCAGGCACAACAACAACATTTCACAGAAACGTGATCGACAATCTTAAAAGTCCATTTTTATTTTCATAATATTTATTAAATCGTGCATAACACAGAAACATTAATCAATCCCAAGGTTATTAATACTTTCTAGTAACGCAATCATTTCGTTCAATGATTGACATGAATGCTCAATATAGATTTATCAGAAACAAAAAACAAATATTCATAGTTGCAAAACAAATAGCATCCATAAATCACGTGCTGTTTGTGCAACTGAAGATTAATTTTGTGTTACGTATTTGTGTGTTACGTGACTAAGAGACAAGAGATCTTAATGAACTAATCATTAGTCAGAGGGATGTCTCAATGTTTAACTAAAAATGAAAAAAACCTTTCATTTTCACACCGACAATCCCCTAAGGCCTCGAAGAACAGAACAAGGGGAAAACTTGTCTAAAAATTAGATGAATTGAATAATAATCTACTCGTGAGACCCGTGCGATTAAATCGCACGTTAGTCAAATAACCAACTGTTCCTGCTTAAATTCTTTTTTTGTATCCAGCATTATAAAACATAACCTCACTAAGATCACTAACCTCTCTATTTCATGATTTCTATTCAATGGAGAAATCACGTTCACGTGCTTTACACAACCTACATAAATTGAAACAAACAAAAATGCTTGAGATTGCAACATTCACTTGTTCCCCGCCACCGTCCGAGTGTATGTTCTCCGATATATCGCGCGGCATCAATCCCGAATTACTAACTTTTTTAATATTTAGTATTTTTAACGCCTTTTTCAATACGAATGTCCCATGTGCCATTGAAAAGAACACGATTTTTCATCCATTGCTTCTTATACAGATCGGTTTCGTATGTCGCCAATTTATGCAAAGACCAAACAGCCTTTGCGAAATAATATATAAGATATCATTACTAATATATTCTGACCGCGTTACTAGAAGTATTAATACCTTGGATGATTAATGTTTCTCTGTTATGCACGACTTAATAAATATTATGAAAATAAAAATGGACTTTTAATATTGTCAGTCACATTTCTGTGAAATGTTGTTGTTGTCGTTGTGCCTGGTCACACATGACGTGTTACTCGAGAAACTAGGGGTGCTACAACAGCACATACTTTCCCGCATTATTGGAAACAGCTACGTAGTATTGAAATATTGCAGTTTTTGCGCTACTAACATCTTGGCTATCATTTGAAAACATCCAATTCAACCAAGAAACGAACAACTCACTGTTTCCGTCGCACTGTTCTCAAAACTATGTGAATTCTATAACTGCATAAAAATATAATACAAAAGTTTTGTAAACCTTGTTTTGGAAAAAGAAGTCTGATAATACAGACAATATAGAAATTCTTTTCATAGGGCCACGATTAGAGAAGAGTATTATAAAACCATGCAACACAGTAACAGTCTTGTTTCCGCAGTTCATAAATTGCCCATATTTTGCAATAGTCTCAATTGTCCACAGAAAACTAATGATTTTCTAGCAAATTGTGGACTGTACAAACAAGACTGTTACCAACTGTCTTTTACTCATTACAAATGGTACAACATTTGGTGCAGAAACTAAATATTTTCATGCAAATATCAACTTACGGCAATTAAGTTAACAAGTTATATCAATCAATCAAGACAATGTATATCAATCTGAAATTTGCACACATGCTAGACTGCTATCATACTAAACTTCAGTAAAAATTTCAACTTTTAGATTTAATTCCAAGTATTTTTCAAAAAATTGAAAACTTACGAAACAAGAAGCGAACAACTCACTGTTTCCATCGCAGTGGTTGTCAAAACTATGTGAATTCTACAACTGCATAAAAATATAATACAAAAGTTTTGTAAACTTGTATTGGAAATAGAAGCCTCATACCATATAGCTATGACAAGTCACAACAATGACAGTTAATTCACAGAAATTCGCGACAGCTGAACGAAATTCATTGTTGCATTCCCTGCATTATCGGTTCTACTTCCTTAAAGAGCTAGCAATTTTTATTTCCAATATTTGAGAGAAAACATTCCTTTAAAGATTAATGTGTAAATGTATATCAGAAGGTCGAATGTAAAAACGAACAAAGGAAAAATATACAAAATTGCAAATTCTAATTTACGACGCATCCGTTGTCTGAAGCGCAGTAAATTTGCAGCGGGCTATTATGTTTGTCACTAAATTATAGAATAACTACTCGTATTTTCAAAAAAATTAAGCATGACCTTATTTGAAGATGTATTTTGATAATATATTTCATGGTGAAAACCAGCTGCCATCTATCACCGCCCAAAGTTTATTTTTTTGAAATTTTCTTAATTTTTCGATTTCCTGATGGTAAACGGAAGTATTAATTTTAGAATATTAAAGAACACTAAAACCTCGTCCTAATGGCAATTTTCTTCGAAAACTTTAGAGCGGTTTTTAAGAAATGACGATTAAGCGCTACTAAAAATGCGAAATTGAAAGCTCTTTTTCACTGAAAATTTTTGCGTTTTCAAAACACTTCATTCGAAGCACTTACATTCACAAATATAATAATGTTATAAATTGCTGGTAATGTGCATATTAAAGATTGAGAAACCTTTCAAAACAAGTCGACAAATTTCGTTTTTGTAATTTTTGAAAAAACAAAAGAATATAGCAATGTGGCGTTTATGTCATCTCATAGGGTACATTTAGTACTATCCATATCAAAAGTTTACAGAAAAAGTTTGAGCCGTTTTTGAGAAAATCTTGTTTTGTATTTTTTTAAATTGCTCGCAATATTGTGCAAAAACTACTAAAATTTTCAAAAAATGTACATGACCTTAATGAAAGAACTCACTTTGGAGAGGAAATTTTATTTGGAGAAAAAAATCTCTATCTGTAATTTTATAGTTGCAGGAGACGCCGACAAAAATGAAAACTTTTGCAATTTTTGAAAATTCAGAGTTTTCAACCGACATGAGACCTACGCCATTCTCTTAAATGACCATTAGACTATTCAACAACAAAAATTTAGTCAAAAATTGTTGGCGCCATTTTTTAAATTTTAAAATGTCCCAGGGGCTTCATATAAATTACCCTCCAAAATTAAAATATCGGTTTCAAATTCAAGGGGCAGTGAGATTATTTAGATCGATCGGGGAGTATCAATTTTGGAGAAAATCGCCTGAGCTGTTTAGTCGCTAGTGTTGTTCACAGACGGACGGACTTTTGCTTTCAATTGGCTTCTCGGTATCAAGGACCCACAAAATAGGGATTCTGCTGCACCACATGTTACATTTTCCCCCTTAATTTAGCAACTGGATTTATCCACTGTTTCGTTACCAGGGCCCTGTAATAAGAGTTTTTCTGCCGAACATCCGCCGTTTTTTCCGCGCAGCATTACATACCTTTCCCTATACTATACGTACGTACGTACGTGTAGTACACGGGAAAGTAAAAATAATTGATAGAAATAATGTATCAGTGTTTAGGAATTGCGAGAACCGCTTGTACACGTGAACTCCTCAGTCAAATAGGATTTAAGCGGTCGCGCAGGATGGCAGCAACACTAAACAAAGCATTGTTTTTAAATATTACTAATACAATTTTGTGTTAAAAATACTACTGAAATATGATCATATATAAATCATGTAGGTAATGATTCTATGAAATATGAGTTAAGTAAAATAATTTTTATGCAGGAAATCCTACCATTCAAGGGCTGAAATTTTCAAACTGATTATTTTATAGGTTGCAGAATCAAATTCTAAGATCTGAAAACAATGCTACTCTGGAGTAACAATGGCCATAGCCTTCTTACTCTTTTCACTTTTTGCCCAGTTTTCTTATACACAAGATGTAAACAAACATACACAAAAATCTTCATCTTAGGAAATAATTAACCTTTTAATTATATTTTTCAATTTTTACCAAATGCATTCGTAGTAAAGTTAATCTTTGCCTTTCTCTTTACGAGCAAGAACCTGTTCCTTGGACAGAATGAGTCAAGTGCCATTTTCGATAAATTTTTTGTGTGATTCTTCTTCTAAGGTAACACTGTCGAAAGTTGTTTTGTCTTGATGAGAGCATTTTTCCTTCTCATGCTCTGTAATTATGATTATTTGAAATTTGATTCTCCCACAAGTAATTCCTTCGGCCATTGTCGTTTAAAAAAAATTCTTTGATATGTTTAATGATTCTATTTGAAACCTCGCTCTGCTACCAGATTATTAGCTTATTTTACATTATACTTCTTAATTAGTACATACTACAAGAAGACACGTAATTTCAAAATCACAAAAGTTTACTATCCAACATAATATAATATACCTTCGACAATACAATGCATACACACGAGCACGAGATCAAAACATTGACAACTCTCTTGCCTTCTACCTGCATATAAAACTTGACCCGTCAGGGCGTGAAAACTTTCAGAGAAAGAAATAATTTCGTCTGCGTCAAAGGTCTCTTATCGAGCCTCGTGAGTGAGGCACTGACTGTAAAATCGCGCAAGCAAGAATGCATCCAGAAGCGATTAACCTATTATGTGCAATGGCTGGCATTAAGTCGCTTGGAACGGACGTTCGGATGCAGTGAGTCGAGGTCGCTTCGCCACCAGCTCGCCAACAGCCAATGTGCCAAGAGTAGCTTGAGCGTACTGAAAAGCTAGTTTTTTAATATGATCATGTGCGTAGATTGGATTTGTGAATTTTTTTAGGGGGATAGAAAGTTTTGATGTAATGAATTTGTTTACGATACGAGAGAGGAGTAAAAGGAATTGCCTTTGATCTTTTATTATTTAACAATAATTGTAAAAATGTACGATATTGTTAATAATGCATGAAGGCATGAAAGGAAGTTAGGCATGAAAGGAAGAACAAGTAAATATTTACAGAGAAAATTAAGAGACATGTCGTAACCTGTTCAACGAACGTTTTCTAGTTTGAACAAACCGATTTCTAATGTTGTCAATAAAAGGAGTGTTTGCTTCAATTAAAAAACATCTTTTTGACAAGATTTTATTTCAAATATTTCTACACATATTTTGTATATTTGAATCATTTTTATGGACCTTATCCAATTTATAAGGGAATTACTAATATGTTGTCCCATGAAATTGACAATACATTTCTTGGAAGAACCCGTTCCAGTTCTTAGAACATTGTTTTGTTTTTCCTTATTCAGTGTAAACTCGTTGTGGTTAAAAGTTATATTATATTAATTAGAGAAAAAAGTGGTTACAATAGATGGTATGTACCAGAGGTGTAAGGCTTACAACAGATAAAATATGAGAACACCACATTCTGTAAACACTCTAATACTCTGCAGTCAATATCTTGTTTTTTAAACATACAAAACTTTGTTGTAGTCGTAGCAGTTTCGTTTTCAGAAACAGTTTGATATTTAGAAAATGTTGTCTTACAGTCGATTTGATAGTTAGGGATGTCATTTTCTTCCAATGTACTTTACCACCGTCAATTGTAATAATGAACGATTAAAAAAATCTTTCGGCGAAAAAGTGGCAAGCACATGCTTGGCATACAAATTTTCTGTTCAATATTTCACAATCAACTACTGATTTCAATAAGAGTTATGCAAATGCTGTAGTAAAAAATGGGATAATACTCAGTTCAAATTAAATATCTTACTTCCAACTTCTAAATTTGTTTTCTCGAAATTACCAACACATAAGTGTTATATTAATAATTTCAATTTCATGTCTTTAACGATATTAGTGACGGGTGTTCTGTAGTATTTAGTAATACTAACAGTAGTTACGTGTGTGAGAGATTTGGCGTCATCCAGTTAACCTTGTTGACAGTACGAACGTGTCTACTTTCCACCCTTAACCGACGAGTAAAGCTTACTCTGACCTACACCAATGCCAATTGACGACCATTGCACGTAATAGGCTAAACGCTCCTAGTTGCATTCCAGGTCGCACAAGCTATCAACATCAGTACCCCACTCACGTACCTTCCACTACGATAGAAGATAGGCAAACGGCCTGCTCGTTCTTAGGCAGGGAATTAAATGACATTGTTATACTGATATTCTCATAAATTTTAGATTCTCATAAATAGGCACCGCCCCATCCCTGATAATATACAAATAGCACACCTTTTTGTAAAATGATAATTATTTAAATATTACATTTACTTTAGATAAGTGCTAAGGTAGAACTAATTTTGAAGAAATTGGTTTAAATCTTAAAAGGACACAAATGGAAGCATGTATTACCAAGAGATCTTACCAGAGAAAAAGAAGTAAATAACTTTAGGACTTGGACACTTCTGTTTCCAGTGTTCTGTTGGATCTCTTTCTACCAGAACTTCCATTTCCTCAAAATGAGTTTGGGGAAGAGGCTTAGTCACTCAATACAAATTGAGGGGATGCTTCTTTAGAAAAGTGCCGGACAAAAACGCCCTCAGTTCCGTTCGTTCTCGGCGGCGATACCAGGCGTGCCGATACTACTGTGTCCGAGAACGCCAGTTCCGGAACTACCATTATCGAGAACGAACGATACCGAAACTTGGCCTGTTATCGGTGTGCACCGACCGCGTCGAATAAATGCTGGAGGCGTCACCGGAGCTCTTGCCACCGTTTAGTATAGCTCAAACTCGAGGCAGTCTGGCGGTATGTCTTGTTTCGTATTTTTGCGATTTGCGAGATTTGTACGTTGGCCAATGCACAAGCTATCTAGCAGCACCTGTAATTTTTGTCGGTTGCCTTCGGCTTTTGACATGTATATAATAAAAATAATATAAAAATAAGAATTATGACGAATATTTATTTCGCCTTTTCACGTAAATATATTTTAAGGCATATTTAACTTTCTAAGATTTTTTTCTTCAAATATATTTCTATTTTCTTCCAGTTTCGTTAAAAATGTATGTTTAAATAATTTCTACTTTCACTAAACCCAGCCGCTTGGCACCGAACCTCTATTTTTTATCTAGATCTAGATCGAGCATGTCATTTGTTTTTGAATTTGACATTCATTATCTTTAGATAGCACAAGCTCGCTTTCCACTGAATTCTTTACACAAAGAAAAGAAGCGGATTATCGTAGGTAACCGATGGGTCATGGGTGATTGCTTGGCCCAGATTCGCAATGCAAACATCACTGGGGGCAAGTCGACAACCCCGACTTCCGACGTTGATATCTCACCGTCCCATATGTTCTTCCAGGAAGGTGAAGAAAATGGAAGGAAAGTTAGATCTCTTTCGTACGCCAGTGATAGAATTGAAGTCAATTAAAACATTAATTTTTATCCTTTTCAGTCTTGTACTAAATTATAGCATTTTGTACGGCGCAAAAATGTTATAAATTTATTAATTTTCCATCATTTTATACGGAGTATAAATGTAATATATTAAAATTAATTATGTATTTTATATTTCTGAAAAATCTACCCGTGTGTGGCGATAGGGCAAGGAGTTGAATAGGCTGATTTGCAGTTGGGCACCGTTGTTTGGCCGCCAATTGTTTCACCCAATCAGAGGTTATGGCGGCCTTCATCAACTGTTACACAATAAATTGTGCCCAGTGACGAAAGTACGTTTTCACGTAGGGAAGAACAGTACCCATCTCAATTTCGTTTCGCATGTGCGTTTTTTATTATGTAATGAAATTAATACCAAAAGTAACTGTGTTTAATAAATATGCCTTACATTCGAATTTGTAAGAAACTAAAATGACATAATAATAGTATGAAATGTATTATTTTTCCTCAAAACATATGTTTGTGCTTTCATATGTAAGTCTGGAATGTAAACTTTTATCGTTATTGTCTTTGCTTACTTCAAAATTAACTACAGGTCCATTTACGGTGTTAGAGATTCCAATTAATAACCTTGATTTCAATATTTTGTAATAATTCACAATGTAAAAACAATTGATGAAAAATTATTTTAGTTTTTATTTTTATATTATTTTATTGATATTGCTAAAAAGTTGATTTAAATTACTTTTTGCACAAGTTTTTTGCTTTTAATTATTTCAGAAATTGTATTATTTTCTCTCTAAAGTTATTTGCAATTAATAGAGTGATTGTTACTTTTCAACAAATTAATAGATAAATTGAAATTCTATTTTACTGCGATTATATTAATTCAATTACAATTAAATGAAAGAGATCTGCAATCACAATACGTGGCGACCGTAGTCCCGTCGAGCTGCGCCGCCGAGCCTCCGCCGAGCGTCCGGCGGCGGTCGCTTCTGCCAAGAGTGCGGATACTGACCGATACTGATCCCCATCTCGATCAGGTTTTTGTCCAGTTTCCCTGATCCATTGAGCAAATGCTGAGATGGCCCCTTGTTTTGCTTCTGGACGTAAATGTAGCTTCACTGTGCGCACGTTTTGTTGAGCACTCCTTTTGCTTGTAGTTCATTTACAGTTGAAACTGATTTTCTATAACTCGGGAAAAAACATTTTTCAAATATCTTTATTTTCTAAAATAATTATTTTCTAAATTCATTTTTTCGTTTTTTTTAAATAAAATTCTGGCCCTCAAGAAAATGTGCGCAGATAAATTTCTTTCCCCACACGTCATATACAGTTTTTACTGTTTTTTTGACAAATAAATATCTGATACTGACGAGAACAGCCGACAATGGAGCGGTTCCGATAGTTTCGATTCTGGAGGGAGACCTACGTGTAGATTTCAACAGGCAGATGAGGAGTGCGCGCGCAACCTTCCAGGCTCCGAGACTGCGAAAGCCAAGCAACCGAGACCGAACGATAATAGAAAGCGTTTTGCCCGGCTCACTTCAATGTGTGGAAGGCTAAAATATTAAGGGACGGTCAGAAAAGAACTATTGTATTTTTTCCTGAATGAAATCTGTTCTTTAAAGACAAATCATAAAATAAAATCATTATTGTTCGAAAATATGAGTCGTTTTAGCGTAGTTCCTGAAATATATGCAATTTATAAAGAAATACAATTTCTCAAAAATAAGTTTTTTCTTTAATTTTTCTGCTTATATGTATCAAAGGGCAGTAAAAATATGGTGCTAGTCACATTTTCGACAAATTCTCCGTATTTTCGAAAATTAAAAAAACTTAACATTTCAAAACTACAAAACTGAAAATTTTTGCCTTATACAAACTCTGGTGTAAAACATGTCTTTAAAACAGGCCATAAGCAATTTGCTCTCTCTCTCTCTCCCTCTCTCTCTCTCCTCCTCTCCCTCTCTGTCTCTCTCGGGTCTAATTGCAAGCAAGGAAGTTATAATACGTATAGGGAGGAAGTATGGCCGATCTTTCCCATTGCGGAATATGAAACCAGCCCCTTGCAAGCCCGGTTAGGCTACCCGCTAAGCAATTCAACCAAAAAGTCAGATATCACCTTTCCCCTCATACTGCTTATTTACTCATATATTGATATTTCCTCAGAGAGAACGTTTTATATATAATTATTTTTAATTAATGCGCAGAAACATTACGTGAATAAAGCAAAACAGACCTGTGTAAAATCTTAAACCTCCTAAAAATTCATTAAGTGACAGAGGAAATATTCTTAAAAATTGTTTTATTTATTGTGCGAATCTGAATAAAATTTAATTGATGTGCTTGATGACACATATTCTTGAAACAGCATTGTAGTACCTTTCACTACATGTCAGTAAGAAACTACAACTGTTACGAAAGAATGGAAACAAACCCAACAAATAGTGAAAACGATATGAATTCAAGGAATGTAAATACGAATATAGTGGTTCTACGTATAACTTATTAATCACCAAACCGAATGAGTACGTAAATTTACCTGCTGAAAGAATTTTTTGGCGGTACCTGACCTGCTGGTGCAACCATAAGTAGAATAGATTACCATTCTAGTATGACCCTGAAATATCTTAAACTAGACGTTAGGGTACAAAGCCGCAGCGATTTACATGTGAGTCACGTAAGTTTAGCTCCTC
This sequence comes from Acheta domesticus, assembly GCA_031308135.1. Taxonomy (NCBI): domain Eukaryota; kingdom Metazoa; phylum Arthropoda; class Insecta; order Orthoptera; family Gryllidae; genus Acheta; species Acheta domesticus. Next base: position 125,657,779 of record JAHLJT010002406.1, on the reverse strand, counting down.
CTAAAGTTTTTGAACGATTGAAGTTAATGTAATGTAATTTTTACAGGAGTGCATGAGGGAATGGGGCTAATTGAATTATACCACTTTAACTTGTCTTAACTTGATTTTATAAAATCTTCCCTTAACAAGCTCAAAATTATGCACAAAACATACACCTTGAATTTCACACAATTTGCTGAACTTCAAGAAAGCAATATTTATAAGAGATTTTGAATAAACAGGTAGAAAATGTAGTAGCTTCACTTCTGGATATTTTAACACCTAAATATGGAATGTTTCGTAACGGAATTCCAGTCTTAATTTTACTACAGCAGAATGCTTTCTCCCTCCCCTCTTCTGAGCGGTGGATTTTACACCGCGCGCCACGCGACCATGAGACATCGACGGGAGAGGCAACAGAAAAATATTTTCCCCTCTCTGACGATTCTAATAAATCTATTTTGAGTGACACGATGGCAGAACAAACAATTTCCGAAACGGCTTGTCCAGAGTTCGAACTTTCAGCGGGCAATGTCGCCAAATAACTATTTTTCACACTTTGCATATTACAAGTAGAACGTGGGCTTTAATTTAGCACATCGAGGGAGCTGGTCGCGTGGGCGGTGAAGACTCTTTTGGAGAAATTTAGTTGTCCCAAGGGCAGCTCCTCTACTCCATTGATAGATTTCGGACGTCGTCCTGGCCAAATCTGCTTTCGTGGCGTCGTTCAGCTCTTGCTCTCACTTACAGTAGACAAACCTGGAACCCAGTTGTCGGTGAAATGATGTCCGGGCCACGCGTTTAGCACGACTGTAGCACGTCTTTCTAGACTCGTTGCAGCCTCAAATTTAAGAATACTGCCCCTTTTGTCACCTCTTGACATGGTGATTAGGAAGGTGGCATTCCAGATATTTACTTTTTTATTAAATCAATTTAGATTAGGTACAATAAAAAAACTGTGGAAGAGAAAATCCTGCATGAGCACGTTTACACACGTGCTAATCTCCCGCTCACCAAAAACTTGAAATTCCTTCATATACTTGCATAAATAATAGATCAGCATAAACAGAACTATAATTAGGATATTTACTTAAGAGCCTTTTTACAGTAATATATTCGCAGATTGTGCTGGATTTCATTTCTTACGTATCAGCTCGTGACAAGAGCGTCCTATACATAACGCTGCAGCTGCCGAAATGGGGCGATCTTTGCTACGTAATCGAAGCGGTGTATGTTCCGGTCGATTCGAGGAATCAATCTTTACTGCGCTCTAGGATGCAGGTGTCAAATACTACACAAGTCAAATGGACATTTATTTTGAGGTGAAGGGCGAATTATCACTCCTATGAAGATACGTGATTGGTCACAGTATATCATTGGATCCGTCTTTTTACGCACGTCATGATAGAATAAAAATATGTGTAATTCCATTTGAAAAAGACAACGACAAAGTTATCGCAATATCTCGCAAAATACAAGTGATAAAATATAAATGAACACATCTATCAATTAGTCTCATTCCCGCAAACACTTCTGTGGAAACTGCATTGCAAAAAAAACGTATTAAAACCGTGGAAACTGCATTGCAACCTTTCAGAAATTTCAGGAAATGCTAAAGTTACGTGACTTACCCTGTATAATTAATATAGGCATTGATTTACGATGTTCAATTATATGTTGCCCCTGTCATGTTAGATATCATGAAAAATATACCTCCAAACAGTTAATTTTCTAAAAAAAAATTTATTAAACTTTTTCTCCAAGAACAAAAATAAATAACTCGCGGTAAAGCGAAAAGCTAAGCAATAAACAGAATAAAAGTAGCTTGCAAGACGTGTACATATCGTAGAGATGTTTTGGTCAACAAACCGATGATTGGCTTCACTTTCTAGGACTGATGTCACTTCCTTATATTAATATTTGAAAGTGCTTTAGATGAAGTACCCACAGAAATCAAAATATCTGTTTCGAATTCGAGGGGTCGTGACATCAGCCAGATCGATAGGGAATATCCATTTTGGTAAAATTCTTACTTACGGCTTAGTCGCTTGCGTTGTTCACAGACAGAAGGACGTTTTGCCATGTGTCAATTTTACTTTCTCGCTTTACTTAGTAAGAAGAGATAGTACTGGAATCGTGAGTCGGAAATTGGTCATTATTCGACCAAAAACTTCCTCTGTCGGGCCCTGGTATCGAAAAATTGGATAAATCTTGTTCCTTAATGTGCAGTAAATTACTTAATTTAACACGTTGCTTAGTCAAAAACCATGTTTTGTGGGTCCTTGATACTAAAAAAAATCGATTGACGGCAAAAGATTGTCTGGCCGCCCTTCCGTCACTTTTTGTCAGTAGTCAACGCTATCGCTAAACCGTTCAGACGATATTCTCCAATATTGTTAATTCCCGATCGATTTAAAGTAAATCGAGGCAGTGCGAGTTTGAAATGCGTTTTTATTTTATTTTTGGGAGTACTTTATATAAAGCATCAACATTTTCAATTTTTTCTCAACGATAACTCCAAGTACACACACACAAGAATATACAGAACTGTTTAGATAACATTGAAAGTGTGTACAAAGTTATGAATGGTGTGCTTAACTCTATATAGGATATAAACTCTATGTAAAATGTAAAAGTCGCTAATGACCCAGCAGTCGAGGTGACTATAAATCAATTTAAAAAACTCCAAGTATTTGGATTAAATTTTATCCTCCAAAAGCGTAAAGACCTTAAAATAGCCTGGATTTCATTTTCGTTGAAATCCCTGTTTTTTTGAAGTTACAAGAGATTGTCTTCCTACAACTATAATATTGAAGACAGGTTTATTTTCCGTAATGAAATCTGTTAGTCGAAGTCAAATCCTTAAATAAGATCATGTACAAGTTTTCAAAAAATACGAGTAATTTACGTATTTTGCGGGAAATATAACCAATTTTTGAACACCTTATTTCTCGTAAACGGATCCAAATATTCTCTAAGTTTTTTGGCAGAACAAAGAATGCTTAAAAATGGCGCAGGTCTCATTCTGTTTGAACACTTAATTTTTGAGAATTTCAAAAATTAACTAGTGGTGCTATAGAATGACACAGACTTTCCCGTATTAGTTTTCAATTTCCTTCCAATTCCTATTCGGAATTGCCACATACTTGAGCCAGCTGCCATCTATCGCCGCCCAAAGTATATTTTCTTGACATTTTCTTAATTTTTTCGGTTTTCTAATGGTCGAATTGAAATATTAATTTTAAAATATTAAAGAACAGTGAAACCTCGTCTCAAATGGCAATTTTCTTTGAACAATTTGGAGCCGTTTTTAAAAAATGACGATTAAGCCCTACTAAAAATGCTCATTTTAAGGCTCTTTTTTCACAGAAAACCTTTGAGTTTTCGAAAAACTTCATTTGAAGTCATTTGGAGCACATACTCTCACAAATACAATAGTGTTTACAAGTGGCTGATAATGTGCATATTAAAGGTGTGAAAGATCTTCAAAAACAAAACAAAAAACATTTATGTAGTTTTTGCAAAAACAAAAAAACACCCCAAATTGAACTTTTCGTCTTATAAAAGAGTGCAATTGGCACTATCCTTTCCAAAAGTTTGAAGAAAAACTCGGAGCCATTTAGCTAGCATTGAGCTAGTTTTCACAGAAAACGGTTGAGTTTTCGAGAAGCTTTACTTGACATTATTTAAAACACATATACTCATTAATATATTAATGTGAACAATTCGCCGCTAATGTAAATATTAACGACGTGAGAGACAAATCAAAAATTTTTTTTTCAATTTTTGAAAGAAACAAAAGAATAGAGCAACATGACGTTTATGTCATCTCATAGAACAGGCTTGCACAAGGGTCCCAGCAACGCTCCCCATGACGGCCATGGCAGCCCTTCCGCGCCCCATCGTCTTCAAGCGAAAGACTTTCAGTTTTGGGGCACCTGCCCTAGCCTTGGTGGGAGGAAAGCCCTGCGGCTCTTAAGACGGATATGTGTAGAATTACGTTGAACTAAAACTTGAAATGACGGCTGCAGTTTCTAAAGAGGGGAGGTTTTGTATGTATACTATTATTTCAGAATAAATTGATCGACAACTTCCACACATTTCACGGTTAATCTTTACTGTTGCAACTGATTTTGAAAATATTTGTAGTACAAATTAAAAGAACAGAAAATATAACAATGTCTCATTGTAATAATAATACACACTTCATAAATTTAGTTCAGAAATATCTGATTGTAAACACTTGATCATAATTTTTTAAATGTGTTCGGGGCTACTATACTCATAATGCGTTATTTTATAAGTGGACTATATGATTAATGGTGATGAGGCACAGTAGTCCCTAAACCCTTTGACAGCTCGTGGGATTGGCGTAGGAGTTGCAGGATACACACAAGTAAAGTTCCAGCACAAACAAGATTTAATAAGCAGGTTTGTTGAATGTCACTTACAGGAACACAGCACATAAACATAAAAATTTCACTTGGCGCGTCAATTCACACCTTGTCCAAGTACGTTTTTTGCATGGACCTTGTACACTGTAGTAATTACCTTAGTGCCGACCAGAAGCAGCCGCTAGTTACACAGTTGAATCAACAATTACGGGCGTAAACTTACGCAAGAACGACAGACACAATTTAGATGCTTACTGCCACGATTGAATTAATGAATGTGTGCGAGCTGTTTGCAGCTCAAGTTGCACGATTATACATTATTTTACATGCTTCGGCGCGGAGTCCTGGACACACGCGTGCGTCTCTCACGGTGCCTTGCACTGGACTGCCGAATTTCGGTGACGGCAAAAAGACGTTAGGAAAGGGCTCTCTCCCGTGGCAGAGGTGGGGATGGCGATGCCCAATTATGGATTACCGTTTGATTTTGTCTGGAACATTCTGGTCTTCGTCCGTTGCTTCTCTGCAACGGTCGAGGGAGGGCAGAGATAGCGAGGCGCGCACGTGCGGTTCTGGGCAGGATTTCTGAGAATGCCCTGGGCGCATGCTTGCCGGCGGCAGCTTCCGGGGTGTGGTTTCGCCGGCCCACGGCCGCGCTGCTGCCGATTACGCATCTTAGCTGTTCTGCCTTGCTTTGTGGAAATAAACGTATTTATTTCTGCTTTGCTGTGGGGCCGCCCGAGCAAAATGTTTATTTTACTTTTTGCTGTTACTTTTTCTCCGACACAATCTTCTGACATACGAGACACGGAGACACGTTGTTGCTCCATTTCGCTCCGTGCATAAAAACTCATGCTCGTACTTAGCCTTGAACCGACGATTCTGATTAGTAAAGTGAAGAGACACCTCGGCCGTTGGGGATTATGCCTTTCCTGGTTCTCGTGGGACGCCGCGGGGCGCGGGCTTCCCAGCGCCCCAAGAAGGGGCTCAAATGGGGCGCTTGTGCACCTCTGTCATAGAAGACATTGGGTACTATCCCTACCGACGTTAAACAAAATTGGAGCAGTTTTTGAGAAAATCTTGTTTCCGTATTTTTTTTTTTAAATTGCACATGTTGCATGCAATATTGCGCGAAAACTACTAAACATTGCAAAAAATACAAAAGAACTCACTTTGGAGAACAAATTTGATTTGAAGAAAAAATATATATCTTTAATTTCGTAGTTGGAGGAAGACGTCGAATAAAATTCAAATTTCGGCAATTTTCTAAATTTCAGAGTTATCCGTGAAAATCGGATCTATTCTATCCTTATTTTATTCTATTCTTACATGAAGTTTAAAGAAAACAATTGGAGCCGGTTTTCAGAAAATTTTGAAAATATCCGCGGGGCTTCATGTAAAGTTCCCCCCAAAATTAAAATATCGGTTTCAAATTCAAGGGGACACGGGATCAGCAAGATCGATTGGGGAGTATCAATTTTGGAGAAAATCGGCCGAGCGGTTTAGTAGCTAGTGTTGTTCACAGACTGACGGACGGACAGACGTTTTGCTTTCAATTGGGTTTTCGTTATCAAGGACCCATAAAACAGGGATTCAGCCTGCATCACGTGTTAGGAGAGTTTTTTTTAATTTAGCAACTGTATTTATCCACTTTTTCGTTACCAGGGTCCTGTAATACGAGTTTTTCTGCCGAAAAATCCGCCGTTTTTACTTTCCCGTATGCGTACGTATATACGGATTATATTATACGTATTTTATACGTAGTATAGAGAAAGTTATGTAATGCTGCGCGAAAAAATGGCAAATTTTCGGCGGAAAAAATTCATTGCCGAGCGCTGAAACCCAAAAAGTGGATAATCCAATTGCTAAATTAAGAAAAAAAAATCTCCTAACACGTGGTGTAGCCGGAGTCCCTGTTTTGTGGGTTCTTGATACTCAAAAAACAATTGAAAGCAAAACGTCCCGTCCGTCTGAGAACACTACTAGCGCCTAAACAATACATAGGATTTTTTTCAAATTGAAGAAATCCCTGTCGATCTGGCTCGAGTCAAAGTTCTGAGATTTTGAAAAAGATTCCATACAATTTAGGAATTCTTTACATGAAGCCCACCGAACATTTTCGAAATTTTCTCAAAAACGGCTCCAATTTTTTCTTTAAATTTCTTGTAATAATAGAGTAAATTACTCTTATAACAGTGGCATAGGTCCCAATTTCACGGTTAACTATGAATTTTCGAAAATTGCAAAAGTTTGAATTTTATTCGGCGTCTTCCTACAACTACAAAATTAAATATATATATTTTTTCTTCAAATACAATTAGTTCTCCATAGTAAGTTTTTTGAAAATTTTAGTAGTTTTTGCGCAATATTCCACGCAATATTTGCTATTTTAAAAAAACTACCAAAGGCAAATTTTCTCAAAAACGGCTCCATTTTTTTTCTTTAAACGTTTTGTAGGGATAGTGCAAAATGCAATATTAGATGACATAAACGTCATTGCTCTATTCTTTTATTTTTTTTTTTCCAAAAATTACAGAAATATATTTGTCTCTCACGTGGGTAATATTTACATTAGCGGCGATTAGTTCCCATTATTATATTTATGAGTACATGTGCTTTAAATAATGTGAAATAATGTTTCTCGAAAATTGAATTGTTTTCTATGAAACTAGCTCAAAATTGCGCATTTTCAGAAAAATGACACAAACGTCACTTTCTCAAACGTCATTTTCTCAAAAATGGCTTCAAATTTTTTCTTCAAACTTGTCGAGCGGATAATGCTAATTACACTCTTTAATATGACGTAAAGTTTAATTTGGGGTATTTTTTTGTTTTTTGCAAAAATTACACAAATATAATTTTTTTAAAAGATCTGTCACACCTTTAATATGCGCATTTCCAGCAATTTTTAAACACTATTGTATTTGTAAGTTAAAATGCTCCAAATGAAGTTTTTCGTAAACTCATAAATTTTCTGTGAAAAAGAGCTTAAAGTTTCGCATTTTTAGTTGCGCTTAAACACCATTTTTGGCAAAGCTCCAAATTTGTCAAAGAAAATTGCCATTTAGTCCGAAATTTTAGTGTTCTTTAACATGCTAAAATTAATATTTCGTTCTACCACTAGGAAAGCGAAAAATTAAGAAAATGTAAAAAAAAAAAAAGGAGTGTGAGCGGCGATAGATGGCAGCTGGCAAGTGTGAATAACTAGCCGAGACCCAAGGAAATAGAAAACTAATACGGGAGAGTACGTGTCATTCTGTAGCACCACTAGTTTCGCGCAGCATTACATAACTTTCCCTATACTATACGTACGTTTAGGATAGGGAAAGTATATACGTACGTATAGTATACCAGAAAGTAAAAAACAACAGTGGTTAATCTCTCTCATTTTTATGCATCAAAAAAGAGAAATAAACGACAGGATTAGCAATACGTTTTCGCAATTTGTTTCTTGCGGTCACCTATGCACTAGCAAGAGCAAGGAGGAACAATATATTGCCTGAAAGATCTGAGCAAGATCTTTCCGGCAAGAAATTGCCGATCGTTAGTGAAAGAAAAACGAAGATGGTATAGATATGTCCCGTTGGCCACGGAGATATCCAGAATGACGGCACAACGTTTGGCGGGAAAGTGTTGGGTGGCAACCTCTGCATTGCGCGTAAGCTATTCCTAGCGAATTAGTAAGTTTTGGGATGAATGATTAGGTTGACGAGGTTTGTTTCATATCACATTTGTTATTACAAAAAAAAAAAGTATTCTTAAGTTCGTTTAGGTTCTGGCTGCGCATCTTCACAAATTAATTTTAAAGATCATTATTCTATCAGACATACATCAAGTCTATCATTTCATTTTGAAAATCGTTCAAAGTAAATATTATCAGGACCTGAGCGATGAAGCTATACCTCGGTTTTTCTTTCTTGGCGCGTGGGGGGGTGTCATCAAAATGGAATATCTCACTGTATTTTGCATCGTTCTCTGTTACGCCGCTAGGATCCGCATGATCGGGGCTGAATCGAGCAGTGCTGGCGATCATGCGGCTTCTAGTGGCACAACCGAGAACGACGCGAAATACCGTGAGAAATTCCACTTTGATGACACACCCCCATGGGCCAAGAAAGAAAAACTAAGAGTACAAGGCGTTAAGCTCGCAACGCGTCTGACAACCCTACGTGCGCGGATAATACTACTTACTTATACATACTACTTACACGGTACTTACTAGTACATACTACTTACTTATACGGTATTTACGCGGATAATAAGTAGTACTTACTTATACATCAATATCCTCCCTGACACGTGACGTTGTTCTCACTATTGAATAATACCTCCAAAACAATGAAGACTTGTATGTTTTTGATTTATTATTAAAATATGCAAGAACACTTTCTTCTAAATGGAACTGTTTGTCTCTAAGAACACTCTTTCCTGAAACGTTTCTTACTTTCCTGTTGTTTCTCCATTTTCACAAACATTTGTATTACTTGTTTTTGTATAACAATTTCTTGGTTCAGAAATAAATCATTGTTATTTCTGGTTATTACTGAATACAAATGAGATAGGTGTAATATATGAAACTGAAATAATCATATGAATAATAAAACATTTATTGGATTGCTAGGTTTTTTGACAAGGCAAATAATTTTTCAATTAAATTCAAATCACACAATGCATTTTTATGATATAGTTTTTATTTCTTACAAATTCCACAAATGATTTAAGGAATATACCACAGTTCATGAAGTTATTCTGAAGAGTTGCTTGAAATGTCACAAATAGCTCTCCACCTGCTTAACACTGAAATGGAACCTGGATTTCTTCCTTCATTTCAAAAACACTACAAATGCATTTATCTCATTTATTTTTACTTTTTGTTGTGTGAATGTGTGGGATTGTCACAGCTGACATAATTACGATGCTATTGGTTTATCTTTCTCTTGTAAATATAATTACCCAGTATAATATATATCTGTGTTTCCCTAGTCTGACAGTACATTATTTATACATCTAACAAGACAGACATTTTATTGATTGCACTAGGTTACAAGGATTTAATCGTTTGTTAATATTCTTTAATATTCTGCTGTTTTATTCTTGTAGTACTTATCCACTGCTTAGAAACTCTTCAAAGCAGAATTTATTTGCTTTGATGCACCTGCACATTTTGAAACTTAAGAAATGTGCCAGAAAATACTACCATAAAAAAATTTAACATTTTCAAAAACTACAAGAAATGTCTTAATGCAAAAAGAACTTAGAAGCAAGAATTATAGCAAAAGAGGGCAAGTTTGTTAATAATTACACTGAATGATCTATAACTAAACTATCAACAGCAAAGGAAAATGATAGTCAAACTGATAAATGGTCAAATTGATAAATGATTGTTCTTGTTTGTGGAAATTGAACATAACATAAATATGCACCATTACCATTATATTTATTTCTGTGTGTGCAACAAATTCAGTAAATCTACTTCTCGTGAAATGTGGCATCTTGTAAATATCGGAAATAACAGAAACAACTCAATCTAATGTATCACGGATTCTTCTAAAGAAAAACATAATTACTACTGCTTAGAATTTTAAATTCAGGCAAAACCTGAACAAATCAATAATCATTGGTTCACAACAAAATTAATTTATGAATTATGAGAAATGCCCTTACTCGTGTAGGATCCAACTGGATGCCACCAAGAACCTCCGAGCAATAGAGCATTGTAATGCACATTATATGATTGTATGGTCATACACAGTGTTAATTGTAAATCAATATTTTTGAGATGCTATTACATCTTATGTTGGACAAGTTTCATACATACATTGCATCTTCTAAGCAGCAAATATCAATAACAATCAGTAGTAATTTTCGTACCTTTAAAAGAACACTTTGATAATATAATCTGCACTGGTTTCCAAGCATAAACCTATTACTTGTTGGATTTTAAAACATACATCAGATCTGCAGGAGAAATAAGGATTGAAAATATTGCAGTTACACTATTTTCATAGTAATAGGTAATATCAATAAAAGCATCTCACTATATCATTTAAACACATTTCTCTGAGTATTCAGATCAGCATTTATATAAGATTGCCACAGGCAAGAAACATTAAATTGAGTACCTGGAGACAGAAGTGACATGATTTTACTGCAAATTTATATACTTTCATCTTTATATGGAAGAGAAATTAAAAACAAAAAATGTATTACGACAATGAATCAGATAAGAGGGATAAGGTATGAACAATAAACTAATTCAATATAAAATGAATTTTACAAGAAAAATCTTGTAGATTATTCTAGTAGGTTATGAACTTTCAGAAAAATTGTTGGTAACATAAAGAGATCTTGAAGAGATCTTATCGTATAAGACGATACTACATTTTTATTTTCAATTTTCAGAGGTCATGTAATTGTCAGATAATATTATCTCTCCTTCCATATAAAATTGAAAGAGCTAATTTCTCCCATTTTCTTGAGAATGCCAAGTTCTATCTCCAAGTGCTACTACAATACCACTACAATGATCTCACAACACATTACATACATTACGATATAAAACACATTTATCACATAATGTATACTAAACTAATCTTTATGTTCTCTCTAGTTTTCAACATTCTCTTTATATACCATTTAAATACCTGCTTTTACTTACATTATTCTTAACATATATTTTTTCTTCATAGTTTCCAGAACATGGTTTCATTAACTCTTCGATGAACATATAAAAATATTCATTATTACATCTTACAAAAACTCATCTTCGCCTTAGAAATTGTTTTTAACATCATTTGTACAAGGCACCAATGTACACATTTATATATGTATATATAGAAATATAATAAAAATCATAAGTGTGCTCTATTCTGGAATTGCAATACAAAACACTCCATAAAAAGTCAGCTTATTTCCACATAAGTTATGATGTTGCAACCTTTGAAAACAGGTGCCTCTGATTGTAACAATGCCTCCTATTTAGGATTGTATTTTTCTTGTACATCTTCAGGAAAATAGGCAAGAAAAAAATTAAGGTCAAATCTCCTTCACAGAAACCTATTTTTATCAACAGAGCCCAGTATCACTTAAAGTTATTTTTACAACTCACTTTTATACCTACTTTAATTTTCATGTACAAGAAATTTTGAGTCAGTCTAAAGAATGTCTATTTTTAAAGGTTTAAAAGCATGAAAGGAAGCAGGCATTTGAAAATTTTGTCTCTGATCCAAGGGTGAATGTGTTCAATAATTTTGTACTGAGTTTTTCAGCTAGAAAAGACAATCAAATTTCATAATTCAGAAAATGTAATAATTGATTATAATATTTCATAGATCAATATGATGATTATTATTATTATTACTGGAGCCTATCATGTAATGAGATACAATGTAGAAATCTTTTAGTTTAAACCTAAAAGAATGTGGAGTAAACAGAAAAGAAATTCTAAACAAAATTAATCTTAATAGTGTTATTCATGCTGCAAGTACTAATGAAAAATGAAATTATGAATTGTAATTGCATCCTGATTTCTAATTGATTTTTAAATAAATACTTTTACTATCAATTTCATTCATGGAAGTAATCTTTGCCATAGCATTCACTTACTTAAAAATATTGGGTTGAAAATAAATAGATAGCTTTCGCTCATTTGATAGTCTGTGCTTTAAGATACACACTAATTACATTCAAAACAGAAAAATTATTACATTAATAGAAATTTTCAAAAGAATAGGCCTGTACTTTCTTCCAATATTTTTTCCAATAGATATTTAAATTAATTGTTCAAGGTACAGAAAAGATTTACATGTACATGCACCTGCTTTCAGGAAGATTGTCAACATGTAACCTATGAAAATGCTCTTCATTCTAATATACACAGAAATGCTAGTTACTAGACATTCTGTATTGTGAAGGAAATTACAGAGCAGTGGCTACAAAAGTAGGAAGCATTATTTTTCATTCTTCTTCAGCACAGACCACTTTCCAGTAAAAAGTGAATTTACAAATCTATAAAATACTTAAGAGAAATACAGAAAAAAAGCTGCTGAATGTCTTTTTCCAGACAACAAACCTTGCTTTACCATTGCCACCAATTACATGGACAGAAACATTCATAGAACTTGGAAAATTATGTATTTTTAGAAATACAGGGCTATACAGCCTCACATTTCTGAAAAAGTCTTACACATTTATAAATGAAAGTATCTCACTAATGCTAGGAACATAAAAGACCTTAATAAAATTTCAATATATTTTCAACATTAAAATAAAGAAGCTCTTATAATATACTGATCATTAAAAGCTGCAATACATTAGAATCTACTACACAAATGCTTTGTATCACAGAATATTACATCTTAAATAATAAATGTATTAACAGATAAATTATGAATATCAAGTTCATAATCAATTCCAAATACTTAATGATTTCTAATAGTATTTTTCTCTGCTTAGGTACAAATACAATACATAAATTTTTTTTGTGGCATAAAATCAACTTACACAAAATATATGCTGATTTAATGCAACAAAAGTCTTGCAGCAAACTTTGATCATTCACTCAAACATTCAATATCATTGTGTTATTAAAACATCCCAGCAGTCACATTTCATATCTTCCTTGGACATTGCATTGTCTGGCAAGATTGAAGTCATTCACTAGTAATAGATCACATGTTATGTAGAAATTAAATCTCAAAGTAAAACACCTGCAGTCAAAGTCTTCTGGAGGGAATGGAAAATATAACTTAGGTATCTGCACTGCAAGCTTTACTTGCACTGAAGAGAAAACAGACATGGGGAAGCACAATGCAGAGAACTGAGACAAGTACTTCGATATTTACATTTCTTGGAGATCAATCACCGTTCATCTTGTATCACAAAGTGTACTAGTAAAGTTTTGGGTTTCACTCACCTCAGATTGTTTCCACAATGTCTTCAGGCTTGAAAATAATTAATTACTGCCACAAATATACAGTAATTTCCATAAAGAATTTTAAATATTAACAATTATAATATTTATATTTAGTTCCTAATAGATTAAATTAGTTTCTTGGCCTTGAAGTAATTAAAACACAATTATAGTACTTTTCATACAAACTGAGCTACTATACTGAATAGAGACCAATGGGATCTCTGAAAAATATTTTAAAATGAATACTCCCATTTTACCTTGATGTATTCTGATGCAAAACCAAATGTCCAATTCACAGAATACACATCAAATTGTTTAGGATTGTAAACATAAGAAAAAGTAAAACCTTTCAATGCATATGATGGTATCTTGATAATAATAAGGTTGGAATTAAACTACCTGGTTTTCTGTTTTGGAAGACAAAGTGATGAAGACATATTTAGGCTCATTTAATTATATTCAAAATCTATTGTCAAATTATTCAGTACCCCTCACTACTGCACATTACAATTTGCACCTGGAAATGTTCTCAACTGCAATTGCTTTTCCCTTGTCTCAAAAGCCTTTCCAACAATTAACAATTCTACAAGTACAGTCTTGCAGAACAGGCACCTCAGCTATCTACTGATACCATTCCATACATAGTCCAAGAAGAAATGTCTGGAGAAGAAACTTCCCACATTGAATGCAAATACTGCCCAACATTTCTACAGTAAAAATAAACTAAACTGGCTTACTTTCAAGAAATACTCATGGGTGCTAAGATGAAGAATGCTGTTTCAGAGCAGAATGATGACTTGTCAAGGTTTTGCTATTTGGCTGCTGCTCCTGAAATTCTGTATATGATGGGCCAGAATTTCTCCGTTGATCTGCCTGACTCATGTACTTCCTGTCATTGAACTGTGGAACTTGGGCTTGGCTGCTACCTCTTCCTGGAAGCTGCGAACTTGTTTTGCGGCTGACCTGTTCATTGACCACTTTCTTCTCAACTGTGTGAGTTCTTTGTGGAACAGTGTGCCCACTGATACCTGTGCTACTATCTACCCTATTTTTCACATGTTTTGTGTTCTCAGGTGGTTGGGAATTGCCTGCAGTGCTAGCACCACTCTGCCCTTTTGGTGGGAGCTTACTTTTATGATGTTGAGGACTTGTATCAGATTCTTTCTGGTCAACCTCTTCAGTGTCCTCTTCATAAACTTTATCTACAAAGTCATTCACTGATTTTTCATCAGAGTTTCCTTCATACTGTTCAAAATCCTCAAATCTTCACCTTCACTGTCTTGAGGAATTTGTAACTTTTGAATTCTCGACCTGACAATATTTAGATGTCGAAGCACATAGTCCTCGTGAGGAGCTAGACGATGTGCTCGCACTAAGCAAGCTTCCGCACGGCGCAGATTGCCTCTCTCTACATACACCACACATAAGTTGTGAAGACCCTGAACATTCTCAGGATCAAGTTGAAGAATACGTTTGTAACACTGTGAAAACAGAAAAGAAATAATATTAATAGCATGCAACAAGTTGAGGTTCAGACCTGACTCTAAAGAATTATTACTAATCTATAATAAAAGTATACTCACTAAAAAGTTAATGAATGTGAAAATTAAGAACATGAAATGATCATCTAGAGTTTGGTTTTTGGTTTATTTATCCTTTGTTAATGTTCTGAAGCAAAGTAGAGACTTCTCAGTGTTTACTCAATGCAATGGTGAATCTAGAATATGGTAAATTCAACATGTGGCATGGGGGAGTCTTACTACTTCCGTATTGTATGCCCTTTTTAATGGTGTTTATATTTAATAGGTGTGCTGTCGACATACATTAAATCTAGAAAAATCTTCTTCCTTTGCTTATTTCCTTATTTCTTTTCATAGTTTGCAAAAAAAAAGACCAGACTATTCTGTTAAATTGAATCGTCTTGGCATCTTTCACAAGTAAAATGAGATTTACACAATTGTTAAATTTGCTTGTAAATTAAAATGCATGACTTACTAATATAAAATTATGAATTTAAAGTAATTATAATTTATTTCTGAAACTTTTTTTTTTGCCAACCAAATGAACGGCTTTGTGAGGAGGACGATACGACAATTTAAAAACTTAAAGTCACTCAAAATTCTTTATTCTACTTTAATAAGTCCTATTTTGATGTTTGCAACCCAAATATGGTCTCCATCCTATAGATTGTATAAAAATAAACTGGAAACAGTTCAACATAAGTACCTAATTTTCTAGCTTGGAAACTTAGCTTCCCATCTCTATTCTTAACCCACGATTATACTCAAATAGTTATAGTAGCCAATGAAATCCCTTTCAAACAAAATATATAAAAATATTGTGAAAGTGCTTAAAAATTATCTACTGGTTGACTTTAAGTGATTCATGGTTGTGTCTCATTATTGTATCTATTTATTCTTTGTTATTATATTCTATATCTCTTTAGTATCATTGTAACTTCTGTACTAATATGTAATAATTGGGTGATTGCCTGTGAAATAAACATTAGTAAAATCATTTCATAAAATTTTGAAATTTGGTTAAGAAATTGATCTTACATAATTCAAGGTAAACATGATCTTGTTGCTGTAAAGTTTTCTGATTCAGTTTCAAAGAGGATTTTAGTGCATTAAATGAAAGGACAACAGAAAACTTGGGGGTTTCATTTCTAGTCCTATACTATTTGTGAACCTTCAATAATGTCCTTCACAACAATAATCACAACAGTGTTACCACAAAATGAAAATTCCTAACAAGTAACAAAATTGTCAGATAATGCCAAGTTTCCTAATTTCCTTGCTAAACTGAACTACTTAATTTATAAGCTTTCAAGGATTTCATCAAGATCAATTCAAGATTATTTGACGATTCCTTTTCACGTTAGGTTGTCTTTATAAAAAGTTTTCATACTTCAGAAAATATTTTCTTAATGACTTTCTGAACAAAGTATTATGATTTGACTGATCTGCTATTTGTTTTGAATTGCTCAAAATTCATACACAAAAGAAACTGATAGGAAAAAATATTTTCATTTCCTTTACATTTAGTCCGATTTCTTTTGTAATTTTAATTAACTTGCACTAATGTGATGACCATACTATTTTTAATATTGAACATTCTATTCTATTCTATTAAGCGTACATTTTGGAAATATCAATTTGAATTTCAGAATTCTTCAAACTTAGTCTTTGTGCAAAAGAGTAATATTCTAGGTACTTATATTGCAAAGCAAAATGTTATAGATAAACTTCTCTTTTACATAAATAAAGCAACATAAGTAACAAATTCATATGCTGGGATTTTTAAGATATAACAATGAAAATTCCACATTTTCTCTACAGAATAATTTTTGCTCTGTAAACATTTTTTTTTCTATAAAAACCTGAATATAAGGTGAATCTGAAATTAAGGAGTTACATTTATTATAAAATGAAATTCTATTATCATAACAAATGCTACTGCTAGAATCAAATAAACATTGAATCCGTAGTACTTGGATGTGCGACAAAGTTGCATTTCTAAGTAAACAGTAGGAATTTGCCACCTTCCCGATAGGTAGAGGTATCAATCAATTTTACATATTTTGGAGAGGGGGGAAAAGCAACATTTCGTGTCAGCACCTGAAGCAAAGAACAAGATCACCTGAGCATTTTCAATGTATTAAACATAAAACATGAACAAGTGGAATGTTAAAGACCCAGATACGTGTTAAATAGCTGTTACAAGCTTATCTAATCTTTTAAAGTAATACTTCATTTGCTTCACCTACAAACTTTCAAACTGACAAACAAAATATTCCTTGATAGATTTTCTCTTAGATGTTCAGTTAATTCTAAAAATAATTCTGGCTGAGCAAGCTGCATATTGCCACTCTTAAAAGAGCGATGTGCCAAAATCCAAGGGTTCTAGACAGTGCAGATGAAGACCATCAGTTTTCTGTCCCCAATTCACAGAATTTTAAACTTGACATTAATTCATTGTGCAGACTATGAAAATTAACGTTTCTTTCTTGTGAGGCATAGAACATAGTGAAATGCAGAATTTACCTACAATATACCAAGATTGCCAAGTGTTCTCATTAATAGATATCTCTGAAAAACTGTAGCTTTACTGAGGCAAAATGCTTAAAGAAGTTATTTGATCAATACAAAATCCACAAAAAGTAGATGAAAAGGTTTGTCTGGGTGAAGAAAATCACTCTACGTAAAATTTAACAGTGTTATTATTACAAAACATATATTTTCATGTTTGATTCTCTGTGTAGTATAATTCTAAAAACACAGCTGTATTGCAGAATATATTTCACTTTGTATTTGAATCTATCTATTGAATTTACGGGTTTAATATTATTTGGTAATGTGATGTACAATATTGTAAAATGTATGAGCATAATACAATGATTTGATTTAAGAAAGTTGTGTCTAGCTTCTTCATTTGAAGATGCCCTTTTCTGATCAACTAAAAAATTGCTTCTTTTGGACTAATTAGTGAATTTTATTTCCTCAGTAGACACAGACATCCTAAGCGAGACCTATTAGCAAACTTTTGTACTCCTGAAAGCTAAATGTTGATTTAGCGAAGATTGCTAAAGCATTGGGCTCTCCTGGTCAGGGCATATTCATGACTTACATTGGTTCAGAATATTATTCTAAACCTGTGTTCTGTTTCCAGATAACTCTAATAATGCATAGATGTGACAACATTGGGTGTGGCTAGGTACACAAAATTAATTTGACCATTAATCAGTAAATGTTATGACAATTAATTCAAAATATTTTTTTGTTCATGAGAATGTATTTCTTTGATCATAAAGATGTTCTTCTTAATTGCTAAGGAAAGAGGATAACATTGTACAACTTCTAAGTTACCATTGATACATAACTTTTGAGTGTTACTGCTAGAATGGGAAGCTACTAGAGTGTTACAGCTAGATTTGCTCCAGGTGTGCATCAAACACAGATGACAAATTTAGAATTTTGCAGTTTACAACATAAGGATACAGCAAGCACAAACACAATCTGCAACACATGTACCAACATGTGTAACTTTGAAGCAATGTATTCCAGGTTAGATTAGATAGAAAAAATTTTTCTTACGCTGCAATCTACAAAAGTGACACTATTTGAACAATCTATTACATTATTTTGGATGCTACCCCCACTGTAGAATGAATTGTCAGAAACTTTAAAAGTTGGGTTTCAAACTATTTTTTCTTTAGAAACTATTTTTTCTTTAGAAAAAATAATATAAAAAGTGTGGAATGTTCACATGAGTCAAAATAGTTTTTGCCAAATAATCTATAAAAGATGTGACCATTCAGTGACTGCAATATCTGCATTACGCACTTAATATCAATTTAAATAACTACGCTTCTGAGAATGTGTCAGGAATTCAATGAATTTTGTTAAGCGAGAAATACATACAAGAATTTGTAACTGTTCATTTTCTTCTTTTATACCTAGAATGACAGCTGCAGTCAAGTTGACAATGATGGAAAATGCTCAAATCATTATTACATGATAAATTATTTTAATAATTAATTTAATTATTGATCATTTACATTCTTATCAATATTTTTATAAATTACTTGTATTGTTGTTAGATTTTTTATATTATTGTTGCATTAAATTTCTACTTTCTACTCCCAGTTGATGTCAACAGTTATTTTAGCTGTTGTTTTTCTGTAGCCTCGAAATCTGGGATGGTGTTATTTACACATGTAGCTGTAACAATGTCGCATTCTCAAGATATGAGTGATGAAGGTATTGTGTAATATTTGAAAATGCTACCTAGTGATGAGTCTGGAAGTGACACAGACAAACAGGATTTCAATATAAATAGTGAAGATGAATACAATTCTGAAGAAAGTGAAGAGGAAACCCAATTTTTCTTGCAAAATAATGTCCAACACGATACTCAAAACACAATTTATGTGAAGAAAGCCCTGCTAGTGCGTGGAAACTTGTGATAAATCAACAAATGCTTAACCATATAAAGAGGTACACAGATGCTGAAGGTGTTAGGCAATTGGGTTCAATGACAAATTGGGTTGTTAGTATGGAAGAACTAGTTAGTTTTATAGGTTTATTGTATGTAAGGGATTTTTATTGTGCTAAAAGTGTTGAATTGAATAGCCTATAATCAGAAGACTGGGAAATTCATTTTTCAGAAAAATCATGCCAAGAGAATGGTTCAAGAGTATTCTCAGACTTTTACAATTTGACTTGAACGATTCCAAATCACTTTGAATAAAAGAAGACAAGTTTGCTCACATATCAGAACTCTGGGAGAAATTTATTGAAAATTGCGTGTCGTGTTATGTATGTGGAGAGAAACTGTGTATTGATGAACAATTGTTTTTTAACAAAACCATGGTGTCATTTTACCCAATACATGGCAAATAATTCAGATAAATTTGGTGTCTAGTTTGAGGTTGTAGCTGATGTTGATGCCAAATACTTTCTAAACGGAATTCCTTGGGAAGGCGATAAATGGTCAAAAAATGAAAGTGGAACATGTGGTTCTTACATTATTAAAACCTTTCCTAAACAAATGGTATGGTGGGCACAATGAAAGGAACAAGGCGAGAAAGTGAGAAATACCAGTTGAAGCCAAAACTAGTAAAGGAACACTTTATTCAATGCAGGTTCTGAAAAATGGCAACATTACTGTAACTGGTTACCAAGGTAAACAAAACAAAAATGTAGTAAGTAATGTTATTGACCTCTGTTAATAGTGAGTTTCAGGTTGGTTCAGATTTAAAGAAGAAACTTGACACTGTGATCCACAACAGTAACATCAAGTACAGTGTTGACATATTAGATCAAATGGCTCGGAAATATTCCATAAAGGCAGGGCCAAGAAGATGGCAAGTGCAGATATTTTCTAATTTGTTAGTTTTCACAAGAATAAACAGCTAGGTACTATATAAAGAAGTCACAGGAAAGAAAATGAGTACACACATAGTCATAAAAAAAGCTGCACCCCGAAGAATCCTACTGATCCGCTGCAAACTCGGTGGGTACACCATTTGCACACCATTCGCTAAGCCAATGATATCATTTTCGTGGTCGGCAGCGCGCTGAGGGGTCAGGGGGCAAGGGCATGACGTCGCGCCCACCGGTCGAGAAAAGAGGGCTTCAAACGGCCATTGCGATATCGGGTGGCGTCGCCGGAGCACATACACTACGACTAGGCGACGCGTTCGACAACCGGTTGTCCAGTTAGACGCGAGAGGCCGCATCATGGGTCTGCGGGAGGCAGGTTGATCCTGTCGCCGCAATGCGCGCCACACCTGCCGTATGGTCACCAACATCGCCCGTTGTTGGCGGATTGAGGAAGGCACGCACACACGACTCGCAGGATCTGGTCGTCCGCCACGCACGAGGAGGGAGGACCGACGGATTGTCCGCCACGCGCGAACAGATGCAACGGAAACGATAGGAGCTATTCAGCAGGCTGTGCAACCTGCAATTGAATTGAATTGCCTTATTTTACGTGGCGAGACTCAGGCCATGAGGCCTGCTCTTCCGTCTGACCACGCAAATTTCGCTACGCTCCTTTCACCTAGCGGAGAAAGAAGGTATTATCTCGGACGAAAGAGGCGATTTTGAATTTTGCTCAGAGGCGTCATTTAGGCTTGAGGATCTTTTACATGCAGTAAATCTACTAACATGGGACAGACGGCTTTACTTCCCCTCCGAAGGAAGGATTTTTTCGCCCCTAAAAATCCATGTCATCGATCGGGTTTGAACCCGCGAACTAGGGTATAACAGTCCGAAACGCTAACCATCGCCGCCACGATGCAATGTCACATCCTGTAAGTGCCAGTACCATTGGCAGGCGGTTGTACAACGCAGGGCTCGCCGCACGTCGATCATTACGACGCCTGCCACTCACATCCCAGCAACGTCGCATCTGTTTCGCTTGGTGTCAGGAACGTCGTCGGACCTGGGGCCATGAAAACTGGCAGCGGGTCATCTTGAGCGACGGGACCCGCTTCTGCCTTGATGACGACGACCACCGGACCCGTGTCTGGAGGCGCAGTGGGGAGCGTCACAACGAGCGGTTTGCGGTTACCATCACACGTCCCGCCAGCCTAGTGTAATGGTGTGGGGCGCGACATCCTGTGTTGCCCGTTCACCATTAGTGGTCCGCGGGGGCACCGTGACAGCCGCACGGTACAGGATATCCTGCAACCGGTGACTGCCGTTCCTGAACGCCCACTCCCATGCCTAGTTCAACAGAACAACGCGCGTCCGCATACCGCAGCCATCTCCCGAGCATGCCATGCAGCTGTGAATACTCTGTCATGACCAGCCGCATCGCCACACCTCTCCCTGATCGAGAATGGGATGCTATGGAGCCTGCGATCAGGACCCCATCCCTACGCACCAATCTGCAAGAATTGCGCGCACAGGTGCAAACTGCAAGGGATGGACTAGCACAGGACTCCATTCAACACCTGTACAACTCCATGCCGCGACGTCTGGACGCGTGTGTTCGCCAACATGGCGGCCCCATGTCATACTAACATGTACCGTCTGTGGCCGTGTAGCACAATATGTTGGTCATACAAATGTGAAAGTAATAATTTCGAATGAATGGTATCCTCTACCTGCGTGTCAACAATGATCGCAATCCGCCTCGTCCTTTTATGACCATACGTGTAGAAAATAATTTCAAGATTTGGCCATAGAACTGTGCAAAAAGAGTGGCAAGAAGAAAAATCAGTTGGAACAATGCAGTTAGTGAAGAAACCCCGTCGCCGCCAATGTTCCATTAAAAAATGCAGCGAAACAACTGCGGCGAATGTGCTCAATGACAGAAATCTGCAGGTGGAAAATGCACCAAATAGCACCATGTGGAAAATGCGCAAAGATAGATAATTGCATTAATTGTGAAGATTAACCCAGAAAACAAAATGTGTATTTGTTCTCCATTTACTATCAGTGTAATAGTGTCCTAGTAGTAGTAGCACGCAGCTCGCACCTCGCAACGTTTCCCTCGTTCTCATTTCCTTGGCCGACATTACATGGAACACTTCACAGAAAGAGAGCAGTTATACGTTGAGAAAGCCAGCAGATTTTGGAATTGGAGCGATACCTGACAAAGACGCATTTAGAAAAGCTCGCAGAGGTAATTATTTAATTATTCGTAAAAACAGTTTACAAGGACATAAGAGAAGACCTATTCTTGTAATTTCTATAATGCTAATGGGCATAATTGGGTTCCAGCTTTTGTATTTAGAGTTCGGGGAATCATTACTGGTTCGTACCACGATCTGAATACGATTCGGGAGCGATTTGGATGTTTACTGTCGACATTGGCGATGAATGTCCTGGGCACATGGTCAGAGGATTTTATTGGCAGTTGTGAATGCCAACTGCCGTAAAGGCAGTTGGATGCATCGTAAGTTAGAATTTGTATATTGTAATAAGAATTGTACATTAGTATATTATTCTTATTCTATAGATACCTTGGCCTCTCCATGCAGTTCCCCCACCCCCAGAGACAACGCCATCACTATTGTAAAACGGCGGGATTACTAATAGTTTCCTCTCCCGACGCTAGTGGCGCAGAGAAGCTCGTGCCATGGCATGGTGCTGCGAGGCGTACCACTGCCACCAGTAGGAGACCTTGACACCACTGATATAAACTAATAGTTTTATTTGTGGCTAAAATACGCATCGTGTATCGTTGGTATTCGCGTAATTTCGCATGATTTGCGTAAATTCGTATACTTTTCGCGCAAGCGGCCACCCTAGAAAAATTTAGCTGCACAACAATTCTTGAGAATTTCGTTTCTTAATACTATCATTCACACTGTACAGGACACTCAGTTCTGAGCGCAAAGGGACTACATCGAAAAATGTTCCATAGCTCTGTATGAACGAATCTAGGGCATCTTGTGGGAAGGGCTTTTGGTTATTGTTCTCGAAATTAGTGAGTTCTAAAAACATCAGTGATTTATAATTGCAGAACCTTGAGATCAATTGCTCTACAATGTTAATTATTTCGCAGAAAAGTCGGCAATAACTCTGCTTTATATCATCAGTATTATCAAGAATCTTGTTTTTGATATATCTCGAATGCCTACAGCTTTATTCCGCACTTCTTCAAAACAATCCCTTTTTGCTTTTATTTTCTGAAACTTGTTTATTTGTTTTACACAGTAACCAATAACATTACTCTTACTTTGAAAAATATCGAATAGGTTTTCTGTTAAGGGAAAAATTTACTTGAAAACAATAATAAGAAAATTGAAACAGAAATCTCTTTTCAGTAACTAAAAATCTCATCTTGCAGCACAAGAAAATAAGAACTCGAAGAAAAAATAAATTATACTACGAACCGATGAGCACATGCGGAGCCCACCACACGCGCACAGTGGGTCACGCTGTACGCAACTGGCCGATTGCTTCCAAAGGCGACCTCGACTGACTGAGCCCACGCACGCCCACCACACGCGTCTCCGTATCCGCTGATCATAGCATTTTCCTATGAGGCACTGGAAGCAGTCAGTCCAGTGCTTCCTAAGAGCTTTACAGGCAAACTCTACCCTAACTGTTGGTGACAATAATAATTACGTGCTCATTTTGGAAAGATAAGACTGTCGCGTCCAATTTATACTGTTTTTTACTAGAATTATAAGTAAATGATTCTAAATTACTAATCAAGTGGTATTTAAATGTAAGATATCCTTGGAAATGATAGGGGAAGCAATGATTCCCTTGCTTCCCTGGAATAAACGACCCTGCGGGAGAGAAAGTACGTGCTGTTGTAGCCCTACTAGTTATAACGGGTGAAGAAACAAGAACAGAGCAATTGCGAGAAAGCCAGGTTAATTTTGAAATTAGAAAACGCAGCTACTTATTGCATAATCTGGTTTCCACTTGCGGTTGCATGGAACATTTAAGTAAATGATAGATGGTCTTGAATGATTTCAGTGTATTTGTAGCTTTGAATACCTTAATGATCTAATAGAATTTCAAATGTGAGTAAAGACAAAGTATTGTAATTAAAGTTCACTTGATTCAGAATCAGTCAGGCATGTGTTAAAGAATTTTGGCATTGTTTAAAAGTACCAAAATTAAAAATCATGTTTTCTGGTTAGTTAACTGAATTTATCGAAAGGTAAATCTCTCGCTTTGGTGTGTGTGTGTGTGTGTGTGTGTGTGTGTGTGTGAGTGAGAGAGAGAGACAGACAGACAGACAGACAGACAGAGAGAGACAGAGACAGACAGAGAGAGACAGAGACAGAGAGACAGAGACAGAGAGGGACAGAGACAGAGAGGAGAGACAGAGACAGACAGATAGACAGACACTGTGTGCCTGCAGCATGCAAGTAAAGTTAACTGTTTATAGCAACCTTTGATTATTCTGTGGTCACCGCTAAATTAGTATACTTGATAACAAGCTTCTAAACATTCACAGGATTTAGGTCCTGTACAAGGCTGTTTTACAGGTAACATTTGGTGTGAAACAGTACAAAATCTTAGTTTTTGTTTGACACAGCAG
Organism: Acheta domesticus; assembly: GCA_031308135.1. Lineage (NCBI taxonomy): Eukaryota > Metazoa > Arthropoda > Insecta > Orthoptera > Gryllidae > Acheta > Acheta domesticus. The sequence continues at coordinate 125,632,975 of JAHLJT010002406.1, read as the reverse complement.
TTTGATATAATAGAGAATCCTGGTCTATGACAATTGTTCAGATTTGATACCATCAACAAGTTATGCAAGGTGTTGGAAAAAGTAAAGAAGCATCAAGCAGTGTGTATTATTGCATACAACATGAAGAAAAGTGAATTTTATATGTAAAGAAATGTTTAAAAATTATCATGTAAAATTGATAGACCAATTTTAATTCTTATTTTTATTTGGTGTCAAAAATAAATGTTCCCCTAGCCGTGCCAACGTTACTACCAATATTTTGAAGCTTGTTTAAAGAAGCCAAAAATTTGATTTCAATGCGTACTTGCAGTGCTGTTTTACAATTTATCATGAACTTTCTACGAGTAATCTCATACGTGGCTCAGATGAAATGAATTTGAAGTATCAATTAATTTGCAATTGACTATTTGTAACAGTCTATAAGATTGCTGCAGACAGTAAACATGTTAAATGATGTACAAATAATAAGCAAGGAAGATTGACATTTTTTAGTATAATTTCTGTCTATTAAAATAAAAATAATTATAAAAAATAAGAACACTATTCATAATAACAAAATCACGAAAAAATTATAATCTTTGAAAGAAATGCTGAATTAAAATTATTATTGTGAATATTACAATTGATTGAGTAGAGAAAACTGAATTATCAAATTAAGAAACTGATTATACGAGCCAAAACCGCAAAGAGTAATGGAGATCACAAATAAACTGGTTTAATCAGGATCACTTGGGAGGATTAACTACCTGGTCTACTGTGAAAGAAATAGGTACAAATGCCTTATAACCTGTGGTACATATGACATTGATGATGTACTACCGAAACAAACACAACTTTTTTAAAAATTCCTAATTTTTAGTCAGAATCCTATCATTCAAGGGTAATATTCATCGCCTAAATTTAAATAAACAAAAGAAATACTTATATTGCCAACTATCTTAGGAAAGTTAAGATAACAATTTAACATAATAACTCACATTTTCTGCTGCATCCAGATCCTTGATATTATTAATGTAAATATCTCCCAGAAGGATAAGTCCTTTTATATGATCTGGGTGGAATTTGACCAACTGATTCAAAAAGGGTGCTGCTTCTAATGGCCGATGATCATCAGCAAGGAGCAATGCTAGATTGAAGAGAGCACTACGAAAATCATCTTTCAGCTGCACTGCTTGGCGGAACCAGTGCTCAGCACCTGCCACATCCCGATCATCCATAGCAAGCATGCCCAGGTTGAAGTAAACTCTCTCATTGGTATTGTCCTTGAAAAGAGAAAAACATATTGATCAGTAAGGGAATAAATAGTTCACTCCAGGGTTGAGTTGTACAAGTTTGGTACTCCTATTATTAAGTTGGTCCACTTTGGTAGACTTCCCTGGGAAAAATTCATGTGAGGATGATGAACCAGCCAGAGATTAACTTTGAGAACTTTTGAGTATGCATTCCTGTTCTAGAAAAGTTTTAAATTTCATTAACTGTGAATACCAATTATCTGTACAAATGGGATAATAAATTCTCTGCACTCTTCAATTAATCACAGAGTTTGAAAGTATTATGAGACAGCTTTTCAATTCAATAACACCCTAAGGTCCCAATTTCTCAACTTTTCTACTTTGTGTGATATTTGATTTCTTCACACAGAAGAGCTAGTACTGAAACGTGAGAGATTTTTCCACGATCACACTAACCTGTGGGCACACTTCGTCATGAATGCATGAGGTATTGTATTAGTTCTTATTTCGATAGTGTATCAAGTAGACGTGGTGCGCAGTAATTCCAGAAGATTATTTTCAATAGCTTTTCTTTATTTTCAAAATTGCAAAGATCTTAGATTTTCAAAATCAGTGACTAACAGGATCCTAGATTTGGTCAGTCACTGGTCAGTGACTGACCAATAAATCTATGAATATAATTTCAAATGTACAAAATTAACTAAATAATTATACTTTATGTTACTACTCAAATTTTTATTTTTTACTCTTTCAAGAAGGTTAATGAAGAGTCTGAGATAAGGACATTGAAATGTTAAAAATCCATCAGCTTCATTTTTATATCTGAATCAGAAATTAGGATATCTTGATTGTTTAGAAAACTAAAATTTATCAAAAAATATATTATCTTATACTTGAATAATTTCTGAGGTTTCAAAGAAAGGAGTCATGAAAATAAAAATATCCACCAACTGCTAAATTAGGTATATTAAAGACAAAAAATAAATACCAATAATAAGGAAACAAACCTTTCTTAATAGTTTTAACAGGCGTTCTCTAGCTACTTTTCTAAGTTCTGCTCGTCCAAGTTCTTGTAATAGTATGGCAGAGTTTAATAATGCTTGTTCATGTTCTGGATCAAATTCTAATGCTTTATCCAAATAGGCCAGAGCTTGAGATGCTTTTCCTTGTTCTAAGAATACAACTCCCAACTAAAACAAACAATTTATTAAATAAATGAAGCATTGAAAATCAAAGTAGCAATGTGTTTTTATAGCTTACAGTTCTCTTACATTGTAGTAGATATCTGGATTGTTGCTGTCATAAAAGAGAGCTCTCTCATAGACTTCTTGAGCTTCTTTTGTACGATTCAATTTCAATAAAATGTCTCCTCGGTTTATATAGGCCTGAGTGTAATCTGCACGCATGCTAATTGCTTGTCGGTATAAAAGATCTGCTTCCTCAAGTCTTGTTTCATTTCGAGCAATTAAATTTGCTAAATTCAGAAATACATTTAAGTGGTTTGGAGCAATTCGGGCTTGATAGGATTCTCCAGGCTTTGCTTTAGGTAGAAGAGACTTTGCCTAAAAGAGATAGTTTTATAAATGGAAAGAAAAGAAAGAAATTCTCTCTCAATGAGTGCAATATAATTAGAAATTTAACACATACTTGTAAATAAGCATCTTCAGCTTCTTTAAACATTTTCAAATGATTAAATGTTCGTCCAACATTTATGTGAGCACCTATATCATCTTCTTGAACTGAAACTGCTTTTTGAAAATACTGCAGAGCCTCTTCAAATCTCTCTTGTTTCTCAAGTGCATGCCCTACATTATTGAAAAGTTTTGCATTCCTTGGGTTAACTCGTAGACCAGCCATAAAAATTGTATATTCATTTTCCCAGTCCATATTCCGATGGTATGTTTTACAACCATGTACAAGAAGCAGTACACCCAGGAGAAACCATGCCAATTTTCTACCACTGAAATAACAAACAATTAAAACAATCTTACAATAAAAACAAAATTTAAAAGCTAGAAAAATTACTCTAATTACTTACTGTTTTTGAGCAAACAGGCCCCATCCGTACCCAACTAACATACACAGTCCCATTGAAGGAATGTACAGAATTCGTTCAGCTACAACAAATCCTACAGGAAAGAACATGTTTGATGCTGGTAGAAATGGGAGCACCAAAAAAGCAAGACTCTAAAAAATACAAAAACAGAATAAAATAATTAATGAACACTTATTTATGTATTCACCAAGTCTTAATAATCCTGATTTCAATTACCATAATGATGACAACAGATTGATGTCTGCTCTCAACAATAATAGCTGCATATGCCAAAAGAAGTAATGCAACATATGATAAAAGTGTAGCTATATTCCGTGGGTCAAGGAATGATTCAATCAATGGTACAGTGCCCATGGTCCAATCACAGCAAAGATCACAAGGGAACAGTAGGAGCCACATATTGACACTGATCAGGTAATGATATGACAACTGTCGCACAGGTGTTGGAGCTACTGATGCTGGATTATCAAATCTGCAACAGAGGATATTACAGTTTCATTAGGTAATTATGAAAAAATGAAACTTGCCAATACAAAGCTATGCATACTGCAATGTTGAATCTTATCAATGTTTATAATTCAGTCACATCAAGATCTAACAGAAAAATTTTACATGTGCTGACAATGTACTACTTTATTTCATTTCATTAAAACAACAATAAAGATGTAAGATATTGTCTTCACATTTTTAAACCAAAAAGGTATCAAAATGTTTTGTGGGCATAACCTTTACAGATTTGGGATGAAGTCATTATATAAGCTCTTTTCTTAAGAATTTTTTATAACAATCACCTTTTGTACAAGACATGAAATTAATTTTGAAAATTAGTTTGACTTCTCTATAGTATATCCTTCTCAAATCTAACAGTTTATTGAGTTTTTACATTCTCAGAGTTTCAGATATGCATTACTTGCTATTCAAGAAATCCCATTTTATTAAAGGTATTTGAAAACGCTCTGAAGTTTTCTACCTTGTGGTAAATGGAAAACTTACAATCTGCACACGTTTTCTTGAGCTCCAGAATTTTTATCTCACTGTTTTTCTATATTTAGTTGAATGATGAACAGCGACTAGTATGACTAGAAACATTTGAACATATTTCTGTTCCCTAGTAATACCTGAAGTAGTATTATTTGCTTCAGTGAACAAACCACCAGTTTGATTTTATTAGTATTGCTAACAAAATAACAACTCACAATCCTGGCTCTATTCCCACAACAATGACTAAAAGGAGAGCTCAACAAAATATGTGCATAGTCAAGCTACATTTACATCCAGAAGTAAAACAAGGGAACTTCTCAGCATTCACTCAATGGATTAGCGAATTTGGATAAAAAATTCGGATTGAGATGGGGGTCATTGACCCAGATGCTGAAGTACAATACTTGATAAGACATATTTAGTCTTTGAAAATTATACAGTACAAATGCATTCAACATCACTGTTACATATGGTTTTCCATTTTGATGGTGAGTATAGTCTCCAATTTTGTAGAAACATTCATGTAGCAAAAGAGATTTTACTTAACACTTAATTGTTTCATCTCATCTGGCAAATGATTTATAACTTACATTTATTATATGTAGATGTCTTGTACTGCATGAAAATATACCTTTTTTAGTAAGTCAGTTTTGACAAAAACAACAGATTTGGAAATAAATATGCAGGGAAACAGTAGGATTCCAAGCTTAATGTAGAGAAACTGCAGGAATTATGCAAATGGCATTGCTAATTATTTGTTTGATTTTTTCTGCAGTCTGACAGTCTGGATGTACTTCCCCAGAATATTATACCACATTCAAGCATGAATTATCCCAAAATACATCCAATGAGATGCTTGAAGGCTGTCTGTATTAGAAAGATTTCTGAATGCATAACATAATGAACTTTTAATTTAGTGTTTAATACATATTTATACGGATACTCCATTTGACTCAAATGAGAGACCCAGAAATTTTGTTACCTTAACATCAGCCAGTGGCATATTGTTGATTTTCAATGGCGCTAGTGATTGCCTGTTTGAAATGCAAAAACTGCATTGAAACCATTTTTTATTATTAATTTGTTATATTAAAACCAATTTGAAATATCTGAAATTGTATTATTTATGGTATTTTGTTTTTGCAAAGAATATTTGTGTTGTCAGCAAAGATCTACTTCTGTTTCTAATGAATGTGGGCATGGCATTTACATAGAGGTCAAGGCCTAAGATGTTTAACTGCAGGACCTCATGTTTAACTGGCAAAGAATTGGAAAGATGAGAAAATTATTTTCTTTCATGGCAGTATGATAATTATGCTCATTGAGATAGTATATGTATAAGGTACAAAGTTAACCAAACTAAGGCAATACCTTGAATTGCGTATGTACTTTTGTAATTTTGAAAGCAAATTTTTTGCTCAATGATGTCAAATGCTTTTGAAAGATCTAAAAATATTCAGTGCCGCTGTTCATAACAGGTGCTTCATTTTAATCCACTGTTGATGAAACATCTTTAAGAAAAGAAAATACAATGATTTTTGTAAATTTGGATTTTCTAAATCCATGCTGAGTGTCTGAAAATGCTTCATTTTTCTGAGAAAAATGTCTGTTTGTACATGGAAAAATCTTTGTAATATTTTTGAGAAAACCAAACTGTTGAGATCCAAACTGATTAACATCATTTGAAATGCAGCCTTGCAACAATAAGCATGTGTGGGGAGAGGATTTTTATGCCCAAAAAAATCTTGAAATATGCTTTTAAAAATATGCATTTATGGCCTAAAAGTTCTAAAATATGCACCTTAATATGCAATTGAAATTAACAAAATTTCATTTCCTGTATAAAAGTTTCCTGATAAAATTCAGAAGGAGCATGCTTGGAACGAAAAGATATACTTTTCTGCAAACATAACATAATCTAGCTTACTTTGCACGAGAAATAATTGAAGTAAATATGCACCTTAGTGAAGAACATTGTATGTCTTGTTTTATTTCTTCTGTCTGATTTAAAAAATATATCAAGAAATATCCTACCTTTTGCATAAGTAATTTTTCATCTCTAGAAATCAAAAACAAAAAATACCGTTCTTTCTAATCAGAACTACTCTTTCTAATCAATGAATGCTCACAAATAAATATTCTACTGATTCTGTGAAAAGATGAAATGTTTTACAGAGAGGTCTCTATTTTAACGAAATAAGCAAAATATACTCCTATAATTACACAAATATGCACCAAGAGGAAAAATAGGCCAAATATGCACAAACATATTACTCTACAGAGCATCCAATTCTTACCAAATGTCAAGAAATTTTGCTTAGCTATGCTCTGAAGCACCAGACAAAAATATGCAAAACCATAGAAATCCGCTCCCAATTGATGAGCATTGTTTTAAATGACAGAGCTGAATATCTGATGAACTATTACATTAAACTTGGTTATATTTAGGTATATCTGAAAAGAGTTCAATATTTGTCATTGTAGTCTATTAGTTGCAATTTTATTTAGGAGCTGCATTGTTGTAATATTAGTTTCTGTGGTTGTGATCACCTGGCACATGAACTGAACTAAATGTTTCAATTTTACAATAGAATTGAAGCAGTATATTGGAGTCTGTCTTCGTCACTCACCCATACTCAGGAAAATGTAATGTGTGATTTGAAATAAAATAAAATTTACTCACTACAAGGAAACATGGAAATAAATTATAATTGTTTATGTATCTGTTTTAACTAAAAAAATCTTCATGAAAATAGTTTTTCTTTAACATACTTGTACATAAATCAAATAAAATAAACCAAAAACATTAGGAAGCAGTATTCAGAAAGTGAAAGTAAGAAAGGTTAGAAAATAAAGAAAAAAGAAGAGAATGAATTTAAAGCTTGAAATAATGAACTTAAAGCACACTTAGTGATTTAAAGAAATAAAGAAGAAGATACAAAAATCCATTGTATAATATACACAAATCTATCATATTTCGAAAGCTGGTAGAGACTAATTTTAGGAGGTCGAAATTGTCAAATTGAATCATCCTTATTCCAATTCATTTTGGCATTAAATGGGCAAAGAATTAGAATACAAAATAAATCTGTTTACTTTTTATGCAGGTTGCAGCTAATCAGAATGTCAGTAATTTGCAAATTAGCCAGTTATTGTTTACATTATCCAAAATGGGTGGATGAAGTCCGAAGAATAATCTGGACTTTAAGCGGATGGGCATACTACCCAACATGATGTGTGTAGGGTAAGAGAAGTAGGCCTATGTTATGGTGAATATATCATTGCTAAACTGGAATCAGACAGGTGGAGGAAAGTTTCTATGGCTAGTGAGCGACAGTATGTGGAGTTTTGAGTTTCACTGCTTAAGTCATATATTTCTATTTATAAGATACCTCTAACATATCTCGGCTGGAGCTTCACTATGCATTTGGATGTTGGGCAGTGAGGCCCTCATCTTAATGTTTTACACAGCCTTGAGAATATGCAATGCATTTTTCTGCCAAAATACATCATGAACACACAAGACATCTCACACTCAAACCATCATCTTACTTAGTTCGATGCTGTGGAGCTAATTCATGAATTAGCTGGATAATGTCTGAAACTATCCATTCATAATTGGTTGATTGATTTAATGTTTTTGTCAACTGCTATAATCTCTACAATTCCTCCCCCACCAAAATGAGAGATTCGGGGCTGACCTACATGATGGCTTGCATTGTAAGGTTTCATCCTCCAGGTTTCTCCCCCTATAAGGCACCGCACTAGCTGGGATAAGTGTTAAAGGTGAGAGGTGGGAAAAGGATGAAGAAGGAAATAATCACGTACGGACCATGGATAGTTTCAGAGGACACTGCTGCGGAATTTGGCTGGTATTGATGCACTAAAAACTATCAATCAGTAAACCTGGCCTTTAAAATTCTCTTCTAGTCAGTGGACTAGACCTAACCATTTAGCTTGAGTTGAAAATTCCTTCTCTGTTGAGACTTGAACCCTAAAGCCTCCTGCTAATCGTTGCTGAAGTGGCAATGGTTTTTGCCCTAAACTAACTCAGCCAGTACCTGTTCATCATCATTCATAGAACTTTATCTAAACCACCTTGCTAATGTGTGAATTTTGCTGTAACACACATATCAACTCAGAAATGATGATACAGTCAGGCAAGTCAGCAAGCTAGCTGATTACTTTCCCACACATTCAAAGTAATTTATATGGCCTTTCTTAAAAATTTCATTTCATAGGAAAATAAAGGAATATTATTATTTGGAAATGATGACTTTAAGTATTAATGAAAGTGAATACAAATTATTTAATATAAACACATCCTTAACAGATATGATTCATATTTCATTTAGAAATGAATTATCCAGTTAGCTAATACTTTGTAAAATATTGAGAGAAAAAAGAAAGTTCAATAGCTAAGAGAACTGCACATAAAAGATTTTTACAACTATTTTCTCCTTAGTTGATGTAGTATTTAATGGAGCAGAATCATAGCAAATCTCAAATTAATTTCTTCTTTAACTCCCTGGAAATATATGCTGAGTGTAAAGATTACACAAGTGAAAAATGCAGATACTAAAAACGTAAATCTACATTCATTTCCAAAATTAAAATTTTTTAAAAATATGTAAACAAAATAACATGATTATAAAAGTTTTGAAAGCATTACAATATTGCAATTATGAATATACCATAAAAGCTATCCTCAGAGGCACAGGGATTGGAGTACTGCTCAAATATATAGGGCATGAAAGTTACAAGTTCATTAAAGCATGGATATTTTCACCATATTGATGTGTTACAGCTAGTCATATCCCCACAAATCCCATCTCAATCATTATTCCTTTCAATTATTTTTATCTCCACATCCACTCATTTCTCGTGATGAACCTTTCTAATCATCCATTAGATGGAAGGCTAAGGCAAATGTACCACTATGGTCAGCTGCCCAGGTAAAGGGAGGTATTGTAGGTGAACCTCCTCCTTCATCCTCACTGAGTAAGGACAATAATTGAATTAGTAATTTTTAAAACCCAGTAAATCTCTTTTGCATTTTCGCTTTTTGATGAGACAGATGCATCATTCTGTGTGTACCTTAAATCAGATGAAAAGAACGGCCATGAGAACACTGCAAATTTTTGGTTTGGTTTTGAAACTCTGTAAATCATTGACTTGGGGGGGGGGGAGGTATGTATGACTGTGTATGTATGTACATACATACTGTGTATTTTCAGTATGTATGTAAACCAGTGTGTATGACTGGGATATCAGTGACAGACCGATTGGTTAAATGGGATGTTAAATACGGAAATATTCCAATATACAATTCATAGAAACACATATTTCAAGCAACTGTTTCTGTCGTACGAATCATGTTTGATGGGGATGCACATTGCCATTTCACATAGTATTGTAATAAATGTGTCAAATTACAAACTGAACCTGTAATAAGTGTTTTTTCACATGTTTAAGTAAAAAATTCCTGATTAGTTTTTGAAATCATAAACTTTAAACAAATCCAACATCCATTGTACTTGTGATACAAGTAAATTACAGGTCTCCATGACGTTCTCCAGCAAGATTTATGCATCAGGGAAAGAAAAAATAAAACAAAACAAAAAACAACTAATTCAATTATCATCATCAATTCTCAGGATGAAGTTATTACCAGAACATGATCCAATAAAAATGATATTTCTGGTTTTGAGATCCATTGAAATAATTGGAATAAAGAGATATCTGTCCAGCTTTAAAATGCTCACTTGAAACGTAATGAAAAGTTGATTTTCCCTTATTATTTTTCCTACCTTTCATCTAAGAAAAGGAATAGAGATTAAAATTATCCCTTGATTAAATGTCAAGTTGGGGTAAGTTGGATGTAATAATGATCTAAATTACAGATCTTTTATAGAAGAGGCAAAAGGAATTTTTTAAAGCTCTCATTATCTACAATTGTTCACAAGTTAACTTACAATGAATATGAACAAGTGAACAAATACTATGATAATTTGGAGGTACAGAATAATGAATTATGCTGACATCATCAGTCACATGTCAAGGCTAAGTAAACAGTCCTTTATGCCACTTACCTTCAGACATTTTCATCTACATCAGATGACGAAGTGTTTTTGCACAAATTATAGGAAGTAGAAAATTATCAGTTATCATTGAAGATAGAATAAATTCTTTTTGACTTCCTTGCAAAGTTAAAAAAACAGTGGCTAAGATAAAATTGCTTCACGTATTTAAAGATAAGCTAACGTCTTTATTTCCTAGTAGTTCCTAGTAGTTTTAAATGAAAGGAATTAGTGATCCTATGAATAACTGTAAGTTTATTTCTTTTATATTTAAGAAGAGAATTCAAATTATCTTAATAGATATTGTATTATTATTTAATTCCAGACCTTACCAAACCTCACTAAGAACAATAAAAAGGTATTTTATTTGCCTTTGCATCCACATGGTTTTCATCCTTTTGGACAAGGCTCTCTTTCTTTCATCTAACCAAGAGGATCTGACATTCTTACAGATTGTTAAACTACCCAGTCATGACTTTTATGCCTAAAACCTTATTTTCATTTAGTATTTCAAGTTGGGTGACCAAGTCTTACATTCTCCTCTCAGGCCGTAATGGCCATAATTCATTTTATTGCATTAATTTTATATCGATTTACTACTCAGAAAACCAAGAGAACTATTATTTGAATAACTATTTCCTCACTAACACCCCACTGAGCACAAGAAAACATGTGTGCACAGTGAAGCTACATTTATGTTCCGAAGCAAAACAACGAGCCATCTCAGCATTTGCACAATGGATCAAGAGAAACTGGATGAAAAACCTGACTGAGATGGGGGGGTCATTGTCTGAGAAGAAGTACAATTCTTGTTACAGACATATCTAGTATTTGTACGATTATATAATGCAAATGATAACTAATTAAAATAATATTGTTTTCCTTTTTGATGCTCAGTATACTTTCAATTTTACAGAAATAGTTATGCAGCAGGAAATACTTTGCTTGGGGCTTAAACTTCTGTATTGACTTCAATTGTTTAATGTCATCTGGTGATGCATTCTAAAAAAATGTGCATGTATTGTTATTGTGAGTTGTTAATATTGACCCCTGGTGAAATGGGGTCACCTTGAGTTACTACCCTACATCATAAGGTATATGATGGGGTCACCTTGTGTTACTACCCTACGTCATGAGGTATTATACACATCTATATTGGATGAAAAATGTTCCTTCCTTTGAGTAAGTCGGTTTTGACAAAAACTACTGACTTGTATTTCAAGCAAGGAACAAGTAGAATTTCTGCTTAATAAAGAGAGACTTGTAGGAATCATGTGGGTGAGATTTGCTTCCTTATTCATATTATTCTTTTCTGCAATCTACAAGTCTGGGAACTAAGATGTGTTTTTTCCCAGAATACTATGCTATATCTCAAATGGAAATAAACAAAATATACACAACAAGCTGTATGAAGACCGACTGATTCCAAAAGAACTCTGAAGATCTAACATGAACTTCATTTTATGTTTAATTCATTTAAATTGATATTCTAGTTTGACTGAATTTACCATTTTTTTTACTTGAATGTCAGAGTTCTAGCACACTTCAGGAGAAAATCTCAAAAAATGTATAAGTGGCGAGCAGCCAAACTACATTGTAAGAAATTTAACAGATTAAATAAATATACACTTAAAAAATTTGTTAATATTAAACTACTTCAGTGTGTGGCAGTTTTCCTTATAGACAATATTAACGTACAGTTTCACTGATAAAAAGAAATATTCACAAGGTGTCGCCCAGCACAATCAAACACCATAGTCATGTAGTCTGTTGTGGCAAAGCAGTCTGTCTGGAAGTGATTTAATTTTCTCAAAAACAACTATTTCCCCCCCCAATCTTCATAAAATTTAATATAGAAAATGAGGTGGTTTTATCATGCTAGCTTCCGCACATTCTGTATATCTACCTCATCTACTTCATTTACCATCAAAACTGCTACTGCCTTCCAAAAGTTTAATTTACAATGTTATGTTTTATAAAATTATTACTGTCCAGACTTGGGCAAGTCATCCCTTCTAAAATTTTGGAGGGGGGTGTTGAAGGGGCCTGTGCCCCATTGCGGAGGCACCTATAATTTTATGTTACAAATAGTTTGAGAAAGTCTGTGTCATATAGTACAATTTGTTTGTTCTAGCAAACCACTGTACGTCATAATCTTTTCAAAATCTGAAAATAATACCAGGTTTGTAGTGAAAATTATACTATTGTCTACAATTGTTAAATTTCCTCTAGTACCTAGTTCCCTATCTTCTTTAAATACTTTAGAATTTCTTAATTGCTTCAAACTGTAAGTATAAGTGACAATTTCTTTCACAAGACATCTATGGTTTTCATTGATGAAAATGACATTTAACTTCACTAAGAAAATCTCTGCCTAGGACAAGCACCAATTTTCTTAATTTTCATAGAATCATGATTATTATTAAGAGGATAGTCAAATTTAGTAGTTTTTATTTGCCTTATCACTCTTTGTTGTTCAATATCAATATTCAAGATTTCAAATTTCAAGCACACAGTCTACTCAGAAATTTATGATGGATAAAATTTTCTAAAGTTGAACAAATTTTCTCAAGTCTCCCTATATTAGAAAAAAGTGATAATTCTAGTGAAAGTGCAATTAAATGTAACGTCCAAACTCACAGTTGAGATGTAATAATTAACAAAATGAGTGGATAAAAAGGAGTATAATTGCACGAGTTTTCTTATTTACTATGAGTACAATTATACTCCTTTATCCATGTGCTATGTTCAGTATTTTTTTGTTACCATTTAAGAATAATTTAAATGTTGAGAAATTCAAGCACATTTGTACTGTTTGAAACATACATTTGATGATGATGTATTCCTTCAGAAAAATATCTATTTCAGTGGGCCTTGGATTGTGTACTTATCACCATAGTCCCACTAAGAGGTTAAAGAAATGATTGCAAATGGAAGATATTGAACATATTCCAGATGAGATATTAGAAGAAGCTAACAAAACCACGAAAAGTAAACACAGTTTTGAGAGAGAATACATGTATAAATGTTGGAACATAAAAAAACAATCAAGTCACATCTCAATAAAGACGTTCTGCTGGTGTACATTTTAGAATGGGTAAGTACAAGTGATTTTTATATTTTTTAAATTTGTAACATGCTAAAACCAAATGCTTTACATACAAAATATTTAACTAATTCTTGTTCAATATGTTATGTTCCATTAGTCAGCTAGTGTCAAACCAAAATTCACTTCACCAATTTTGTTTTATTCATTCATTGTTTATATGTTGTTGATATAGGTATGTAATCCGCAATGTATATTTTTGTTCATGTTGCATGGCTGATGGGAAATAGCTTGGCCACGTGCAATTAAGATAGTGATAATGAATGATTTTTATGAAATTAATGAGTATATTCAATTCCTAAAATGAAAATATAAATAATTCTAAAAGTGAACAGTCACTGGATGATGCTATAAGTTCAGCATTCAGTTTTGATGTAGTATCTTTTACTGAGAAAATCAATTATCTTTGTAGATATTATTAAATTAATTCCTTTTTGTCAACTGTATGTACTGCACTCACACTTGATACATTTCCACTTGTAATTAATTTTCACTCAAACAAATTGAATAAATAGGACAAAGAATTGTCAGAAATTACAAGCTTTAGACACTTCCTTGTATAGTCTTAAATAATATTTTGGATAAAAAATTATGCCTAACTATGAATAGATAAAATTATAACAAACAAAATATTGGGAGTATAAAATTAAAAATCAAAGAAATCATAAAAGCATTTTTGACTCTAAGACATTCAGAATGTTGCAGATGAATTTATCTTATTGTATTTCAACAATTCACAATTTTATGTAGATCAAGACTTATTATTACATAAGAAAATTATGAACAGCAGATGAGAATCAGGAAAGTATGTAGATTTATTTTGACAGTTTCATTTTGCCTACAGGTGACAGAAAATCCCAAATAATTTATGGCTAACGATTTCAACTTTTAAATGAAAAAATCTCAGTGAAGTGAAATTTAAATTTCTGCCCCATTCTATAATAAATACTTCTTCTAATTGAAACAATCACATTCACTCACAATCACAACTGAGCTAAATTTTGTTACTGAGCAATTGAATTATCTAAACTACATAAAATTGCTTAACTACCAAAAAATATATTTTTATAAAGAAATTGCTAGTAAAGAGTTCCTGATATGTTTTCAAAATGTTGATATAAATACATGGCCAAGTACTTACAGAAAATTATCTTTATAATAAAAAGATATAAGTTGGGAAAAGAAGAAATGTGAGAATCAAATAATACGATATTTAAAAATTCTCTTCTCATTTGCAAACACTTAAAATACATGTTACATTTATAATTAGTAGAAATAAGGCTCATTCAATCTTATTTAATTCCTACTTCTTAAAACTAAATATACTGTTCTAACTGAGCCTAACACTCATGAAAACAATTTCTGGGAAATATTTATTAATTTATTTTAATGAGTTCAAAAATGCTTTTCAAGGAATTACATGCAAACCCAAAAAAGACTATTAAATTACTGTTATATTCGGGGTCAATTCAAAATACTTCTTTTAACCTACCTTGTAAAAACAGGAAGTCTAGATCCCATTATTTGTAAGCGTACAGCCAGAAGACAGACAGTTGTTGCTGCTAGTACACTTAATCGTTTTGTTGCCTCTGACTGCCATGAAACGTTAAGAGATCCTTTTCCACTCAGTGTTGTTCTTGCCAAAGACAACAAGTCGAGGATGCGTAACTAAAAAGAAAGGAAACAGCACTATTATTTATGTTTTTAAAGAGAATGAGTTGTCTATCTGATGTGAATTCTACCTACCTTTTGAGCCACAATTAACTCATAAATAGCACATATGCCTGTGACAGTAATGCCCTGCTCTTTACACAACATTGCAGTGGCAACTGACAACATTGATAAAACCAAAGGCTGCCATCCTGAAATTTAAATTTTAAAATTCAAACAGCTGCAGTTGATAAAGAAAGTCGAAGAAATGTAGAAATTCTATTTATTAATGAATATACCTGTCACTCGTTTTCTCTTGGTAGATTTTGTGTAGAATATGAAGGCAGCCAAGAAAAATACGGAGGACAAAGTCTCTGCTCTTCCCACTACTCCCGTCACCTGGAAATGATATTAACAAATGTGACAATCTTTTCCTAAAACTCTATACTGTACAATAGTCTTAGTTCCTAATATGAAATTACTCACTGCTTCTGTATGAATAGGATGGACGGCAAAGAGCATTGCAGCAACAAAACTTGATATTTCAGGTAGAAACAAAGAACACATTCTACAAAACAAATATGAAATTAATATAATCTTTAATGGATCTTATGTATGTTAAGAATAAATTGATACTATACATTACCTGTAATACATAAGACAAACAACACTATGCAGAAGCATGTTAACTAAATGGTATCCCATAGGTTCCAGTTGATGGAGTGCATAATTCCAACGAAAAGTTAACACACACAGAGGTCTATAAGACTTATGACTCTGCTCCTAAAAACAAATTGTTGAGTGACGTCAATATATCTCAATTGTGTGAATCCCTCCACATCATGCAAGTTTGTCACTAATTGCATTGAAATAAAGAATCTATTTAATTTTGTAACTTACTTTATGGATAGGTGTTCCCCAGAAATCATTAAAGAAGATGTTCTTGAGCGGTACATGAGGTCTCAAATCTCTGTTGTCCCGGATGGCACTTAGGTCATCAAAGACAAGACCGCATTGAAGACTGTTGTAATAACATGCAACGCATGTCATCAAGAGCACAGCAGAAAATGCGTGGCGCACTGCCATGCTGACGTCTGAAAGGATATCCAATGTCGAAGCACTACAGTTGTAGCATGTGAATCACACAAAGAAAGCACAAACACAACACACATTCCACAAACACAGAAAGCAAGAGAGTCTTCTCAACAAAAACAAAGCTTTTTCAGGAATAAGAAATTTTAAAAACAGAAGATCCAAGTCTAAATTGTCACAATATTGGAGAACACAGTATTATGAAAGCAAAATGATACATAATTCAGACACAAACGTTAATGCTTTAAAAATTAAAAAGCTTCAGAATGTTTACAACAAAATTAAAAAGGAGAAAGGAGACTCTTCACAGAGCAGGAGAATAACATGGTGAACACCAGAGTAGAGTGAAGGGAGCAGAGGGAAGAGCCAGCAGACCTCTTTGCTCTGAGTGCAGGCAGGGACTGAGCCTTAGGCTAGAGAGCCCCTGCTCAGGAGGAAACAGAAGGGGGTGCAGAACAGGGGTGGGGTGAGGTAGAGGGGGGGGAGAGGAGGGTAGGTGTTAACTGACCTTTGAACATCTACTAATCTCTGCAAGAACTTTTTAGCATTGAGTCAATTACAAACTTTAAATGTCACATTAAAATGTACATTACAGAGCATTTCAGAAAGAACAATACTGTTGTAAGTGGTAATAAAAATGTCACATTTTGAGAGGTTACAAAATTGACTTTATAAATTAAACGAAGTCTTAAAATATTAAATTTACCCAAATATTTTTTTTATCTGAATTGCCCAAATAAAAAATAATTATCGTGACTGTAGAAAGAAATTTTTAGCAGCCAAGTGTGCATATACTGGGGAAGCCTTTGAAAAAAAGATTAATGATTTTCCGAAATTTTGTTCATTTAGAAATCTTTAAACACTTCCAGATCTACTAAATAATCGTCACTGATATGTAATATATTATAAGATACAATTTATATCTGATTGTTCACAGTTGCAAACAATGGTAATAGAATACCAATTTGCAATCTTCACAAATACAGTGATTCGACAGACATGTCTCTACTAAAAACTTTTACATCAGATCCTATTACATATTTAGATTTTGTGTGTGATTTTAACATACAAATCAGCACCTTCAGTTTCTGCTGCAAATCAGCACCATCACCCCTCACTTCAGTTTCCGCTGCAAATGTTAGTGGAATGGAGTTTTATTATGATCAACTATTCAGAACTTCCATATCCATCACACGTTCCTTTAAAAACATAATCTTATGATGTATATTTTTTGTTAAAATGATGTATTTATCTATCTTTTTAATATTATGTATTCTAAATTTAATACTTCTTTTACTCAGAAAGTATTACATTACACTCTGACCTGCTTTACAATTCACTTACAAAAAGTTATTTTCAGTAAGATTTGTATTTTCTCTCGAAGAAAGTATGATTTCTAATTCTTAAGTTCAGAAGTGTTATTTCTGATAAAATCACAATAAAATATAGTTCAATATTTTATTTAACCTGAATCTAAAAATAGGCAGTAATTGTTTTTCTAGACTTTCTTGCAATGTAACTTGTAATTTTACTAAAATGAAGGGAAGGATTAATAAAGAAAGGATATTTCATGTTAGATAAAGATACAATAAAATTAAGAATTGTCTCACTAAAATTCTGTCTCCAAAAAATAAATAAGGAAATAAATATACCTATCAGTTATATGAAAGAAACAGGAAAGCTTTTGCATGATATCGTCAATATCACAGTACCGATTATTGTACAACAAACAATCGTGCACTAAACCCTTTCCATACGGTGTGTTTAAATATCTCGTAAACGTAAGAAGAAAACGTCGTAAATTCAATTTCACTTTCTAAGGCGGTGACCTCAGCAATGACAGTTCTAATTTGGACATTTTGAGAATCCTATAAAGATCTGCGAGTTAAAACGGAACTTATAAGAGAATAATGACGTTATTTTACGTGAATTCACCATCACGGGAGTACCCCGCTAGCTAAGAGACGAACTACGCGGTATGATCACGTACGGTGGATTGGTAACGTCAAATACGCCCGGACTGCTGTCATAGGCAGGGCTCCCGCAGCACTTATGCGCGCACTTCACATCCTGACAGAAAATTCACAAACTCGTAAACCAAGAGATTCTTTTCAGAACAAATATGTAATTCGGAGCACTGCACACTCACAAGAATTGAAACTGATTACTTGCAGCACATAATCCAATAGAAGACTGTAATGCGCCACGGCAACGGACATCGGCAGCCCGCAACACGCAGCGAACGCGCTAATCTTGAATTTCCGCTTCTCGATCACCCCGAAAAAACACAATTTTTAGCATCCTTTTCGCCGCACACACTGCATTTCCGAATGTATGACATCCACTTACAACGCAGGTCACCGAGTCGGCATATGATACGGTCACCTGGCCCGTTCGGCACACCCACCAAAAACGACGAAAAATGTTCTGCCGACATCCACAGAAGACCGCACTGAACTCAGGATCCTCAGATCAATAATGCATGTGTATTAGGCGCAACACTCGCTGGAAAGGGGGGAAAAACGCACTGGTGGCCCGCCGCCGCATTTTTCACTCCACTTGCCTTTGCAGTAGTCGTGTAGGCCTACGTGCTAGACGAGTCGGGAGAGAGCTGCTGTTTCGTGCTTTCAGCACGAGTCCTCAGTTCACCTCCCGGCAATACGGTGTTCCCACGTATCGTACGCATTCGTTTCGCTCGTCTGCGACGCTCATGACGCCCGCGAGACGCTACGTTTATCGGATTTGAACGGAATACGACCCGGAGCGCTCTCCGCCGCCCGAGCTGCCATACTGCAAACTGCTGGGTCACGTGACCAAGATGCCCCTTTGTGCTCAGGAGTTACTAACCGCGCGCACCCTCTCCTTCGCCCCCTCTCCGCGTCCTGCGCCCTGGCGCCACTCGTTCGCCCTTCCCATTGCGATCGCCTAACTTTTTTCGCGAAATGTTTTAATTATATTGCCTGTATTACATATACGCTTTCTCTTATTTAGGTTGTGTCACTGGCCCCATTTGATATTCTTCGTAAATGAACGCCGTATTTGAGTTCATGCTGTGAAGAAATCACTAGCAAGTCAATAATTGTTTGTTGTTTTTTTCTGAAAAAAATATTACAAATATTTTTCAACGTCCCTCATTTCATATTGTATTCCAATGTGCTGTTTTGTCAATAGTTAATTACTAACTGAAGTGGAAGGTTTTATCCTGTATTACTGTTTCTAGATTAATTACATTTTTTTACGTTTACAGTTTTTTAATTATCTACTTTTACGTTTATTTAAATTATAGATTATATGATTTAGTTGTTTCTAAAATGCCTGACAATTATAATATTTATAAAAGTTTTCAGGAAGACAATGTTGTAGCGATATGCCTGCAACCCGCCCTGCGAAGTCTAATGCAAAGTAAGTGTAAGCTTATTTAGCTCACGTTTAGTTGCATTAATAGACTAGTTTATTAAAGAATAAATGCAAATACCAGAAAATATTTTGTGTTATTATTTAACCAGAAAATATATTAAATGTCAAGTTCCGGAGAGCGATTTGCTTTTGAACCCTAATGAATGTAGGTACCGTAGCAAAGTTCCTAAATTAATCTGTGTTCTTTTGGAAAATCTCAAACGATGGTTTGTGCCGCACTAACAAAATCACTTCTGTAATTAAATCCTTGCACAACTAATATTTTACTAAATTAATGGAAATAATTTTTCACCTTAATTACGTTTGCGGTAAAAAACAGATTTGAAACGATGCCATTTCGTGGGCCAAACGAGTGGCTTCCTGAGCGTGCTTTGGGCGGCGACAGGAAGTCGGGGGCTAAGTTGAGAACA
Organism: Acheta domesticus; assembly: GCA_031308135.1. Lineage (NCBI taxonomy): Eukaryota > Metazoa > Arthropoda > Insecta > Orthoptera > Gryllidae > Acheta > Acheta domesticus. Next base: position 125,612,951 of record JAHLJT010002406.1, on the reverse strand, counting down.
CGGATTTAGATCCAAAGAAGCTCTCAGTGTGAGAGAATTCGCAAACAGCCGTGTAGGGTTCTTAACCTCTTGGAGTCCAAGATATTTTTAGTCTCATCTGTAGCAGGAATGCGCGTGGTGTGATTTACACATCTCTCTCTCTCTCTCTCTTGATATATTCGCCACAAAATATAATAGAAATATTAAGTAAATGTACTTTTTATTCTTCCTACTTGATAAAACCTTATATACATTATTGCAAGTAATAAGGATAGACTGAAACGGTGTTACCAGTTAGTTGAAAAGTGAATAGCACTGCGCCATCCATTATTATCGCACAATTATTGTACGGCGGGAATATCAAATTATTGCACATTAGTAAAAATATCGTACTTGATTCTTTCAAAGTTGTTTTGTATATTACTTTAAATTATTTTTGAAAGAGTTTTAAAGAGACATTTTAATTGAGAATACAAGGCATTGTGGATTCAAATGGTAATAAAAAGATTTTATAACATATTTACATAAATTTAGTGACGTATGTACGCGTGTAATATATATTGAATCAAAATATTAATTCTTACATATTTTTAAGAAATTGGGTATTCGTTTGTTATTCTCATTAGCCACGAAAGCCACGAAGCTATCCTTTATTTTTTTTAGTACAATTGTGTGGGAGAGAGATCAAATTGCATTCTTCGCCAAAGAGAATAATAAATGAATACGCGAAAAATCTGTTCAGAGATTTTTACAAAAAAAAAAAATTAGAGTTATTGAAATTTATGCGTTTTTGTACGATAATCGTTAATCGTACATCATAACGGATCGTTGTATTGTATATTCAACGATAATTATCGTACGTCTGCCAACTTTGGACTGAAGATATTGTAAGTCTGTGATATGCAGGCTCTGACAACCACGTACCCTATTATTCGTTTAAAATAATGCTTTTAGGTAAAATTATATAATACAAAATTTACTGAGAAGAAATTCAATTTCTCAAAGAGTTGACTGACTGTGTTAAATTTATCAACGTTTTAGTTTCAATTTTTAATTCATTCTCTATTTCTATGAAATGTTATATCATCCACTTCATTTTCAAGATATATACTCAGTATTTTGCCAAAGGAAAAACAATTTTAATTATTGGTAAATTAGTAATAAACTGTGAATGGTCTCTAGAAAGCAAGGTTGTTGTTTTAGCTTTCAGAATACTTTCGTAATTCACAGAACCAAAATTTTAAGTAGCTCTTTTCTGCTCTTTTCTTGCATTAGTAATTTTTCGAGTCAAATCAAAAATTCAAGAAAAGGCTAACAATAATCCACAAATAAAAATAATAATCTAGATCAGGGGATTCCAACTGGCGGTCAGCGAAGCCGTTTTGTTCGGCCAACGAAAGCTTTTTGAAAAACAGGTTTTTTTTACAAAAGTACGAAAAATATTTACAGCTCATTCAGGAAATGTATTTATTTTAATAAGCAAATATGAACAAACGAAGTTGATAAAGAATGTCAAGAGCAAGCATGAGTAGCTTCGAGGAGCACGAACAACACCTGCAACTCGAACTGTGCAATTTACAAGCGACACATTTTTACGGACCAAACACAAAAAGAGATTACATTTTTTAAAACTTCTATCCATCAAAAAATAAGTCCAAACTTGAGACCATTTGGACTAAAAATGATTTGAATATTTGGGAGAACGTGTGAAAGTGTTATCTTCTATGACATTTATTAAAATCACTACAGACGTCGACATAAATAAATTCTTCCTCGCTCCATCTTTTGAGATTGTAAACAGAACTGAAGGCGGACATTCGTTCTTTGGTAGAAGCAACTGATCGATCTCAGTACTCCCAGTTAATTAATCTTTTTACAGTTCTGTTTTGACTACATTACTTCTTTATTTAAAGAAGGAAAGTTCACCCGAGAGGGTATTTGTTGTTGTTTAGACTTTTCTGTATTAACTAATTGATTTCTCATTTTTTGAACAAGTTTCTAGATTTTGATTCCACAGTTCACATACGCATTTTTCACTAAGTTCACGAATATTTTAAATTTCACTCACTTTATAGTGACATCCATGTACTTGCATGCTGTGTCATTACATTATTAATTTCAGTTTGTCGTTAGGCATTTTTATTATTTTGCCATATCTCAAATATTAATGAACTAACATTGAATGAATATAATGGACTAACATTTTTTAGTGATCTTCCAAATTCAGTTGTTTTATTTATTTTTAATTTCTCTCTTTCCACACTTTTACGTAATAATTGTTAGTGTATAAAGGAAATAAAACTATAACACATTTTTTAAATTATTTATTTATGGTCGCCTCAGAAACACCTTTGTTTTAATTAAACTACGCTTATTATATCATACTAGAACCTTTTCTATTTGCAGAATGTTACAACTAAGGGTTTTACAGCAGGACATACTTTCTCGCATTATTTGAAACTATAGAAATTTTCGAAAAATCAGAGAATTCAATGAAAATGAGACACCTAGGTTTTAAGCGTCCCTTATTTTATCCGTGGAAAAATTTTAAAGAAAAAGGTTAGAGCGTTTCTTGAGAAAATGTTATGGTTATAAATTGCATTAACTTTAACCCGTTTTGCGCCAGTGGTGCGTATACGCACCATTTTATATAAGAATTTTTTATGGTAGGTATTTTTTACATAAATTGACGCAGTTTGTGCCATAGAAATATTGAATATCTGATGAGCATATGAGTATTTTTTTGCTTCAATTTATCTTCATGTAATGAAGGAGAAATAAAGTAAAATATTTTGTAATTTTCACCTGAAATGAAGATGTTTTTGAATTATTTCTTGTAATTTGAAAAAATATAATTCTGTGTTTTATTTATGGTTGTCGATGATAACGAACAATTGTATTTTCATGTACTATTTATGTGAATTATTTTCATTATTTCATTTTCGTTAAAATTGTATTTTATTAACCATGGTGCGTCAACGCACCACTGGCCCATACCGTTGTATCTCCAGATACCTCTGCTGCCCGACCCTTCGAGTGTTGCTGCTAGGAATGTTATGAAAACAAATGCTCTGCGAGCGAGGGGAGCGCGAGTCGAAACAAAGTGGGCTCTGTTCATTCCCAGAAAACTATTTCTAATGACGCAACATATTTTTTTGGATTCTACAGTTGAGAAGTTCAGTTGCTTGGTAGGCGCGAATGGTGTCTCACGTCTACATGTTGAAATTGGATATCTTTGTCAGTGGAGATAGAAGGTGGTGGTGGACAGTGTGATTGAGAAGAAAATTAGTGTGAAAGTAAATCGATTTTAATTAGCTATAACTATTTATCTGAAATTCATTAACATTTAATTTCATAAATAAATTATTTATCACATCTTACAACTTTCTAATTTCTTCTGACTATGAGGTAAGTGGTGGTAATGTTCATATAACAAAAATTCTGAAAATAATTTATTATAACGAAGCAGATAAGTTACCTTCCAAAATAGCGTATTATATAATTATGTTATTGTAGATGTTCAGTTACTGTGGTTGACTACTGAAGAAATAACTGCAGAGCTCGAGGCTATTGATGTGGAATGTGCGGATGTTGTGATTCCCCCAGACGTTGATGATTTGCCATGGGCAGAGATAGCTTTAGGGCAATCAAAAGAAATTTACATTGTGCAGATAACAAGAATTTGAATTTAGATAATAGGTTCAGTAAGTTGACTCCTTTATTCAATCTTTTGAACAAAAACTTTATGCAGTTTGAAGTTTTTTCATATAATTTGTCCATTGACGAACAAATGGTTCCATACTTCGGACTACACTCTGCAAAGATGTTTATCAAGGGTAAGCCTGTCCGTTTTGGCTTCAAAATGGCAGGAAGTACAGGTTATTTTTTTCAGTTTGAACCGTATGGGGGTTCAAAGTCTCAGATAAAGGAAACTACTTTAGGGCTTAGCGCAGATATCATCCTTCATTTACTGAAAGTTGTCGATCGTCCAAACCATCACAAAGTTTTCTTTGATAATTTCTTTACATCCTTTAAATTATTCATTGTCCTAAAAGAACGAAGCTATTTTGCAACTGGAACAATTCGTGAAGATAGAATTCCAGGCACTCCCTTCAAACCATCAAAAGTTGTAAAGAGGGAAGCAAAAGAATTTTATGATTTTTCTTCGACTAAAAATATGAAGTACTTATCGTAAGATGGAACGATAATTCTGTTGTAACAGTGGCAACAAATAATGGTAAGGTTTTGCCCTTAGGAAATGCTCAAAGATATGACAAGAAAGAAAAAAGCAAATACAGGTTCAACAGCCAAATGTGATTTCAGAAAACAACAGATATATGGTAGGAATCGATTTGCACGACAATGCGGTCGCGAATTATCGCATCAGTTCTAGGGGTAAGAAATGGTGGTGGCCACTATTTATCAATGCCATTGACAGCTCTATTGTAAATATATGGAATGTTCATTGTTTGGTATCTAAAGAGAAAATTTCACAAATTGATTTCAGGTCATATGTAGCTCGCACTTTACTGCAAAGCTTCTTTTGGAATCAGTCCAAAAACACGGAAAACTGTTAAAAGCAGCATCATTCCAGAAATAAGGTTTGATGACATTTGCCACCTCATTAGGAAACATGAACAAAGTACCCGGAGAAGATGCGGTGTGTGTAAAAACCACATAATGTTTTTCTGTATAAAATGTGAAAAGCATCTTCATCCAGAATGTTTTGAAAATTTTCCAAAAACTATTTTTTTCTTTTTCCTAATATTATGTAAAACTTATATTTTTGTTTAAAATTATACAATAAATAAAAGTTTTTAATCAAGGAGTTTAAAAAATTTTATCATTTTGATGTAAATTGTTCTCTAATTAAGATCGCAGATACCCCACGAAGGGCCAGTGGTGCGTGAACGCACCATGCTGTAAATCATTGTTGGTTAAAGGGAAAATTTTTCTGGCAACATATATGTCATATTTGTCAATAACTGAAGATACACACAGAAATTCAATACTTTTGTATGATTATTTCTGTCATTGGCCTAAAATGGGTTAAGCAGAAATTAGGCAAAAACTACCAGTTTTTTCCAAAACTCATTCATAACTTTTTAAACATTTAATTAAAGACAATAATCTGTCAATATTCAATACTGAACTTTTGCAATGCTATTTTTTTTTGCAGTTTTCGAAAGTGCAAAGTGTTCGCCAAAAATAGGATCTTCACCACTCTTTTTACCGTCCTTTACTGCATACGAGGAGGATATTTAAAGAAATTAGGAGCCGTTTTTGAGAAAACACTTGCTTAAAAATAGTCTATATTTCACGCAAAATTACGCGAAAACTACTCACACTTTTACAAATTGTAAATGACCTGACTTCAAGATCTGTCTCTAAACAATAGATATCGTTAAGGAAAAATCTCTATCTTCTCGTTATAGGAAGATGCCAAAAAAATGTAATCTTTTGCAATTTTCGAAAAATCAGGGATTTCAATCGTTGGATAGAAAAAGAAACACGAGTAAAAACTTACGGCTCTAGTAATAAACGTAATAGTAATAACGTACGGCTCTCAATCATGCCTATGGTATCCAGTGTACCTCCACCACGCACAAGTTGAAAACCTTTGATACAAACGGCATCAGTCCCATTAACGGGACAGGCGGAAAACTACTATGAGACTAATGCAGAACGCTAGAGACACTACTGTATACATCTGCCGTATCTAGGTATACGAATATTCCTCCAGCGAGTTGACGATCCTATCAGAGTATACGAGCAAACCTTCATCCATGATCGAACGTCTAGTGTGAGTTCACAAACTTCGCTCTCCGACATCATCAAAAAAGAGAACGTTTTTTCACGTGGTACCGCGATAACGGCAAACATTCATCGAATTCTTTTCCGATTTCAGATCGCGGTCCGATCCCTCCGCGAATCGTCGACGACCGTCGCATCGCGAAACGGCGACGCCCATCATCGTCTTGAGGCGGCTGGAAGCGCCGCGGGGCCGCGTCGCGGGGGCCTTTAGGATGCGGCGAGATTGGCAGGCTTTCGTCTGCTTATTGCGAGAATAGGAGCGCGGTCCGAACTTGCGGAAGCGTTCGAACGCGCGGAAGCTGCCGGCCATTTTCTGGAGGAAATGGACTATGCGCGGGGGGTCCGCGGCGCCCTTTTCTCTCGGCTGATTGCGCCCGGTGGCTGATGGAGCAAACATTTCGCCGGGGATGAGCTGACGCCGCCGCTGCGGGAGGCGCGGGGGCAGGGAAGGGGCGGCGGGAGCGAGCGGGGGCAGGTGCCTGCAAAATACAAGAGTTCACCGGGGCGGATCGAGACACTCAATTGCGCTGCGGACCTGGTGGGACAGGGATCATCCCGAGAATATTTTTTTTTTAGTTTGTTGAAAATAATATTGTATTATATGCGATATTCAATACGATATATACGATATTCAATATTGGTCGAAAGACATTCTAGACGGGTATTTACATTAATCTCGAGCGGACGGCATTCCAAGAAGAAATTCACATTTTAAAAATTTTGCTTGAAAGAATTTATAGGAGAAGTTCAAATAAATTGCCTATACACTTGAAATATTTTCTGGATCTGCTAATCATGAAAACGTCTTGTTTTGATACATCTCATTTACTTCGGTTTGTGTCTTCAGAGACGGAGGTCGGTAAAATCCTATCAAACGTGAATCATTGAAGCTTTTATCTACGACTATTACACCAATATTTTAATTTCTATTTAAAACAATTATCTACATTATTAATTTCTAATGTGTGCTGAAATTGAAAGCAAACTAAGCAACCTTCAGCCATGAGACAAGTTTGTGGTTGCGGTAGATACCCAAGAACTCAGTAAATACAAAAACCATGAACATTCGATTTTGACTGAAATGCAAATATTAATTTGCCCATTCTCTTAATGCACGTACCGAATGAATGCTCATGCTCAGTGCGACTTTTAATAACTTACGACACATCTGACGTTATGCGACTGCAAGGCTCCAAGGAAGAGCACTTTGTGTGTGTGTATGTTTCACATGTTGCGTTGTCGATCAGCAAATTTTTATTTTCTTGATTTGTAAAGAACAGTTGTATTGAATTTATAATGTTATTGCAGTAATCATAAAAACTGTTTTTGCAAAAGTATTAAATTTATTGCAATTACAGTATTTTACATGTTGTTCTTGGGCAGTGTGTGTGCTACTTTTTAGAAAATTATTTTGTATGGTTTTGTTCAGCTGCATTTTTGCCATAAGAAATCCATTACAAAACGAATGCTGAAATGAACCTTCTTATACCATCCAAGTGCGTGCGTCAATCCAAGTGAGTGAATCAAACATCGCACAGTCATAGTTTAAGAATATTGCAGGCCTGGGCGACAAGACGACAGCGATCGATATTTTCCTGTTTGTTAAATATTAAAAAAAACTGTTTTTCCGGTAGAAAAAAATAATGGTCTTGTTTTTTTCCGTCATAAGAGTTGGCTCTCCTGACGGTTCCTCACTGTAATCGATAATCGAGTTGCGTGTTCAATATTTCTTGATTGTGCGCATATTATTCGTAATTCTTTCGATGCTTGCTATCACAAATTATTCATCCGATATTCGGCTTCTGGTAAATAAATTACAGATGCAAACATCACATTAACTGAAAGAGATAAATATGTATTTCTCTCATGTACATTTTAAAGGCTAAATTTAAAGTGTATTTCGTATAAAGTGTAAAGCGATTTTGATAAAATATGCACCCATGCAATTAATATTTGAAAAAAGAAAAGGTACATCACTCCGTATTTCAATTTTGTAAAGTGGGCCAAAAGAAACGTTTTTGTCATGAGATAATTTAGTCAAAAACAGATGAAATTGTTCAACACAAATTAATTCCTGAATATCACTTGATTCAATACTAGAATTTAAATTATTCACTCATTTGTTTGCTTATCTTCTTGAAAAATTATATTTTTTTTCAACACGTTTGAGGGGGGGGGTATTTCCCCAGATCCTCTTCGATCTGCTAGTGGGGTTCAGTTTATAGATGTTCAATCGTGAGTGCATTATCTGAAGCAAGGCAAATTTTATGTCTCTAATGGAATTTATAATAATTTTATAAGGGATAATGCACAGCAGTAAACCAGGGGTATTATTTTTTCACACGAGATATAATTCTACTTTCAATAAAAATTCATCGACGAAGTAATGAAGAGAATTTTCGAAGAGAATTTTTATAAATCTTAAAGAAAATAATATAATTGAAAATAATTTAATTTCTTTACTTTTTCAAAAATAATTTTCTGTCATAGCTCAAAATCTGAAAATAACTCCTTGGTTCACATCTAATGATTGTGATGGAATTAAATTGCATTGAATATAAATGAAAGGAAATGTCATACTTGAAACTGAACATACTGAATAGTGTATAAGTAGATATAAACAAACCGCCGCCGCTGCCAAAGTTAGTTCCGTTTGAAGAAAGAACATAACCTAAACTTCAATTTGCCGCAAGAAAAACGGGAACTGGTACTAAAGAAAAACTCTGCCTCTAATCTGACAGTTGGGACAGTTGTCAAGAATCCAACTTGGGAACACTTTCCACTCGCCTGATTTCCCTTTTTACATTGTCACTTTATTGATCATTTTTTTTCTGCTGCAAAATGCTAAAGTCGCCATTTGATACAACAAGTTTTGTTTTCGCTTTTGAACAGGTATTTCCTGCAAAGGAGAAAGGGAATGAAAACATGTACTCAGATCGAGACTTCTCAGTTTCTGTGAATTTATCAGGTGCTGTCCGCGTGTATTAGCGTAGTGTATTGGCGATAGGGACATAAATTACTGCATTTTAGAAGCCTACAAAAAATGATATTTGCTGGTTCGATCTTTATATATCAAATGACAATGTTCAGTCAATATGTAATTGCTCAGTGGCACACTGTCTTTTTCTCTGCGGCACTATTGACCGAGAGGTCCTAGGGCTTGAGTCCTAATGGTGGCGAATTTTCGACACTAGCTTGATAGTTGATTGGAATTCATAATCTGCTTTGAAGAGAATTCTAGAGACCGGCTGCTCTGATCTGTAGTTTTCCGTGGTTTCTCTGATACCACGCGAATGCACACACACACACACACACACACACACACACACACACACACACACACACTTATGTACTACACTACCACATGTGATGGGAGACCATCTGCAGCTTCAGCTTGTCCCGGCTGGAGCGGCGGAGCTAAGAGTGTAGTTCCGATCGGAAGAAATAGTACCTGGCACCTGAAAGCCGGGCGTGTAGGTCACCGCTTCCAAAGTGTGTAATTTTGGCAATTTAAGCGCTACAAATGCAAAATTTGAACGTGGCCAGAACATGAAATGTGTTTCGAATTTCGATTCTAAGAAGTCCTGTGTACATTGGAATAATATTCAGGATTTTGTTGTCAGGCGTAGAGATACATGTGGCTAATTATGTAAAAACTTGACTCAGTTCTACGGTACTCTGATTCATTCACTTCGGTGAGTTCGCCTATCCAGCGCGCGTCTATAAAATACACTTAAGCTTTTATTAAGAAAGTGGAATGTGTGTTATTACTTTTATATACGGAGTAATAGGGAAAGTTATGTAATGCAGCGGAAAAAAATGGCGGATTTTCGGCAGAAAAAAATTCATTTCCGAGTCCTGATAACGAACTAGTGTTGCTACAGAATGGCACAGACTTTCTCATATTAGTTTTCTATTTCCTTTGGTCTCGGCTAGGTATTCGGACTTGCCACATACTCTTGCCAGCTGCCATCTATCGCCGTCCAAAGTAAATTTTTTATCATTTTCTTAATTTTTCGGTTTGCTATTCGTAGAACAGAAATATTATTTTAAGAATATTAAAGGACAGTAAAACCTCGTCCTAAATTGCAATTTGCTTTGAAAAATTTGGAGCCGTTTTTTAAGAAAATGGCGTTTCAGCGCTCCTGTAATTCAAATTTGAAGCTGTTTCACAGAAAATTTTGAGTTCTCGAAAAACTTCATTTGAAGTCATTTGAAGCACTTAAACTCACAAATAAAATGTTTGTGAATAAATGTTAATTACAAATTGCCGGAAATGTGCATATTAACGGTATGAGAGATTTTTCAAATAATTACATTGTGTAATTTTTGTAAAAACAATGGAAATACCCAAAAATTAACTTTACGTCATATTAAAGAGTGCAATTAGCATTATCCGTTTGAAAAGTTTGAAGAAAAAAATTGGAGCCGTTTATGAGAAAATGGCGTTTAAGCGTTTCCGAAAAGGCGGAATTTTGTGCTAGTTTTTGCAGAAAACGGTTGAGTTTCCGAGAAACGTTATATGACATTATTTTAAGCACACATACTCATAAATATAATAATGTGAACAAATCATCGCTATTGTAAATATTAACGACGTGAGAGACAAGTGAAAAAAATTAAATTTTTGAAAAAGAAAAGAATAGAGCAATGTGGAGTTTACTGTCATCTCATAGAGTACATTAGTCATTATCCCTACGAAAAATTTAAAGAAAAAATTTGGATCCATTTTTGAGAAAAATCTTGTTTTTGTAATTTTTTAAAATTGGAGCTCACTATGGAGAACAAATTTTATTTGATGGAAAAATCTCTACCTTTAATTTTATAATTGTAGGAAGATGCCGAAAAAATTCTAACTTTTGGAATTTTCGAAACTTCAGAGTTAATAGTGAACATCGGACATACGAACACCTTTATTAATGTATTTTATTTTATTCTTAACAATAAATGTAAAGACAAATTTTTAGCTATTTTGAGAAAATTTTGAAAATGTCCGGGAGGTTCATGTAAAGTACTCTCAAAATTTTGAAGAATGTTTTTCAAAATCTCAATGCTTCGACTCAAGTCTGAGAGACAGGGGTTTCTTTACTTTGGAAAAAATCCTAAGAATGATTTAGGCGTAGTGGTGTTCACAGGCGGGCAGACGGACGGACGGAGGACGGACGGATAGACAAGACGGACGTTTTTGCCGTCAATTGGTTCTTCGGTATCAAGGACCCACAAAACTGACTACACCACGTGTTAGAGGATTTTTTCTTAATTGAAAAATTCCCGTTTAATTTGGAATTGTTAATTAGTTTCAAAATGTATACATATATTGTTGATTGTACTAATTTTGTTTTATTAAATGATATGGTTTAAAACAGATTGTTTATTTTAACAATTATTTAATAGATTCTCAAAATTACAAACTGAGGGCGCCAGATGTCACGTGCTAGCGGGGGAGGAACACCGCCACCTCTGGAGATGTAACACGTTCTACACTTACGAGACGAATGGCCTTAGTAATTGACGCCTAGGAAACCCTAAATAATCAATGAAGTACTTGAAGTAGAAAACCAATCAAAATATGACACTTTTTGTTCTTAGGTAAAGCTTCTGTCCGTCGGGACCGAGAGTAAGCAGTTGAGAAAGGTTGGTAGGTCGTTGCGGTAGTTACGTGGATTCTGGGGGCTTTGGGCAGTGGTTCTCGATCTGCAGTGTTCCAATCATAACTGGGACTACGCGATAATCAGAAAGATTTAATATTTTTTGAGTAGATTGCGGAAGCGCGCCGATCCGATGACTGCGAGCGCTAAGTCAGTAGTGTGGTGGCGGTCTTGAACCGAAGGATCGTGGGTTCGAAACCCTCATCGGGCATGGTTGTGCGTGTTTCGTGACTGTGTGTGTTGTCTATGAGTAATATGCTTGTGTGTCCCTTGTGTTTGGCGTCAGGAAGGGCATCCGGTCCTAAAACATTTGCCAAATCCTTATAAAAATGGAGTGTGTGAAAATTAATAACTAGTGGTGCTATAGAATGGCACAGACTTTCCTGTATTAGTTTTCCGTTTCGTTGGTTTCGGCAAGCTAATCGGACTTGCCAATACTCTTGACAGCTGCAATCTATCGCCGCCCAAACTACATTTTTTTGACATTTTATTAATTTTTCGGTTTCCTAATAGTAGAACAAAAATATTATTTGAAGAATATTAAGAAAGCAGTTAAACCTTGTCCCTAAATGACAATTTTCATTGAAAAATTTGGAGTCGTTTTCAAGAAAATGTTTAAGCGCTACTGTAAATGCGAAATTTGAAGCTCTTTTTCACAGAAAACTTTATGAGTTTTCGAAAACCTTCATTTGAAGTCATTTGAAGCACTTACACTCATATTGCACGGAATGTTGCGCGAAAATACTAAAATTTTCAAAAACATGTACATGACCTTAATGAAAAAACTTACTTCGGAGAGCACATTTTATTTGAAGAAAAAATGTCTATCTTCAATTTTGTAGTTCTAGGAAGATGCCGAAAAAATTCAAACTTGCAATTTCCGAAAATTCAGAGGTAATCGTCAAAATGGGACCTACGCCACCTATATAAGTGTATTTTACTCTATTCTTACAAGAAATTTAAAGAAAAAATTTGGAACCGTTTTTGAGAAAACTTTGAAAATGTCCGGGGCGGCTTCATGTAAAGTACCCCAAATTGTGCGTAATCTTTTTCGAAATCTCAAAGCTTTGAGTCGAGCCAGATCGACAGGGATTTTTTCAATATGAAAAAAATCGTACATATGGTTTAGGCGCTAGTAGTGTTCACAGACGGACGGGCGGACGGACGGACGGACGGACGGACGGACGGATGGACGGACAACGGTCAGATGGACGTTTTGCTTTCAATGGTTTTTTAGGCAGCAAGGTGTTACAAAACAGGGATTCTGGCCATGCTACGTGTTCGGGAATATTTTTTTCTTAATTTAGCAACTGGTTTTATCCACTTTTTCGTTATGACGGCCTGGCAATTAATTTTTCCGCCGAAAATTGGCCATTTTTTCGCGCAGCATTACATAAATTTCCCTACACTAAGTATATTACTCCGTATACATACGTACGTACATATATACATACGTACGCATACGAGAAAGTAAAACTGAGCCCATACCCATTAGCGCTGACCCCGTAGTAACGGGAAAAGGCAAAAGAAGAACAAGTAGATTGTGGAAGTGTGTCGGTGAACAACGCGACAGACGCCATTGAGCAAATTGATCAGAAGAGACTATGAAAAAAACAAAACAATTTCAGATCGTGCCGGGGCCGCTTCACATTACCGGCTGAGTTAGCTCAGGGCGAAAACTGTTGCCACCGCAGCCTCTCGGGAGGGTCTAAGGTTCAGGGTCCCGACAGTGGCGGATTTTCGGACACTAGTTATTAGCTAGGACGATTTCAGCCACTACCTGGTAGAGATTTCAAGCGGTCGGCTCGACTTATCGGTGTTTTTTCGTGTTTTGTTCGATCAAAATCAGGCTTGTGCCAGAACAGTAGCCTAACAAATGGGTCACGGACCGCGCGCGATCTTTCCTCCTTCATCCTCTTCCCCACCTCTTACACAATCATACTTACCTGCACTACACTACCACATATGTCGGGGTTCAGTCAGGCATTTAGAGCTTGCCCTGTCTGGCCCTTTGCTCCACTGGAGGAAGATACCTAGAGGGGAAAACCCTATAAGCCGACATGTAGGTAAGCGTCGGATCTCACGTACCAGCTGGGGAGGAATTCCACTTCCTCATGGGATATATCATGAAGTATATTTACGGGACAAATGACCATAGCAGTTGGTGCGCCCGGAAACACCAATCATTAACCACCTTGGGCAAACTGCCCACATGCCGCGGAGTGACATTTCAACTTTGCACAATCAAAAAGGTTCAAGGTATATTTTGATACTGCTTATAAATAACACAACAAATAGAACTAAGAATGTATTATTATATATTTGTTAGAAAACGTTATTCATAAGAAACGCAAATTTATAAATGGAAAGAATCGTATAGGACGCGGGAGAAAAAAAGTCCCAACAGAATGATGTGTACACGTGTTTTATTCTACTGACTCATGACAAAAAACGGCTGGTTCAAATAATCTGTTTTGCTTCATTTTTATGAAACACACGACCCTGGGATAAGAAGAAGAAGGAATGATATTCTCGAATATTTTGATATTCAACTGTAAAGTCCAGTTTTGTTCATGTCGCTTGTTCCGTTCAGGGTCGTATCCTTCAATCACCTTACAATGATTTCAGGCGTATGAAGAAATACATAGAAGTAACTACTTAACTTCATTGTTTGGAACTGAGTAATTTTTATTATTTCTTAATATATTTTTTAAATATTTAATATTATTATGAATTCATTTCCAGTCAAGAAGATCTTGTTTATCCATGTAATGCATATTGAAAATATGGCTTTGCATGCTTTATGACGCAATATTTGCCGAACAAAATATCAAGCCTCAATATAGAGGCGAGGAGAAGTTTTTAAACCGCGCGATTGATCCTTGCAGTGAAGGAGGATGAGAAGCGGTGGCGTAGGGGGCGCTCCGCCGCGCCGCGCCGTCGGAGTATCCGAGATCGCATCCAGGCCCCGCCCAAGCGCTTGGGGACCAACTGCGCGCGCGCCGACGCACCTGCGGATCCACTCCCCCTCCTCCGCCCCCTCTCCGCGGAAGATAAACACGCGCGCGCGAAAGTTGCCCGCTATTATTTTTCTAGAAGCAGCGAAGCGGTGGTGTTGGTGGCGATGGCGACGGGGATGTAGCTGTGTCGGTTGTGGCCGTGGTGATGAAAGGAGATGTGGCGGTACCAGTGGTGGTGGAGAAGGAGGCGACAACGGCGGTGGGGTCGGCTGATGTGGGGTCGGTGACGGAGTGTGTCAGTGGGGCGGCGGGGGGTGACAGAGGTGGTGTTTGCGGAGTAGGCGGTAGCAATGGTGATGAGGGAGGAAACAACGGCGGGGGTGGTGATGGCAATGTGTGTAGCGGTGCGGCGCGGCGGGAGCAGCGGCGACAATGATGTCGGTGGTGGCGGAGGCGGCAGGGAAGACGCGTGCGAGGGCAGGAGCGACGGGTAGCTGATGGCGGCGGTAGCGGGAGGTGCAGGCGATGGTGACAGAGGCGACTGTTATCCCACACCGGAGGTAGTTTATTCGTCGCCTAACCCGTTCACTGAAACGTAACTTTTATTCATCGCTATATTCGAGCGAGAAGTCGATTCTTTTGTGCAAGTAAAATTACGGAGGATGTCTTCTTTTTTTTGCTTGCTAGAATGTTTGTTTTGGCTTCGAGTTCATTTTGGGGAACTTTTAGTATCCTGGTTCTCAATGAACCCTTATTCCTGTGTGCAAAAATAGTATAAAGTGTCTCCAACTTGGAGTTTTGCTGCACTATTGTTTTCAAGCACTTGGCATTTTATTTAGACGGCGAGTATTCTCTTTTGCGAATGGCGCTTTATATTATCTAAATAGGTCTACGCGCATTTTTATATGTATATGATTTAGAAGTGTCTTGTCTACAGAAGGGATTTGTCTATAGACATTGCCATTGTGAATTTGTTTTCATCCTTAAAAATGGTAAATCATTAAAAACGTTATATTGTGGTATTTACAGTGATATGTAAATCTTTAAAGAACTTACCTAAATATGTAAAATTTAAAGTAATTATTTAGTATTACCTTTGAAGTTTCATAAAACATTTAACATTTCTAGAATGCTGAGTCGTACTTCAGTTAATTTCGTTCTTTCATCTCTCACATATTCAATAAAAATTTCAAATAATTGTTTATGAATGTTATTAAAAAAGGTTTTGTTATTATTTATTTTAAATTTTACGTAGTATGGGTTATATTACTTTTCTCTGAACATTTTCTGTCTTTCACCACAGACTGCTAGAATATTGTTTTCAACGATACAAAATGTGAATAAGAATATAAGAATCTAAACTTGAATGAAGTCAATAACTTTTTAAAATGTTCTGCACATTGAATAAGAAATATTGAAAGGTTGACCATTCCCTCGCTTGTTCTCTTGGACAAGGTACGTAATCTAAAGCAATATTATTTGTTTTTGAAATGTAATGTAACAATTAACATATAGTTTATAATGCTTTATTAGGGAATGTTTCTTAAATAGTCCTTGATTGTAAAGCAATTCAGTACGATATTTCCAACATTTAGATATTTGAACTTTATGATTAACAACATACTTAGATGTATAAACTAGTGGTGCAATCTGCCCTAATCTTGCTACCGATTTTTATTGAGAAGGACAGGATCTTAAGTAATTTCTGAGATTCCAGCGTTTACTCTTGAATGCTCCATTGAATATCAAAAATAATGCAGGACTTACAAAAAATTGAATGTGAACGGTGAAAATGCATTTGTTGACTCTATCAAGCGCATATCGAAATCAGTGTAACTTTGCGCACAAATGCTGGCATTAATCATTTTAAATAACGCATTTAAACCCGTTTAAGCCTTGCGAAAATAACCACTTATTAACGACAAACCAAGGAAACTGCTTTCGAAAAGAGAAAAGCAACTTTATTATAGAGAAACATAGAATATAATTATCTCGGACTACTGAAAACCAGATTAGGATTATTATCTCAAAATATTCTTTAATGTATCACATGTAAGAGTATTTAACGATACCCTTTTCTATGTTTTCACGTTTCATACTTAGTCTTCAATTTTCATCTCACTTCACCGTAATTTCCTTACAATTACGAATGCTTCTCATACCTCCTGGTCTCCAGAAATTTAATAACACACACAAAAAAGTTTAAAATTTCAAACAAAGAGGGGAGAAGGAACGCAAAAAAACCCTGTTGAGCTGAAAAGCCACCGGGATCCGGACCAAAGCAAATTAATTTTTCACGGGGGCGCCGCACCGCGCCGCGCCGCCGCGCCGCTCCCTTCTCAGCCCGCGTCCGCGAGGGGCGCGCGGGGAAGACAGCCGGCGCGGCGCGGCGCGGCGCGCGCGAACGCCGTCCACGCGAGTGCTTCCCGCCTCCAACGTCACGCCCCGCCCGGCCCCGCCCACTGTAGGACAGGGCCGCGAAGCGCTGGCCAAAACACGAAGCCTGCGCTGGCTCCGATAGCTCAGGGCAACAAATGGCCACTACAGTCTCCGACCGGGGGGGGGGAGGGTCCTGGTGTTCGAGGCCTGGGGTAGAGGTTTTTTCGACTATAACTCGACGACTCCATGGCGTCGCTTACGTCAGGAGGCGTGTCTAAGCCACCCCTCCCCCCCCCACTGCTCCCGACGAGCAGCTCCTGGGGGAGCTCAGGTGAACTCAAGGACCGCATGCAATGATAACTGATACGCTCATGCAACTTGGTTCTCACGCTTCAATACTCTAGGGCAGTGTTGTCAAGGTCGATGTCACGAACGGAAGGCCGTGACGAGAGCCACGACGAAATCGCCCCTTACGTAGTTCATCACCTCGCCGCCAGAGACAACGCCATCCTTATTGTAAAACGGCGGGTTCACTAATAGTTTCCTTTCCCTATGCAAGTTGCGCACAGTGGCTCGTGTCATGCTACAGAGCGACGACGCGTGCCACTGCCACCAGTAGAAGACCTCGACACCACTGGATCAGGGCAACAAATGTCCACTGCAGTCTCCGACCGCGGAGCCCTAGTTCGGAGCGTCGCTTACCTCAGGAGGCGTGGCTAAGCTTTCCCCCACTGCTGCCGACGGGAAGCTCAGGTGAACTCGAGGGCTGCATGCAATAATAACTGATTCGCTCATGCAACTTCGTTCTCAGGCTTCAATACTCTTAAGAGTTTGGGACGTTCGTCAAGACCAGTCTGTTCTCTCCCCCCCCCTTAGTGACGACGTGGCGGCAGCGGCGGCGGCGGCAGTGGCTCCTCCTCAGACGGGGAAGTTGAGCCTCTAAAGGCGCGTCCACACGATGCCTCGTTTCGTTCAATTTTGCGCATGCGTTCAAAGCAATAGCGCAAGCTTTCCCGGAGCTGACGGGAATCTTGTTCGTCGTTCTCGTGCGCCACCTCCAAAGAACGTGTATATCATAGCGAAGTCATCCGGAATTCCGAGCCGTACGAGTTTTTTGAGTAGTCTTTGATTGTCTTCCGAGTTGGTGTCCATCTGTTTTATTACGAATTTCTTGCAGATTATTCTTTTATTATATATTTACGGTAATATAAAGTTTCAATATATATTTATTCAGCTGTACAGTGGAAACTAATAAAAATAAACATTAATTATTCCTAATTCTAGTTAGGTGTGTTGCAGTGACAGTAGAAGAATATTTAGTTCTCCCTCATTTTTATTTTATTTTTACGGCACTAATGCAAATTTTGAAAATTTATTTAATAAGGTATGTAGCTGAAACAATTAAATTCAATAGTTATCATTTAAATTTGTGTTTTTTCATAATGTCTCTTAAAAACAAAGAACTCCCTTTTCAGTTCATTGAAGGTTATAGGGAAACATAAGTTTTTCTCTACTTTCGACTGATAATAAAATAAGCTGGATCCATTGTACAGAACAGAAGCGCCGCACAGTGTTGCACCGTGTACAGAGGCGTATCTACGGTATGGCAGACATGGCACGTGCCATGGGCGCCATGCACAAGGGACGCGATTTAGAGTATACCCGCTAAAACAAATGGCTTGCCACGGGCACCTGAACACCTAGATACGCCTCTGTCCGTGTGGGCAGGGTAGAGTACGTGCGCCGTGTTGAACGATCGTCTTTCAACTTGGCGCATGCAATTTCATCCCCGTGACGCACAGAACAGACGCATCGTGTGGACACGCCTTAAGAGAGGGAACCTTCCCCTCCGCCACTTTCCGCGCATGCATAGTCCAGGGTTTCATCTAGTTGTCGAGCTATATACTGCGATTTTCATAACTTTGCCCCTGACAGGAACCAGCTGTTGACGGTTACATCCAATCGGGAGCTTGAACGTCACCATAGTGACGTTACTGTAGCGAAATATAAGCTCCCGATTGGATGGCAGCGAAACAGCTGATTCCTGTCAGGGGCAAAGATACAAAAACCGCAGTATAGGCAGCGATTGTCCGAATAATATTTCTGTCTACTTGACAGCTGGGGTGGGGGAGAACAATGTTGCCTCTTACTCGGGCGGCAGATACGTGGTCAAGCGGTCGTTCTTGCATCTGATCACAAAAGTAGCAGCAGGAGCAAGAAACACATCGCAATAAGACCACTCAACAGTAGACGTCACAGAACCACACGCACGAATCATAACCAAAGAAGTAACGAAAATCTTCAATTTTCAGTTGCTTTGCGCTGTAAGATTTCTATTTTTTCTTAAGAAGTATATGCAACACTGCAGCGACGTAAGCAGAATTTGAAGTCTCTGATTGAACAATGGAACTCCCTCTCCCCTGTCAGTCGCTAGCTGTCAAGTAGACAGAAATATTATTCGAACAACATGTCGAATTCAGCCGCTTGTGGAAGTGAATTCTAGCGGCCGGCTTCTTGGCAATTTACCGTCGTTTCTTTTGCCTCTCACGGATGTACCAGAGCAGTTCCTTGACGAACGATTCGCGCGATTCTTCCTTTTTCAACTTTATCCACTCCTCTCCCCTTCCGCTCACACGACTATGTTACCCTTACAAGCACAACACTATCATACGTATCTGGAGACCAGTCGAAACCTTACAGTTTGTCCGAGCTATGCTGGTGCAATCACATAATCCTGCTCAACTGACAGGAAACTTGGCGTCGATGCAGTAACTGCTTCCGGGGCATCCAGGTCTGTGTCTCAAGGTCCCGAGCGTAGGTGACCTCTGAGTGAAGTGAAAAGAAAATATTTATTTTTAGACTGGAGATTTTTAAAACTGGAATATTAAATTTCTTTAATGACAGTTGTATTTTCAGATTTCAATTTATATTTTTACCTCTTAATGGATTTAAGCAGGAGTCAATTTTCTTCAACAAAAATCTATAAAGCTACATCTACATCAGTTATTCAGAAAATGATCATTCCTAACTAGAAAAAAGTTGTTAGTTGAGTGAAAAAAATAATGTGCCCTTCTTGGCGATCCATAGTTTCTGAGGTCGCTGGTACCGACTCTGAGGTCCAAATGGCAATACAAAATGGCACATTTGCAAATTTTACTGTATCAGAATATTTAATTGTGGTTTATATCGGACCACTATAATATGAACCACAATCACAGACGTTTGGCTACATGTCAGTTTGATAAAAAGGCAAATTTCTCCCGATATTTGAATTGAAAATAAGTAAAACTTTTATTATCGATGTCAAATATTTAACTTTTTCTTAATTAAATTTTTGCGACCTGTTTTGTCGACGTTTGCCTACGAATATTCTAAAGTAAAAACTATTTTCGTATTACATTTTCATAATTTAGTTATTTTATTTACCAGCAAATTAAAACTGGTAATACATGAAAATACACTTTTCTATTTCTCTCAAAATCACTATCAAAACAATGTTCTGGTACTAGGGCTTCTCCAAAAATCAAAATGTCGCATTCAATAAAATTAAATTTATATGCATTCAAACGAATACATATAAATGCTACATGCTCTTGCTAACAGTGCCAGGACAACAGTACTTAGTACAACAATTGTTTACTTACGAAGAATGACAAAAGGTTGCTGTACCATAAAGCGAAGAAAATTTTCGTAGTAAATATTTAAATGGCGGATGGTCTGTTCCTAGGACCCTTGTTATCGCATGACGACAACTATGTCGTAAGCAGTGATGCACTGAGTATGAGAATTCAGTTGGTCCGCACATAATGAGAATAGGCCGACAATCACAATCAAATATTTGCATTTTTAAGTAAAAGAAGAAACGGATTCATTGTTTTGAGTTCCTGGGTATGTAAAAACAACTTAGACTCCTCTCATATGGCCGGACACTACGTAATTTTGGCCAGTCGGAGTGCCAGTGGCACTCCAGCCCTGAAGAAAACCACGATGATGGTCGAAACTGGTCGGTATCACTGCCCTTGTCGGGGAGTAACCCGGCCAACCGAGGTGCTGCTTACTCAGGTCACTGCTTAGTTTTATTTTAATTTCCACACGCAATGAAATCTTTATTACTAAATACAATAATATAGACTGCAACATGTGTTTAAAGATACATTTAAAGTACTGCAAACCCTGAGATGTGCCGACTTTGTAGTAACAAATTGATCACCAGTACGAATTTCTGCTGACTTTTAAAGAAAAGTTCCATGTTCGCTCGTGAAGATCTTACCTTTGGGACTTCAAATGCGGATATGATGGAAATTATTCCCAAGTGTGAAGAGCTTGTCTTGATATGACAATTGAAAAGACAATCCTTAAGTAGAAAATTTATTTTTCGAATTTTGACAAATTTTCGCTTTCTTCCCCTACCATGCACCAGGGATAACTCGACAAACTACGACTCGAGCGCATCACCTCCGCTAGTAGACAAGTATCTGAGCGAGAAGAACTGCCACGCGAAGCTCTTACAATACTATTTTAGAAACATATGCAACCAAATATTTCCAACAATGCTCATGCGCACAAGAACACCACGAATAAGAGCGAGACGTTCAGCAATTGAGAGCATTTACGAAGTTTTCAACAAAGTAATCAATCGACTCGCCTTAAGTAGAAAATGTATTTTTAGATTTTTGGCCACATTTTTGCTCTCTTACCCCACAGCGCCGTGTGACTAACTCGGCAAAACTGCGACTCGGGCGCACCGCCTCCGCTAGTAGACAAGTATCTGACGCGCGAAGCCCTGACCGCGCGCTCATGAATACTCTGCCGCGCCGCGCGGAGCAGCTAGGGTACAGTGGGCGGGGCGGGGAGGGGGGTGACGGAGCGCGGTGCATCCCGACCTCCGCCAATATTGGTTTTGCCTGCCCGAGGCGAGGTGTTTTTAGAAACAGAAACAAAGGTGCGGTCTGCACATGCGAGAGGAGATGCGTCATGTTAGACTAATGTGCAACTTTAATAGAAACAAGCGAGGATCTCGAGAAGCGAATTGACTGCGAGCGCACTAGCTTTCGTTGATTCAAAGAATAATGTTTCGTTTGAAAAAATAAAACAATTGTCACATTTAAAAAAATGTTGTGAAGTACGTAGCTCTAAGTATTTAAGCTGGTGTCCTCAGAACCATACTTCTATCGCTTAAATTTGTTTGTGACTCAAGGTGTTTTTACAGCAGGTCTACCAGCTTTGAGTGATTATAATGGAACATTTCGCTGTTAGGTGTACAAGGAGTGTCTAATAAACATAGTGAATTAGTGTTTTAAACTGATTTTCAGCTTTAGCAGTTGGCAGTGCGGGCGTCGCTATCGATGAATTAAGAACTTTATTCTAATTTAATTTTACTAAACGAAGCTAAACTTTATATATTTATATAAAGTTGAATATTGTAGTACATTAGAACAACGACGTGTTCTTGCACTTCAGGAATAAACTTTGGGTCAGAAAATTAAGAAAGATACGGCGATACATAACGTGTAATTTGTAAAAGACAGGACGAAAATAATATTAAATTAATATTTTATTAGAACAATGCAAGTAGAGAGGGACATGGTTATAGAGAAAGAAAAGACAGCCGGGACTTGTTTAAACAAGCAACGAAAGAGTTGAACACCAGAGATCGAACCAAGAATGGAAAACAAAAGAGATGTCGGTTGTGCAATTATTAGATCAGAAGCTATTTGACCACGGTGTGGTACAGATCGTGTATGAGATGAGATGCGTTGAGACACGAGCAGTGACGGATCGCAGAGAGGAAAGATTTGCTAAAAATTATTAGAAACGTTCTAGTCGCGAGAAGGTACAGATTGTAACTGTAGGCTGAGACGCGGGAGTTTTTCTTAAGGAAATCGTTTGCAGAACAGCAACGGACTTTGCAGGCCACAAAGAAGAATAATGGTTGATGGTAATTGGTAACAGCAGATGACGGCCAAGCTTGCAGATTAACTCATCAACAGGAAAGTACAAACGGGCGGAAATAAAAATTGATTCGTGAGAAATATCATATGTTCAAGGCCTAAGAATGTCAATAAAATTAAGATAGATTTAAAATCAAAGAAATTGTTTTTCTTCAGTTAGTTGATGGCCATTAGAAATTAATTGTAACATCAGAAGTTAATTGTAATATCGAAAGTTAATTATAACATCAAAAGTTAATTGCAAACATAAAAATTAAGTGCTGTTTGAAAGAAAAGAATTTTAAATAAAGAACACGGCCGACACCTCATGACGCCGATGCTACAGCCATAACATTGTTGTCATTATTAAAATAGAAACCGTTAATGAAAAAACCATCATCTTCAATTTCGTTCTTTGCTAGTAAATATAAAAAGATTACTGTTGTTGGTGTCTTGAAAAACCTTGTGCAAGCGATGTTTTTCAGTGTTTTCTTAAAAAAAATGACATTCCAGGAAACCGCCCTTCGGCCGCCTCAGGACTGCCCGCAGCCTACCAAATGTCAACCGTGCAGGCGCCCCTGTCCAGAGCGCCAGCCCCCTGTGGGAACACCTCCACTATCGTCCCCTCTTCCACTGGTTCCCGATAAGGGTTGCTACAGTAATATCACGAAAACGCTTGCGGACGTATTGCTGATCTAGCCACCCGAATTATTACGTCCAGAATTCAGGGGTGAATTTATAATAAATAAATAGATAATGTTCCTATGAGAGAAAGTCAGAAACCATTACATGGATTTAAATTAATGTAGTAAGAAAGAAAAGAATAAGATAGCAAGGGATCGAGGAAACATTCCAAGATATATATATATATATATATATATATATATATATATATATATATATATTGAAACGAGTCGTGGATTGACTTCTGCACACGATTTATGATAAACAAAGGGGGACAGGGATTCTTACCCGGGAATGGGCTCCGGATCCAATCACGGGCACAATGGAAACTTGTGGGTAACAAGAACTTTTTTATTTACTAGAATAATCACCATACAAAATTGGTTCCCCTTGGTGCTCACAGGAGCATTTACTCTGTTCTTTCCTATGTTTAATTACATCCCATTTACAATTTCTCCGTTACCCTGGGCTTCACTCCTTTATAATCCCTAACATTTGGGGGGGGCCTCAACTCAATATCACTGTTATCTACTGGCTAATTACTTTCCCTCCCAATCTTCCGGCCGCTTTTACTCACGATACTCCAGTCTGAATCACGCCGTTTTATGTTCGCCCCTCCGCCGTCGGGCCGACGCCTCGCGCCGCACCGTCCGCGCTCGGGCCTCTTCGTGCCGCAGGAAGCCAGCGCGGGGAGGGGAGTCCCGCGGTGCTGCTCGCCTTCGCCGCTCCTATCACTTGCTCTATGCGTTGTCTTCTTACGTGTCTTGCCGCGCCACCTCGCCCTTCGGGTATGTCCGCTTCCTTCGGCTGTGCTCGGAAGGGCGGGGGACGCTTCGCCGCCGTCGGTCGCTTCCCACCCCACTCGTGGCCGCCGTGGTATACTTCGAAACGTTACCAGAACGTTTCGACTGCATCGGTACGTAGTCCTCCCAACTCACTTTTCATTGACTCGCTTTCCTCAGTAGCGATGTTGTTTGGATGAATAGCGGTTTCATTACCCTCGAGTTGCATTGCAGCTTCACACGACTCGCCCACTTGTATTATGAAACACTGTTTTCTCGTTCTCTTACATCACAGTTTCTATCTTTTACTGTAATTGTCATCGACTGTTCACCTTAATTGCACTTAATGATGTCGAATACTTGTATACATTGTTCTATTCCTCTACACTGCTCTGCCCACTCCACGTGTTTGACCATTCACCGCTTGTGATACTTCACCACTCTCTTGTACCCGTTTTGCCTCGTCTCACTTCTCAACTACGCTTCCACTTTTCGTCACATACTTTCTTTGTCACAACGCCTTTCCAGTTCTATTGCATAACGCTCACTTTCATTGTTCTCTCCGGTAGATAGTCCGTACTACCCCGCACGTCTGCACTCCATGAATCTCTCTCCGCCACTGTTCACAGTGTTCTTTCCACACGCTACGCAAACGTCCGTCTCACTACCTCCGCCATTGCCCTACTACCCCGTCCGTCCCTGACTCGTGGCCTCCAGCTCCTCGCACCGAACCGACTTCCGGCACCGACTCCATCGGTGTGCCGGCCGCTGCCACGCAGTTCAAACGTTCGATATGCATCGGAACGCATTGTTATCTTATTAGTGATAACAATTCGTTTCAATATATATATATATATATATATATATATATATACATACACACACATAAGAAGACCCGGTGAAGTTCGTATCACCTACATCTCTCTATAGATACAAAAATCAATTGCTGCTCATTCGTCTCGCTAAAACTTAAAAACTGCTTAACCGATTTGCATTTTGGTTTTAAAATTTTCGTGGAGATCCAAATATTTCATCAGTACCGTCTTGCAACTACGTCACAGAGTATCTAATCTATTTTGAGACTAAAATCAGAAAGAGATGTCAAGCTACATGAATAAATGACTGTCTTAACGTAAACAATACAGAACGGATATGTTCATTTTGTTGTAACTTCACTAGATGGCGCTACAGCACAAGATGGTGCTTCAATTAGACACAATAACCAATCCCCTTCATTGTTGCTAGGCGTTGCCGTGTAGCGCAGGGCGAGGTCGAGGATAACAGGTGGAGAAGGCGGCATGGGAGAGGAGAGAGTGGAGAGAGAGGAGAGGGGCGAGAGGAAACAGGTGAGAGAGGAAAGAGATGAGAGAGGAGAAAGCAAGAGAGAGAGGGGGCAAAGAGAGAGAAAGAGAGACAGTGAGAGGGAGAGAGATAGGGAGAAAGGGAGAGAGAAGGAGAGAGAAGAAGAGAGAGCGAGAGTGAGGGAGTGAAGGAGAGAGTAAGGGAGTGAAGGAGAGAGAGTGAGGGAGTGTAGGAGAGAGAGACAGACAGATAACGTTGCAAACTAAAGGAAGCATTAACTAGGTTGATTTTATGCTATGGGGCAGACGTATGAAGTCGCCACCAATACGAGCGGAGCTTGGGAGCTCCCTTGAAGTCTATAAACCTACTTGAAAACACGACCACATATTAATGATTGAATACTGTTATCACTTGCCACACATATCAAAATTTGCTGTGCGTGTTTAACTTAGACGAGTAACTTTTATTGGAGCTAATGACCAAGGCAATTTTTGGCCTAATCAGCGTTACAAAATTAGTAGAATTGTTGTAAGTAAAGATAATTTAGGTATGCTTATGTCAATTATGTGTGGCTAATTTTTCGTGTTGAATAGTTTTTTGTTTATTGTGAGAGTCATTATTAAAATAATTAGTTTCACCAACAGATCTTGACCAAGTTTAATCTGCTTCGCGCAACTTCTTTCCTTCAATGAAGTCAATTTAAAAAGTGCCTTATAATAATTTTCCTTGGAGGAAATAGCATTTAATTCACATTCTTTCAACCCGTTCCATTGTGTGCCAGTTACGACGAAGATATGATTGGGCGATGTGTGATTCAAATACCCACGGGCGGGGCAGCTAGACAAACTAATGCATTCATGCATTCAGCAACTATTGCTCGTCCAGTCCCGAGTAGACGCGATGTTCGGCGAATGTTGCTTCCTTTTCCCAAAAAGGGGGGGGAGCTCCGAATGTTTGGTGCTCAGCAAGTAGCAAGCAGAAGCTACTCGGGATTCGGCGAGCGGTCGCTCGTTACTTGCCGAGTACCGAAAGAGTGGAGCGGCCTGTAGAAGGAATGGCGTGCGTGCTGCAAGTTGGCTGGTGGTATGTCGCGCGCGGGCGCATGCATTATCCCATTAACGGAGCCGCAAAGAAAAAACGCGGGTCGTGGAACACAAATGTGTGGGCGCTTATAAAAGAGATTGATGTTTCCGGGCACGTCTACTCACTCTGCTGTGATCATTAGTCTCGTTAGTGTAGTGAACGTGGACGGGAGGTGGCAGAGTGAATGTTGGATGGTAAGATCTGGCACCGACCTACACGTCGCCTTGCGGATTTTTCTCCCTCCAGGTATTTCCACCCGGCGGGGCTGTGACCCAGACGGTACGAACGCTAAGCTACCGTCTTGTCTTCCGACATGTGTGGAAGTGTAGTATGTGTCGGAGAGAGAGTCAGTATGTAAGTAAGGGTCAGGATAGGACAGGGCAGAGGAAGTAAAGATCGCGCGCGGTCCGCGGCGCGTATGTTACGCCAGCATTCGACTGATGTTGATCGGGGAAAGCATGGAAAACTACTGATCTGAGCAGCCCGTCGCTACAATTCTCCTCCAGACAGCAACTGAATTCGACCTAGCTATTTAGCTAGTGTGGAAAATCCGCCTCCATCGAGACTCGAAGCCTGGGACCTGCCGGTGAGAGTCGCAGCAGAGCCTGCAGCCGAGAGGTCTGAGCTAAACCCAGCCGGCAGTTCCCTTGAGGCTCACGGGCGCCGGAGCGATGTGCCGCTTGCGCCCCCCTCTCCTCAGGCCTACCCATTAACCGCGTCGCTCTCCGTTCGTCGCGTTGCTTACGTCCGCTCCCGGCCTTCCGAGGTCGGCGACCTTTCGGCGCGCGGCGGTTCACCCCGAGCGCTCCCTGGGGGCCCCTCGGTTCGCGTCCGGGCGGCGGCAGTTTGAAGACTCGTAGAGATACGGGGGAAGGGCGGCGGGTCGCGTCGCGCGCGAACTCTGCTGGGAGCGCTGAAGAAGCTGAAGGATCCGTTGAGGAGATACGGCTCCCCGGAAGAAGGATATGTTTCGAATCAGTTTCTCGGGACGAAAGGAGAAGCGGCACTCTTAAACGAAAATGAAGGGACTCCAGAAGTTTTGTTTAGAGAGCGCGAAAACGAAAACGAGACTGGAGGAGCGAATTGCTAAATACTTACAGGGGAACCGTAAATGCGGAGGACAATTGAAGTTTGGGAATTGAGTACAAAAGCAAAGGACAACCCCATTTTTATCTGACTTTTTGTGGGTGAAGAAGGATGTCACATGGATTCCATGGTGACAATATTGACGTAATAACACTGTAAATTATTAGCTGAAGTAACCCGCGTTGCCCGATTATTTATCATAGTAATTTATTATTATTATTATTATTGTATTATCTGTCACCAGTTCTTATAACTATTTACAGAATAAACCTATCAATCTATCTTCAATAACCTTGAAAAACGTTAATTCTTTTAAATACCCATTTCCCATTACTCTTTTACTTCAATTAAGCTTCTTCTGGCCGAACTTAGTCTTATCAATTTACCGTCACAGTTTTACCATAACACATAAATAATTCATAATATTTTTCACTTTCGCTTGTGCAACTTGTAATACTTAATAGTCATGTCTACTTTACTACAACTAAGCCGATAACTATTCCATGCAGTACACATCTGTGCATTCGTACCTTTCTACGACAATATAAAACATCCCTCAGCAAAATGACTTTTTTACGATAATTTCATCTCTTGTACACATAATACATTTGCGCCTAGACAGTCAAAATCAATATCCAAGTTACCTTTTTAAATAGTGTGAAGAAAACTGTCAGAATCGTTCTGAAATATAAAAATTTCGGATTAGACAAACGAATGTAAAATAAACAAAGTCATCACCTATGCTATAAATAAGCAATTCTGTGCATTGATGATATCCATCGTAGATCTCAGTCATCCTCTGGTGGCATGGATGTAAACAAATGCATATTGATGAATCTATGGGGTTGCATTATGCGAAAGAAGTCCACCAAAGTAATTTTGTAAATATATTAAGATTTATAGTTGTAAATCGTAGCCCTTGAAAGAAAGCTAGTAAAAATGTTTCATCGATATGAGTTCAGTACTTTCAGGGATTAACCCGCACATGTAACTCAACGCACTTGACTTATTTTAGTACAACTATAGATATTGTTAAAGAAACGAAATATGGTTATTGTGCTTGAAAAAATGGAGATTTGTATCCTGAGCAAATATTGAATGGTTGATTGGTTATTTCGTACTTCTGGAAGCGTCAATTGCTGTGGTCATTGGCCCCGTAGGGCATGCTTTTATCACGGGAGTTAACACTGATCTTTCCCTACTGAATGGTAAAATTTGGTGTCGACTTCTGGACAAAGAGAAGGCTACTTTCTCGAAACCAGTTTTTATACTCATATATTTTTTTATGTTCCTGTAAAATCATGTACACGTTGAAGAAGTGTCAGAAATGGGAAAGCTTCCTTCTGTATTTTTATTGGGCATTGACATATTCCAATATTTAATGCCTCTCTGTTGCTTCACAGGGATTTGAAGCATACGTATTACATAAAATTAATTTTCGAAAAATTCACTTTTCGTTCTTTAGTTTTTCATATGTTCAGAGGAATCAATTATTCCAACATCAACCGAAAAAAATAATTTGCATTAACATGGGTAAACTTTGACGAAAAGCTTTGTGATTATTTTTTCATGAAATGCTGTCAGAGTTTGACGGTGGTTGTAGCTGTGCAAAGGGTAGTTTATTTTATTTACATGAGTAGAGTAGATAGGGGTCGAACTTTTCACCGTTTTCCTCATATAAACCCAAATTAGATTAAAAAAGCAGAAGATTGAATTTCTATCTAAAAGTTGTTTTTATATACGAAGAAAGGTTAAATGTTGTGAATTCAAGAAGTGTTAAATTTTTATAAAAATAAGATTTCTCAACTGCACATAAGTTTCTTTCACTTGCTGAATTTTCAGCAAGATTACAAAACATTCTCGCTAATTCCGCCAGCCTAATGTAATTTTCATTCCTACCTTTCTACATAATTTGTATTCCTTTTTAGACATTTCAATTTCGCAAAATCTTTAAATTTACGTTTTAAACTTCAAATCGTACCTCAAGTGATGGAGTCAAAAGATGTGGCACTAGTTTTCTCGCCCTAATTCTTCGTTCGTGACGTCAAGGCATGTCCTTGCCTGACATAGGCTGCCATCCAGCAGATTTTTATGTTAACTGTCGTAGCAATCGAGCGAAATAAACTTATTTCTTGACATGTGACACTGATTTTACTTTCCCGTATACAAAGTAATATGCGTTGTGTAGGGAAAGTTATGTTGTGCAGCGCGAAAAAATGGCTAATTTTCGACAGAAAAAAATTCGTTGCCGGGCCGTGATAAAGAACTAGTGGTAATTTATTTTTTATTAGATCCATTAGGATTTTATTAATAATAAATTGTTTTACTCGACAGAGGAAACCATTCAGCTGTTATGATCATTTTAAATTTATTTCAGCCGAGCGTGCGCATCAAATGAAAGGAAGCGAATAAATGAGTGTATCTATATTATTGTTGGAAGTGCTGTCAGTACATCACACACAATAGTAGAAATTCTCTATTCCAGTCAATCAGTGATTTGAGTATAATGTAGGAAATTTTATAGAAATAATTCACGTTATATGAGCAAATATGATGTTGATGTAGACAGAATACATGTTTAGAAAACACATGTTCAATCACGTTCTTTTAATGAATAAAGTAATCAGAATCACCAAATTACGAGGCATGCAATAAGAAACAAGACACTGTTTATCTTCTTTTTCATAAAACAAACACATTCAGCAGAACTGCGACTGGTCACATTTTTCGAAAGTTTTTTCTGGACTTAAAAGATACACAAAGAATTGCAGAACGATTTCTCGACCAGTTTTGTTCAAATTACTGGCAATCTTGAAATAAACGCGGAGATAACCTTTGATTTGTTTCGGAGAAGTAGCCATATTCCCTCTCCGAAAGTCTCATACCTTAGTGCTTTTTCGAAAACAAAACATTATCCAAAGCATTTATCCAAAACATTTATCCAAAGAAGGAAAGCAGTTTGCAAGATCGGGTGTGGGAGTGTCACAAGAATATACGAATCAAAGGAACTTACTGACACAAGTAGAAAGATTGAGGAAGAAAGAGGGACGCAGATACAAAAGGACTCAGAAATATCGGAGACGCGTATGAGGCAACTCGGGAAGAAAAGTCCGCACAAACAAAGGTATGTACTTAAGTATGAGACAAGAATGATACGATTAGTTATCGAATATTGTAGGCAGAGAAGGCCGCAGGGACACTCATAGCTAAGACCTCAGAAAGAAGATACTCAAGATGTATAAAGGAAACAGATCAGGATGAGGGAAAGCCGCAAGGACAAACATGTGTAGCAAAGAATAAGAGGAGAGAGGGTCGATTGGTCATCAAATAATCGCAGAATGGGAAGACCTGAGGATTGCGAGCACATAAGGTCACAGGTACAACCAAACGAAAGGCCGCTCAAACGACCTGGCTCGCAAACGAACCCAGAAATCACGAGCAGATCCCAGGCGCAAGGTGACAAAGGCCCGCGTGACACAGCGTCGCTGGGACACGGCGCCCAAAGCGGCATTGCCCGCGGAGCATTCCGGCGGGGCGCGCGTTGCCGCCCCTCCCCCACCCTCCGCCCCCGCCTCCGCCGGCCGGCCGCCCGTGCGCTTGGAGCCGCCTACCGCCGCCGCCCCCGCCGCCTCTGCGCCGATCGACCCGCAGCCCCGCGCCGCCGCCGCCGCCGCCGCCGCCGCGGCGCTCGCGGCCGCCGACGCAGAAATTGCGCCAACGCTGACACTTTCCGCCGCGGCGCCACCGCCGCCACCGCCGCCGCCGCCGCCGCCGCCGCCGCCGCGCAATCGTCCGACGTGAGCGGCGAGAGGGCGAGGGCCGTCTGACTCGTCGCTTTGGACAGGCCAGGAGCGGACGGGGTCGCTTGGACAGGGCAGGGCACGGAGAGAAGGGAATCTTCGCGCGGAAGGGAATAACAAGCTCAATTCGGCGATTTTTAAAGGTGAAATTCTACACTTCTCAGAATATTTTGCTCGTGTGTTGGATAATAAACGGAATGCAAGCTCGTAGGCATTTGAAATATTATTACGTAAGAAATGATATATTCTATTTCTCTATGATATTCATAGATATATAATGTATTGTTCTAAAAAGCGTCGCATGTTTATTTTATTAAATTAAAAAATGTTTTTAGACTTGAGTATATTCGTATTTGGCATATTTACGTTCCTTACTCCAGGGATTCTAACCAAGGTAGAGTTGAGGTTTCAAAATATTATTTGTATCTACTCTTCGTATGTGCGTTGTCGACTGACGTGGGTGGTGAGCAGGGTGTCTTACTCGTTACTAGGGCAGAGAGGGAACAGACAGGCTTGCTTCGACTTGGCAAGAGGTCAGAAATGCGAATCCTCGCGCGAGAGGGAATTACAATCGGCTCGTTCTTTAAAGGCAAAATTTTACGCTTCTCAGATTGTTTTGATTGATTCCGGGAACGCTAACTGCTATGGTCATTAGTCCCTTTACTGAAATGCATGTTATATCCGGTAATGTAACGGTGCTCCTTTCCCGGTGGTACGTGTGATCCGGAGCCTTCCGAAACATTGATTTGCGGGATTTTCCCCTCTAGATATCTTCCGCCAGTGAGACAACGTCCCAGCTGGGACGAATTCTGCGCTTCCGACTGGTCTCTTGACATTTGAGGTAGTTTGGTACAAACAAGTGTGTGTGTAAGTGTAGAGGAGACGACAAGGAAGAGGAAGGAAAGATCGCACGGTGCAAAGCCCGTTTTTAGGATACTTCTCTGGTATTCACCAGGTATTGATCGGAAAAACGACGTAAAACGACCGGAAAGAGCAACTGGCCGCAAACATTCTCCTCCAGATGGCGATTGATACGTCTGCTGGGACGCTAAGACTACCTATAGAGTTATTTACAGGTTCTGTCGAAAATACGCGACCGTGGAGACTCGAAAGTTATGATCTCCTTCTTTTGAGTTGCTGCAGATACAACGGTAATTCTATGAGCTAATTCAATTGGTTAAGATTGTTTTGTTTATGTTTTTTGACTAAATAAATATAAGATTTCACCAAGATGTAAAGGTTTTTAAATATATTCTATGCGTTATTTTTTATCAAAATTAGACACAAATGTTTTATGTAATTGGGATTAAATCGTGGTGGCACTCTTATTACTGTTTGTCACAGAGTCCATAATAATAATTACATTATGAAAACAATAACATAACATAAAAACATAAAACACAACGAAATCAATCAAAACAATCTGAGAAATGTAGAATTTTACGTTTAAAGAATGTATTCTTGACAATAAAGTTTGTAGTTAGCATCGAAACCAGAAACATCATCATCCGCTAATTTCAAATCAGAATACAACACGTTTCGGTGTGTTCGGGGAGGACATCTGTCGCTTAGAGAGGGGAGGGTGCAGAGAGGGTCTCTGGGACAGGACGAGGTATGGAAAGAAGTGATTCCTCAGGCGGAAGGCAATAACTAGCCCAGATGGTTATTTTTAGGTGATCGTCACATTTACTTGTACATTTTTGAAACAATTTCGCTTATGTGTGCTACGAAGTTCGTCAGCACAAAGTGAGATTTCACTTCAACTTGAAGACATTTCGAGAATTATACAAAACTAATTCCAAAACAATATTCCAAACAATATACGTAGAAACATGATAACGACCAGAAAATACTGAATTTATAATTCTATTTTAGGATTTAAGTCTTATTTATAATATTGAATTTACTTCAGGAAAGCTGGATAACATTCAATACGTATACAAATATTCTCAGTACTCTTCTTCTTAAGGGAGCTCCACCAAGCTACTGCACGCCCAATCCCGAGCAGCTCATGTAGTTGGCTAATGTTTGCTTCCTGTGGTACTCCCGAAAGATCGACTCGGTGAGTAGGGCGAGCACCTAATGTTTGTCGCTTGGCTAATTCCAAGCAACTCATCCATTCTACTGGGATTCGGCGATCGGGTGCTCGCTACTCGCCGAATACCGAATGTGAAGAGCCGCCTTTACATGCACAAAAAATTATTAATTTGCATTCGCTGATTTGTGTCTATGAAGAAATAACATTTGTTGATTTATTACGGAGATAAGTCAAATGATAAGGTAATAGATATTTCTTGGAAAGAGAAAGACATCTCTTTGTTCACTTCTAAATCTTAATGAATTAACAAAATTCGCATCTTAAAATTTATTATTTTTATTTGTAAATTCATTTTATATACCTTCAATTAAAATGTAGCATTAATTTAATGACAAACATAAATATTTCACAAATTGGAACGTTATTTGATTACTTCAGGTTTATTAAAATTTAACGGAAAAATTATGGAATGGGGTGTATAACTATGAAATGGGGTCCTTTTCACAAGGTATTTATAATTCACCTATTTCCTTCTTGGTTGCAACCAAAGTGTCATTTTGGGTCAATTCAGGTCTTCCGACAGATCAGATATATGTTGAGAAAAGGTAACGGCATTACGATCTGAAAGTTTCCAGCAGCGTTTCACTACCAAGAAGATGAGGATCGATAAGCCTCTGTATTTTCTAAAGAGAAAATAGTGGCCTGCTTAAGTTAAGAGCGAGACGTTTCAAGAATCTTATATTAAATGTGACTCGAGTATATTATTTGCATGCGGTATTAGTTGAAGTACAATGTTTTATCCAACATGCAAAACATTGCATTTTCAATTACATTTTTGGTTAGAACCTCTTCGTTTCCTTTATATATTTTTTCTGTACTCCAGGGACTCTCAACAATACCGTTAGCGTTTCTAAAATATCCTCAGTAATCTAATGCTTTGCGAAGGAGCTTCTGTTGCGGATTCTAACATTTGAAGCGGAGTTCCCCTGAAGTTGGGAATATGCACAGAAAGAACACTCCATTCACGAGGAATGTGAGTACTTTTTAAGTACAGCACTCTTTCTGCATAGCTTCAAACTTCATTCGCGAGCGCATCTAGAATACCCTGCAGCTCTTTCACAGTGTTTGCAAACATTCGAGGATTATTGTGTCTGCGCTTGCTGCATCCACAAACGAAGAGCGCAGAAAGAGCAGGGCGGGGTAGTTGGGAACTGACGGAAGAAGAGGACACTGCAAGGACGGCGACACAGGGAAATGAGGATAGCATCCATAACGCTTTTTCACACCATCGGGGTCAGAGAGAGTGAGAGATAATGACGGCAAGAAATGTAAATGCGAGGTTCCAGCGAGTCGGCTGCGCCATCGTTACGGATTCCGCATCGAATGCACGCTGCGAAATGAAACCCGTCGAGACACGCGTCGGCCCGCCGTGCATTTTTTATTCGCTCTACGTGGCAGTTCGTTTCCCGTTGGCGCGCGGGCATGCGTGAACCCTTTTCTCGTCTTCTTTTTCTTTTCTTTTGTCGTTAAGAACTCGTCGCGTTGCGCGATATTTGGCGCAACGAAACCGCTTCTTTAAGGTTATCCGCGAGAATAGTGGCGGAATGAAAAACTTTTCTTATTGTAGTGAGCGGGCGGTGGGATATTCTCCGCGTTATTCGACTTGTGCAACGCGCTCACACACAAATGAGGTTAAGAAAACAGCCGCGTGAGGCTGAGCGTTGAGTAGACCGCTTCAATTTTTAAACAAAGCAGAACGCGCCCCCGGTTCTCGGCACGCCTGCGGCCGTGGAAGCAGGAAGTCTAAATTTCACGTTAAGATACTATTATTTTGTTTTCTCAGCACTCAGCTCCTTGGGTATGAGCTGAGCTTGCTAAGTGGAAACCACCCGTAAAGGGGTGTCTTGATGTGATATCACAATTATACGATTAAGTTTTAAGTACTAATTTCGGAAGTTCGTTATAAATGTATGCACAGTGTCACCCTCGCGTTCGCTGCTAGAAGTTGGCGAGGAAAGAAACGTAAGTGAATGAAGATAGACGAAATATAATGTAAAGGGGGGCTGAGCAGCGGATGCTGGCGAGTGAAAAATAGAACAAATTAACTAGGAATAAACATTATATATATATATATATATATATATATATATATATATATATACCGGGTCTTTAGTCTAACTCGCAACCCGTATCTGAGAACACAACCACTTGTTTTGGTAATTTGGCAACGCGTGAAATACCTTTGGCTTCCCTTTCACTTTAAACGACCCACCCCTCGTCGCAGATTTCGGGGTAGGAGAACGGGGCTATTTTAGTTGGAAGAAAGAGCAAGCACTTGTTCTGTCCTTGGGCAGTCATTCGTTCACGTTTCATTCATTATCGTAGGAACTCGCGTTTAGGAAAGAAGAATCGCTTCGAAAATATTGAAGATTCAACGTGTATTTTGCTGGAAGTTTACTTTGGCACTAAATATTTCTTAAAGAGCCCGAAAATGTCTCGTCATATACAGTTTTTACTGTTTTTTTTGACAAATAAATAAAAAAATGTTTCAAGAATTTTTTTTTGGAAACGCCAGTTCCCAACAAATCAACAATTTGTAGATTAATCCAGCGCTTCAGAGACACGGGGGATGTGGATAGGAAGCGGAGTCGCAGTGCCTGTTTAAAGGCGGAGAAATTATTAGAAAATTCAAGAGATTTATTCTATTAATATTTTTATTTATTTTATTACAATTTTTAATTTGTTTAATTTCCAGGTACCATAATTAATTATTGTTATAAATAATAAACAGCTTGGCGGCGATGTTTCACGAGATATCTTTGTAATTTCTCTCCGAGCTGGCGTTCATTAAATAATAATTATTGTTACTTTGCTGTTAATAAATCGATAAATCAGTCATAACTTCTCTCCCCATCTTCTATGTTTCGTTTCTTAAGCATACTGAAACATACAGACTCGCCATTCCTAAGCAGACAGACTCGCCTGAAGAGACGTTTTGTTTGCTGGCTCATGCATCCACCCACCCCACCCCATCCACCCTGCGCAGCGCGAAAAGATTCCGGCTTGTGAGCCGCATACCTGCCGGCCGAATCCCTTGAATGGGAAAAACACAGAAAGAGGAAAGTTGCAGATTATGACGCGCAACTCACTCCCTTCTCTGCTGTCCCAACGAGTCAGCCACGGCAGTATTGAATGAAGGCAGAGACACGCGGTTGCCAAATTGCCGAAATAAGAACAGGCGCTAGCGATCATGGGTTGCAAGATAAACTAAAGACCCTGTATATATATATAGGGTGAGTCACGTAACTTTAGCACCTCCTGTAACTTTTGAACGGTTAAAGTTATTGCAATGCAGTTTTCACGGAAATGCATGAGGGGAAGGGGCTAATAGATACGTGCATTAATTTCTATTTTATCACTTGTATTTTACGAGATTTTTTAGGTAACTTTGTTTTTTCAAATGGAACTATACATATTTTTTTCAGTCCACCATGACGAGCGTAAAAAGACGAATCCAATGATGTACATATTGTCATATGTTAGATAAGCATTTTTTTGATTAATTTTGATTTTTGCGACTGGGGTTTAACGGACATTTTGAATAGTCTACCACACAAGGTCACGCAGCGCTCCACCAGCAACGCGCGCCCGAGCAAGGGAAGGGAGATTTGAAGAAACGAAACATATTCCAAATATTCACAAAACCATTGCAGTTTTTTCCTGAACTGTGCTTTCCATCCTTCCGCTTTTTCAGATTTTCGACTTTCTTTCATTGAAGGAATTAAAGGATGGAAAATAAGGATTTGTCATTAGTTTGTATCGTATTAAAATTGTTTATAACTTCTACTCCATTTAATGGGGTTTCATATGATACGTATTAATGGGATCTTGAAATCAAGCACAATAAGAATAAATAATTAAAACTGTATAAAAAATATTGCGTATTTTGAGCAAACAATTTCAATGTTAATAAGAATATAATAATAACTTAGGGATAGAAATAATCTTATTTCAATAAATACTACTTAAGACAAATCCGTATTGTCAATCCCTAAGAAACACAAAATATCTGAAAATGGATCAGGATGGAAAGGAGAGTTCAGGAAAAAATGCAACAGTTTTGTGAATATTTTTCGTATCCTCAAGTACTAAAATCCCTTCCCTTTCCCGACCCCGCGTTTGCTGGGCGAGCGCTGCGTGACCTTGTGGGGCTGACAGTTACAATGAAAATATCCGTTAAACACTAGTCGCAAAAAAATCACAATTACTCAAAAAAATGCTTATCTAACATATGACAATATTTATATCTTTGGATTCGTCTTTTTACGCTTGTCATGATAGACTGAAAAAATATGTATATTCCCATTTGAAAAAAACAAAGTTACCTCAAATATCTCGTAAAATACAAATGATAAAGAGAAATCAATACATATATCAATTAGCCCCATTCCCTCATTCACTTCCGTGAAAACTGCATTGCAATATCTTCAACCGTTCAAAAGTTACAGGAGGTGCTAAAGTTACGTGACTCACCCTATAATGTTTATTCAAGCAGAATAGGGACCAATGAGATGAAGTGAATAGTAGCACTTTTTCATAAAAATGCTTCAAATAGGAGTCACGAGTCATATTGGATTAGACAAATGGAAAGTGCAATTCAAATAAAAATTAACATTGAACTTGGACGAAGGAAAGAACGAAAAAGATAAATTTCGCTTTACAAATAAACTCTCATTCCTGCGGGGTGAAAGAAGTCAAGGCAATTTTCTGATGTTACAAAGTTGGCGTATATCTGGTCATGGCATGTATGCGAATTATATTCGTGTGTGCACTGAAATAATATTCATGTATTCATTATATTCGAAAAACCGAGCGATACCCGAAAATGGGACTAGCACCATATTTTTTACCGTCCCTTATTAGATGATTGGAGAAAATTGAAAGAAAAAAATTGGAGTGGCTTTTGAGAAAACAATTCGTAAATTTCAAGCGCAAATTATGCAAAAACTACCCATTTTTAAAAAAAATTGTACATGACCTTTTTTTAAAGAGCTAATATTGTACAAAGAGCTAATTTGTCTAAGGAAAAAATCTCTGTATTCAATTTTGTAGTTTTCAATTTTTTCTTGCAATTTTCGAAAAATAGGGGATTTCAACGAAAATGCGACCTGCATCATTCTCTTAAATGGCTTTCGCACAACAACAAAATTTAATCAAATGATTTGGATCCAGTTTTTAAAAATTTTGAAAATGTACAAAGGGGCTTTATGTAAAGTACCCCCCAAAATTAAAATATCGTTTTCAAATTCCAGGGGCCGTGACATCAGATAAAACGATTGGGGAATGTCAATTTTGGAGAAAATCGGATGAACAATTTATACTCTAGCGTTGGTAAGTGCGAGAAAGTATAAAGTCACTAAATTTACTTAGTAGCAAAGCTCAAATTTATTTCTAAACTAAAATCTTTCGGTTTTAAATATATACTAGGAGATTCACAAATTTTGAGATAGGTATTGGTTT
Organism: Acheta domesticus; assembly: GCA_031308135.1. NCBI lineage: Eukaryota > Metazoa > Arthropoda > Insecta > Orthoptera > Gryllidae > Acheta > Acheta domesticus. The sequence continues at coordinate 125,573,946 of JAHLJT010002406.1, read as the reverse complement.
GTTTGTTGTGAGTCTCTCAGGTTTCAGGTTTAACTGTTTTTATAGAATGGGATAAAAGAGCATATCAAAATTCCTAGGAGGAAGACATTTGGTAGTTAACAAACATTTCGTGGAAACAGTTTTATAGTCATTTTAAATATTAAAGAAGGAGACACGCAGGGGGGTACAAATAGTCCATAATGCGCAGCAAGAATGCAGTGAGTGAGAAAGTGCACGCAGAATTTGTCAGTAAAATATCAGAGACACTTTACTCTAATTTAATTTTTTCTCTTCAATACTTCTTTTCAAAACATATTGATAACGCGGTATACGGTATTTATATACAATATAACGGTATTTTTGAGCATTATTTTAAATGCAAGTTAAGTCATAATCACCAACCAAACTTCCAAAAAAATGCACCAGTTATAAAATAAAATTATTAAAAATGTATACTATTAATCATGATTTTTAAATATTCTTTTTTTCATTAATGTATTATACAGCGCTTTTCTTTCATTAATTACAGATTGAACTACTTTCAACACAAAATGTCAACTCTAAGTGAAATAGTTTACGAGACACATGTTCCCAAACATTTTATTAACTTGCGTACGGTAGGGACGTCCCTAATCTCTTATTTTAGATAGCTTTTGGAGTTTACCTTCGGAAAAATTGTATATAATGAAGACTCTTAAATTAGGATTCTTTCAGTCGTTCTTGAAATGGTTTATATTTCTCTCTGACAAGAGGAAATGAGTAGAATCATTATATTTTAAAGATTCTGCTTTAATATTCAAGATTTTTAGAAAGTTACAATTCGAAATATGTTTTCATTGAACAATCACAATACGTACTTCACCTTGTTGAATCATCTTTGGCCTTTCAAATACCTCTCGGATATCGCTGGAGAGTCCGGACTCTTCAGCGACTTCCGCAGCGGTTCTTTCTCGTACAATTCTTCGGAACGTCGTCTGGGGAAAATAAGAGGAGAGGTCGGTCGCCACCGCCGTAGGACGATTTTTGGCGTGTTTACTGCGCGGTACTTCCATCGCCAATTAGTGGAGGCTCATTAGGCTTGGGGGAGGCCCCCTCCCTCACTCCCCGCCCCTCCCCCTCTGCCCCGCCCCGGCCCCGGACGCTCCTCTCCCAGGCGGCCTTGATTGTTCGCCACCCGATGCGGCGCGGGGGGAGCGCCCTAACAACATTAGGCGCGTCCGCTGTTCTACAGGCGGGCGCCCTTTGATGTTGAATTGATTGGTATGCAAATATTGCCCCTCTAAACACCATTTGCTTTTTGCTCCGTTTCAACAAGTCGCGGAGGAGATACTTCCGCTTTTGTGTGATTTCTTTTTCCCTTTGCGTATTCGTCGTCGCCCGAGCACGATTCTGGACGTCAATGGGAAGTTTTTCGTTTTCGTCTTAGCTTTCTTCGACGAATGCCGTGAAAGCTGTATATTTTTCCTTTACACCTAAATAATTAGGGACCTTTTAAAAACATGTTTACTATGTTGTTATTGCAGTACTATGTTTCACAACATTGCTGAAGGAGTAATAGGAATGTAATTTCTACCTACGCAAACCCCTCATAATTCTGAATCAATTAAATTTTACCTTTTCTACAAACTTTCTGTCTGCAATTTCTTACAGAAAATATTTACGAAATACATTATCGTTTCTAAAACCATTAATCTCAGAAGTTAAGAAAGATAAAGATTCTACTCCTATCAAAAGGTTGCGTGATGTGGTCTATCATATTCCTTTTCAAGACTATCCTGTTAAATATGTAGGCATCTCAAAGGTACCCTAGAGAAACGCATCAAAGAATATATTAATAATATACGTAAAATTGGACCTATTAAGCTCAATGTCATCACATATCATAATATTGCTGTCGTAAAATTCTTTGGGATTACATTCAAATTATTGATCAGGAAAATAATTATTACAGGAGAGTACTTTCAAAAAAGCACTGAAAATACTTCGTAATAATAAATAGTAATAAAATTAAATTTTTATTTTTGTCCTGCTTTGCCATTTGTTAATAGGGATCACAATGTTATGAGTGCGATAGGGTTAACATCAGATTATATTACGTAGTAATACCATTTCCAGTTGTTTTTCTCAAAATGTTTATACCAGGCTGTAGCATCATCCATTATGTTAAGTGTGAGGAAGTGGTGCCACAGATACAGTTTATTCCGTAATGGTCATTCGGTCAGTGAGTACTTTAATACAAGCACAAAGTGACGGTTGATTTAACGAAGCTTTTTCAAATTTTGACTTAAGTTTTAATTTTAATCTATTTTTACATTCTATATGGTTCTACACACATCTTAGACGCAGGTGTGATATAAATTGATGCATTTGATGATATCACTGAACTCTATGGTCTTATAATTATTTAATATATTGGTAACAATTTTGTCATTTTCAAATAATTTTTAGATTTTGAAAACATCCCAAGTTCAGGAAAGAAACATGTAATTAAGCATTGAATCGAATTTTGTGTTAATACACAAAGCCAAAATAATCCGTCATTTCATAGCGCTTTAAAAATACCTTTAAATGTGTGTCTTCATTTTACATGCTTTACACTAGTACTATTCGATCTAAGAGAATGGTGAAACATTTGCAGTTCGAGAAATTTTTCAATACCAATATCACCTCTAAGAAATCAAAGATTTGGTTAATGTTTAAAAAAGTCATGTGTAGTAATTTACTTTCAGTTATTTAATAACAAAATGAATATGCTGTGAAAAATGAGCTTGTACCTATCAATACATTCAAAACTACTGTTTGATTGTGAAAGTGAAAATTGTTAGTATGTTATTACTAAAATACTAACAACGAAGAGTACGCCATACCGAAACATCTCCTCGTCTTAATCTTGTGATGTAATGAGTTTGAATATTGCAGTGATTTCACGCAAACGTAAAAAGTTAGGCACTAAAAGTTTTAAAGGTTTCACGGAGCCATTGATATACCACTATTAATCAATAGCGGTGATAGAAGGTTCAGATGCGTCCGAAGTATGCGTGATGTCATCCCACCCAATCGAATCCAACTATGAGTAAAAGGAAATAAAGATTCCCCACTTCCCCGAATTGAACGATTTTTAGATCAGGGCGCGATCGCAAAGAAGGGTATTGTAATTGGCTGTGGATCCATATTATTTTATATCCACTTTGCGCTCAAAATACTTAATAATTGATTTTTATGTCCATGTAAAGACTCCTTATTGTCTCGGGAGTAACTTATATTAAGTATTATCTCTTCTAATTTTGGATATTGTTTTATTATAATTATACTTTCGAATTTTCATTCGGTGCAAATTACAAATTTTACGGGGGATTGCCTACCACCTGGCGCTATTTTCTTTTTGAATTTTTCCACCCTGGTGTACTTATCCCCGGTTCACAACACAACTGTTCGAATTATTGCTCTTTTTATTTGAAGGAACTGACAAATTTTGATAAATAGTAAAAATATACCTAAAAGATAGGTACAATTTATATTATTATTACTATAAACGATATAAAAAATAAAAAAATACTACAATGTTCAATTATTAATTTAATATACGATGTAGAAATAAATATGTGTAGAGATAGGATTTTTATGTAATTACATATCTTTTACCTTTCTACTTATCGTTCTCAAAATTGTTATCTTGGCGAATCGTCGCCCTCCTAACACAATATTCAATTTTTTCTTTACATATTTTTACATATTTAGTACTGTATTATATATTTCACATATTTTGCTATTTTCACAAAATTTTTCTTATTCTATCAATTTTCTACAATTTTATTACATATTTTTTATGAAAAGAATTATATTAAAAAAATCAGTACTTTCTTCTACATAATTGGTGAAATTTAGGTGTGTGAAATAATCATTGACACCGAGTTTGGTGACCTGCAACCTTAATTTCCAAGAAGAATTGGTGATCGCCGATATGTAACTCTTCGATGTGAATGCAATGATTGTTTAATGGTCCTAGAAATCGACAATTCGATGGCTTCTATTGCTTCTAATCTGGCTGCTAAACGACGGTCCTGGATAACAGTAGATGAAGCTTTTACTACTGATGTTAAAGTCGTATGATGCAAAGTGTACATACACTTGTGCTGAGTTTTTAAAACGTTTATATTAATTTTAAAATGTATTTAGGACATTTTTTATAAATGTGATACCATACTATGTATATGTTTTTAAATAAGATTATTTTAATATTACATACTATATCCGATTTTACATATTTATTTCATATTCTTACTGTTTTCATTAAATATTTATGTAGTACATATTTTGACGTTTCATACTACATATTTTTCCGGTCTCAAAATATGAGGCTAGATTTGATGTGAACATGATGAATAATTAATAATTCACAAAAATACTTTTTTCTTTTCGTATTTGCCTTCTGTAAAAAAATAATTATCATAAAGATTGATATGCATTTGAAATGTGCAATAAAGTGTCGAGTGATTTTAATATTTACTTAGGATGTGATGTGTGATTACACTTTAAATGTGGTACCATTACAAATATTATTTTTGAATAGGGGAATAAGAAAAGGGGAAAAAGAAAAATAGAGTTGTGCTGAATGTAAATAAGGATATAATGATTGTTGAAACTACCTTGAATTTGGCAATAAAAATGAAACAATTCTTGGCAATAAAAATGAAAAAGGATCTTGTACACAAAACCAATCCATAAGTCTTCATTAGTAATCCATATTAGTAAATTTTAGCCAAAATGATTATGATAATGGGCACGACAGTAACTTTTCTAGGAATGTATAGAAAAATTTATCGAAAAATGTGTGACAATGACAAAATAATTAAAAATCGAAATGTGAGTTTAATATAACGGTTACGATGTAAGAATTTAGGTTTAAGTAATGTGATTAAAATAATAGTGAAATAATTGACGTAGTGTACAAAAAGTAGTGGAAAAGGCGATTTTGTAAGAATAAAACAAATAAAAATAATTTTTAACACAAGTTTTACTGTCTTTGAAAATCATAAAAAGTACCGATAACCTGATACATTCGGGTTTCGGTATATTTTTTAACTATTTTCATAATAATAATAATTCTTATATTGCAAATTTTACAATTCTAATACTTCAGCTTTTATGTGAAAATCTCTCCATCAAACTGCTTTGTGCAGCACTCCATGTCTATTTGCTAGAATCTTCAAAAACTCACCTTGTAACAAAATCTTTTTGAGCATTCGCAGCTTACAATGTGCTTAGCAGCGCTGAATCTATTTATATGATTAACACCGAACAACTTTCGTTGCCGTGTCAACAATGTCGAAAAAAGCTTGTTTGGTGACTTCTAAAGTTAAGAGGTTTCGTTCCTCATAGTCGCTTTCCATATTTAATTTTGAGTTTTTTTATATTTCCAAAAATTAGTTGAAGGTTAATAGTTGCAAAATATCTATTTTAATTATTATTATTATTATTATTTTGGTTCATGGTCTATGGTTGTTTACAAGTTTGTTTGTAGCAATACAGTATTACTAGTGTAATTACTGTTGACAACCCTCTTTACTTCAAGCCTTTGTAGAATCGAGAGAGATATCTTATTCACTAAGCTGTGCTCTTGGTTTATTCGTATCTTGAGCTTCTCGTGGTACTCCGTTTATGAACTCGTTCTTTGAACGTAAGGAACTCGGACAAAATCCTCAACCCGTATTCATTTCCCATGCGCAGTTTCATAACATTTTATGACAGCAGTATTGAAGTTTTAAAAGGACGTTTTTCATTAAGTGCCTGGGATGGCCACTCATAAAGGGCCCGGTGGCCACAGACCTGTGAAGAAACTTTCAACTTCGCTTTAATTCCACGACGCGGGTACCGCCTGGCAAGTTTGAGCTTCCCTCTGTTTGTCGGAAGTACCACGGTGGCACATGCTTGAATAAAAAATTAAACTCCGTTAAAGCTGCCCAGACTGCGCCTCGATAAAAAGATGATTCGCCTCTTTGTGCCTTTGAAAGCTATCCGGGAGTGGGCCACTAATGTACAGAATCCCGATCATTTTCTTTCCCGCCGTGCGCCTTTGCTCCGCGACGTATCGCTGCTAAGGGCGCGGAAAGGAAACGGGAGGGGAGAGAGGAGGGAGATATAATGACCTCGAGTAATGAAGCGAGGCCTGCGCTCGGAAGGAGCTGCTCCATTGCGTGGCCGAGGGGGATGCGTGGCGGTCCGGCGCCTGCCCTGGTCGCTCTACCCGGCTGCTTTTATCTACGCCCAGCGCTGTCGGCTGCCGAGTTGCGATGTGGCTGTCTCGTAGTGGCGACCTGTACCTTTGATTTTATTTTTTTTCAACCTTTTTCTTTTCTTCATATCTCCATATGTAATTTCTCTCTCATTTTTCATAAATCAAATTATTTTTCATATTTTCTTATCTCACGTAATTCTAATCTTTAGTATTTGTTGATGGTCTGCATCTTTATGCTAATCACTTCTTCTGAGAAAAGAAGAAGTGATTAGCATAAAGATGCAGACCATCAACAAATACTAAAGATTTCAGTTTCTCAGATTCTCAGTTTCAACGATTGATACATAACTTGCTGTTTTCTATTTTTTTCGATTTAATTCTTTATCGACCTTTTCCATTATTCACTTTTATGCTTTTTAATTATTTGATTTTGAGCTCTTTCATATCTCGAATCCCTTCGATTCTTTATCATTTTCATAACTTCTGATCTTGAGAGATATGAGAATTGGGTTTGAGAAATACGTGCCTCACCATAACAACGTTTCCTTGAGGAATTCTTAAAGGTCCAGCTGCGAAACGCAGAGAAGAAAGAACTACAAACAGACAACAAGATAAGCAATTTCCACAGATCAAATCTGCAGAGAATAGGAAGGAAATTTCAGGATAAATGTTCAGAGGCGGATACTGAAAATATTGCAGGGGGAGTCGATTTCAGATAGGACCGTTTCTAATTGTGTCATTAGCAAATGCTACGTCTTAGTTACTCGCATTATTTCATAAGAAGCAAAAGTATTGTAATCTTGCGCCGGCAATCGGCGATATTTCGACAGAATAAATATTTATGATACGAGTTGTAAAATTGACATGTTATTTTGCGAGTACTGGTCGTTACACAAGGCCGATAGGCCAAGGCGCGCAACCCTACAAGCAAAATAAAATACATTTTTCAACGTGCGCCAACCATACTTTTCAAACAGCCTCATTGACTTTCATTTTATTTTTATTCAAACGCACACTTTACTTATTGATATATTAAGGTCAATATAAGCTGATGCGGTCACACGAAAGTATTTTGTTTCCTTTGTTGCATTCACAGTTTTATCTGTACTCTTAAACGCCGTCTTTCTTTTAGCACTAGTGCTAAAAATCGAAATTTTAGCACGCAGGGCATCCTCTAAGAAGAGCTTTTACTAGCGGTTGTCTAAAGAAACTTATTGCCGGGCGCTGATAACGAAAAAGTGGATAAATCTTGTTCCCCAGTGCGAGTGTCCGTTAGACCTTCTGTCCTTTTGTCTGTGGTCAACGTTAGCGCCGGAACCATTCACACCATTTTCTACAGTTTCATATTATAAGATCGATATCAACCTAGTCGAGCTCCTGGAAGTTTGAAACGGATATTGTGATTTTTGGGGGTAGTTTGCATGAAGCTTAAACGACAATCTGAAAATTTTCTACAAAATGGTTAGAAATTTTTGATTATCTTTGTTTTCGTACAGCTGAAAGGACGACTAACGCGGGAGGTAGAAACTTTTGTAACGCTGAGCCAATAAACGGCGAATTTTCGGCAGAAAAATCTTTTTACAGGGCCCCCTGGCAACGAAAAAGAGGATAAATCCAGATACCAAATTTAGAAAAAAAATCCTGTAACACTTGGTTTAGTCAGAATCCATGTTTTGAAGGTTCTTGATACCAAAAAAAACCGATTGACGGCAAAACGTATGTCCGTCTGTCTGTGAATAACGCTAACGGCTAAACCGTTCAGCTGATTTTCTCCAAAATTAATATTCTGAATCGATCTGGCTGATCGATTCTCTATCCTTTGAATTTGAAATCGATATTATAATTTTGGAGGGTACATTACATGAAGCCCCTGGGACATATTCAAAATTTAAAAAAAAATAGCTCCACAGATTTTGATTAAACTTTGTTGTAGGGTAGTATGAAGGACGTTTCCGAGAATGACGCAGGTCTCATGTTCGTCGAAAACCCTGATTTTTTGAAAGTTGCAAAAATTCAAAATTTGGTGTCTTTCCACAATTCTAATTATGAAGACAGAGATTTTTTTTCTTAGAGAAACCGTTTCTTAAAAGAGGGATTTTGAATTAAGGTCATGTACAAGTTTTCGATATTTTGAGTACTTTTCTCGTAATTTTGTGATGAAATATAGTCAATATTTTGTATTTATCGCTCCTTCCCTCCCCTCTCTCTCTCTCTCTACATATATATATATATATATATATATATATATATATATTGCGACGCAACTTCACCACACTTAATGTTTTGTTTTTTTATTGACCTGAAAGGCGCAGGAATCTTGGTAGGGAGAATCGTAGTGCATTGTCCCTATGCGAATGAAACACATTGTTTGATAATACAAAAAATGTGGATATTCATCCTTTGAATGAAAAGAAAAGCACATTCACTTAGCTAACTCAATAATCTTAAGATGGGATCCCAAGTGCAAATTTAACTAGTACTACCTTTACTTTGACTACAATTGCGGAATTACTACCTGAACTTCATTCATTTCCTTCAGCATGTATTTACAAACGTTTCCTTTTAATCATAAAGCATTCTATTTCTAATTTACACAAAATATTTTTAAATTAAAACAAAATATACATTGATAAAAAAATTGACTACTGATTTTTCTTTCTCTTGGTTCGCTAATCTCCTGAAAAGCTTGTTCAATTACACGTCTTGAAGAAGTCTCACGTTAATTCTCCCTTTCGGTTCTGTCTTTACGAAACGGTGAATTATTTTTTTATTCATTCGACGTCCAGAAACAAAATCTCGCGATACATAACGTTCTGCAGTTTTCCAATCCCGTTCGACGTTCGCCAGCGAAGGTCGAGTCGCGCGTGCGCCGCTGTCGAAACGCAAGGTCAGGAGCTGCCTCCAGGCAGGCAACGTATCCTCTTCCGTCCACTTGCGTATCCTCTTGCGTCGAGGAGGCACGCACCCGCACGGTTTTCGGTCTTCCCGTCTTCTGTACTCGTCCAATCGCCTCCTTGCGACAAATATCCGTAGCACCGACACTTCTCTTAAGCGCTTTTATGTCATGAGTTTAGCGTTCGTGAATTGTACTGGATACAGTTCGTACGCTTAAGAAATGAAACTCTCTTAATTTACAAATCTCGAATGTCCTTGTCGAAAAATAGTTCTATTTCCAAGCGAATAACTTGATATACTGCTATCTGGCAAATATGCGAGCGTTGCCTCAACCCGTTCAGCGACGTGAAATTATGCACTTTGTACATATTCTCGCAGTCACTTCGAGAAACTCAGAATTGTCTATTAATGCATAGCACGACGTAAATTTAGTATTCACTTGTATGACACGTTCTCACAGCTCACTCGTCCTATTCTCTCCACTGCCGAAGTCATAAGAACCTTTCCACGCCACTGCCAAAATCAGAAGGAGCTGCCGGTCATGCGCAGGACCCCCCTCTCCACCCCTTTGCTGTCCAAAGTAACGCGCAATTACTCTCCTTACCCCTCCCCACAGCGCCGCACTCCCTCATAGATTAAATACGATTACTTTTTACAGAACAAAATGTGCACCCTTCAAATTAATTACGTGACTCAACCTATATATATATATATATATATATATATATATATATATATATATATATATATATTAGCTATCTAAAAAACTATAGCGCGAGTTTTTTTCTGGACGTCGCGCTGTGAGAGATTCGAACTGGCGCGCAGAGGTGTTGCGATTAGGGTTTAACGGATATTTTGAATGTACTTGTAACAGTCCGCCGCACAAGGACCTATCCACGGAGGGGAGGAAGTTTGTTACACCCCTTCGTCACTAGCAACTCTCAGCGCAACGTTTCGTTTCAACACGTATGGCAACTCTCGCGCAACGTTTCGGTCACCAAATACCAGATAGCGTTCTCTTATCTACCACATTGTTGCGCGCTCTTCTTTACGCCGCGTCGTGATGACGCCGCGACTGCGTGGGTGGCTGGAACGGTTGGTACGTGGACCAATCGTCACAATACATTATGAAGATATAATTTTTTCTTAATGAATTACGTTCATTCATTAACAGATCTAAAAATAATGTCATGTTCAATTTTTCAAAAACATGAATGTGTTTTACGAAATTTTGTTAAACGGGCGGTTTTTACTGTCTTTAAACCACCTTTTCATAAAGAAGGCACACAACGTTTTGATTATATTAGGACCTTAGATGGCGGAAAGGACGCTTAAGGAAAATTATACAGGTCTCATGTTTGTTGAAATACCTAATTTTTCGAAAATTTAAAATAATAACAAATATTTGGCGTCCTCCTACAACTACAATTGTGAAGATGCAATTTGACTTCCTCACTTTTTCATTATGAAATGTGTTATATTCCGTAGCCCCACTAGTTTTCCCTTTCTGAGCGGTTCTTTGGTCGGTTCCTTTCAAAACTCGTACTTGCTTCTTTTCCTTGAAACTATAATTCTGTTCCTTTCGATGCTTCTCTCATAGATCCTCCCCGTCTCACACCCTTTTTCCATACTGTTGCGCATTCCTTCTCCTCTTCCCCATCTGTCGTGTTTTCGTCTCCTCCCCACCCTAATCCTATTCTCCCTCCTGCTTATCTCCATCCTATTCCATATCCTTGTCTCTCTCCTCTTTCTCATTCACATCCACCCTCACCTCCTCCTTTTCATTCACTTCTATCTTTACCACTCTGTCCTCCATATCCCTCATTCTGATCCTCATCCTCCCCATCCGGTTCCTCCTCATTATCGTCACCCTCATCCTCCACATCTATTTTTTCATTCCCTTCTCATTTCACTTCCACCTCTATCACCCTTCTCCTCATCATCGTCCACATCCTCTTCCCTCTCCATATCCTCGTCCTCTTCGTCCTCATTTCTTCATCCTTCCCCTCTCCCCCCGTCCGCATGAGCACAGCCGCGGTGATAGTGCGGTGAGGCGGCGCCGGGGAGGTGCGGGCGCGGAGACTCCGCAGCTGAGGCACGAGAGGGCGGTTTAATTGCGAGGGCGCAGGCGCGGCCTGCGGCGAGGGGAGGGGAAGGTCGCCGCGAGGGTAATCTTGGGAGCGGGGGCGGCGCGGAAGTTGAGCCCTTGAGAGCAGCGGGGCGCGGGGCGGCGCGGCGGGCGGGGTAGGCGGATTTTATCCGCCGATAGTTACTCCGCGCGGCGAGAAGGGGGCTTGCGAGTGGTGGGGCCACGGGCGGTGTCGGGGAGCCCTTAGGATGCCGACTATCGCCGTTCCCACGGCGACGAGGGAGACCTCGGCGACGGGCTGTGCGGCGGGGAAGAAACGTCGGGAGAAGAACAAAGGGGGAGATGCTGGCGAGGGAGGGGCAAATAGTGTTGGTGCAGAGGCCAAGAAGGAAGAGGACAAGGGCGGAGAGGGAAGGGATGTGTTGGTGAGAGTTAAGGCAGAGTTGTCGAACTGCGCTGACGGTCGTCGCGAGTTCCAACTCACCTGAGGTCTTGAAGGAAGGGATCCGTGAAAACTCTCTGCGAATTAGTCTTCTTGAAAATCATACGGGATTGTGCATGTGACAAGATTTCATCGCATTGTGTTTGTCATTGTATTTCGTACGTCTATATGTTTAAAGAGTCTTTCAACACAACACCTCACATATTACACCTAATGTTGTGAATGTCAAAATATTATTTAAAGATGTGATAAGTTTTTCTTGGCTTATTTGCTGCAGCATTACAATAGTTTCTCTGTGCTACATAGAAATATACGACAAAATTATAAAGCGCTCAATATCCTCGAAACTACAAACTTACTTTAGAAAACAAACTCAATCTTTTGTGATCACAATCTAATCGCAAATGTGAATTCAAACGAACGATGTAGTCAGCAGTTGGTTGTCTTTTATTGGAAGAAGCTCTAAAAGAAATCAATTGAACCATTATATTAAACAAGCAATTTTACTAAGTGATTGCAAGAAATTTAAAGAAGTTCAGTCGACTGGATTTGTAAATACCTGCAACATTAATTTTCTCGGCAGGTAGAAATTTTCTTCTCTAGTAATTTTATGAATTTCTGAAACATTTGTTATATATTCATTCATTACGATAAATTATTTTACTCCGTTCGTTATTCATAGTTATTATATACTTTCCCTTTATTATTATTATTATTATTATTATTATTAGTATTAGTATTATCATCATCATCTTGTGATTCTCAGCTGCTTGTGCTGGGTTCAATTTGCCCAATCCTGTCACGAATAGGAAAGAGCTCAGTCACTGAGGAGAGAAATTTCACTCTGACCCTCAAGACCAATATGGGAGCATCATTTGTGTTAGTTCAAGAACTTGTGAACTATATGACATGTCTGCAGGATCACTGCTTTCTGTCCGCAGTTTAGGATTCGTTGAGGTAATCCCATTTGTTTTAGATTTTTCCTGAAATTTTTGGAGACTACACCTTCAGCCGAAATAACAAGTGGATATGTTTTTACACTCTGTAGTTTCCACATTTGTTTTATTTCCCGAGCAAGATTTTCATAGTAATTTTTTCCGACTCTGTTTTCTTTAGATTGTGGTACGGCAATATCAACAAGTATAGCTTCTTTCTTATTCCTGTCAATCAAAACTATATCAGGTCTATTGAAAGCCACAGTTTTATCTGTAAATATGGGTCTGTCCCAATAAATGATGGTATTATTTGCTTCCATTACAGGTGCTGGGTTGTATTTATAATACGGTGGAGCTCCACTATTTAACATTCCATGCTTGAGTGCCAATTGTTTTTTTTTGAATTGAATTGAATTGCCTTATTTTACGTGGCGAGACTCAGGCCATGAGGCCTGCTCTTCCGTCTGACCACGCAAATTTCGCTACGCTCCTTTCACCTAGCGGAGAAAGAAGGTATTATCTCAGGCGACGAAACAGGCGATTTGAATTTAGCTCAGAGGCGTCATTTAGGCTTGAGGATCTTTTACATGCAAGTAAATCTACTAACATGGGCCAGCCGGGCCACGGCTTCGATCGGGTTTGAACCCGCGAACTTGGGTATGACAGTCCGGCACGCTAACCGTCACACCATCGAATCCGCTAAATTGTTAATAATTGTTAATCTGCTAAATAGTTGATAGACACTCTTAGCTAGTTGGTTGTGTCTGCCCAAGTAAGCGCTGTCGGCAAGTGCAGTACAGCCGGCTATTATATTATTACTATTATTATTATTATTATTATTATTAGCCCATACAATCCCATGTAGGGCTAAAGTCTCCTGATTTCTCAGAGAAAATTTGTGCTGTCTACGGAGCAAGCTGTACTCCCTAAATATAGCATACGCCTATCTTTTGAGTGTAAGCGGACTTGGCACTGGTGAGGCGAGCGTCTCCGTGTTCTATCTTTCGTTCATGTTAGACAGGATCAGGGGTACGTAACGGTACCTACGGACGGCGACGAGGGCGCCGCGCGAGCGCGAGAGAGAATACGTGAGGCACGTCGCAATGTGTGAATATCTTTGGTCGTTGTAACTTACAATATGTCCGCTCCCTTTCCATTTTTTCAGCTTTTCCTGGTGCATATTTTATTTTGGTTTGCCCCTTATTTCTGCGCATGTTATGTGGTCTTTGAGGGAGATATTGAGAATTTTCTATCTTCCTTTAGCACCTTGATATGTAATTGGTTCAAAATGTAATAAAATACTACAATTTCTTTCATTTTATTTTACAGTACCTTGTAACTCGATAAAAAATGTATTTTACGTACTGCTACTGGCCTGTAGCAAATCTACTAAGAACTAGTTCTGCTTCACAGTTACTGGCTTCTGGCGGAATATATAAGGAACCAATATATGCTTAGTGACAGGCAAAAATAATGATCGAGGTGCATCTACCAACATATTATTTAAATTATTCATTTTCCGCATTTCTGTTGTACTAATCTTTGGCAAAGTTTACAAGGACCCTGCGACAATCCTGAAGAAGAGCCTGTAAAAAATGTCTTATCTATTCATAACCTTTTTCTGGTATCGATGTCGGTTACGTGTTGTTGAATAACTTTTGTTAGTAGCGATTCTTCAAAATTAGATCTTACAATTATAAGACGACTGTGCAATCTGCCGAACAAAAATATCGATGGAGTATACTTGTAATTGTAGTCTCTGTTTGTAGTGCTACAAAGTGTATTTTCATATCTTGATTTGTTTAAAACATCTGTTTATTTTATATAAACATTGGAAAGTTTTGCATTGTCATTTCAAAACTATCAGTTTGAAGAATATTCCGCACAATGTTACCCTTTTTATCGATTCATGGAGTTCAATATCATTTTCGTGTCGCAGAGACTCCTTGATGTAAACTTTCAGTAATCATGTGAGATCGTTGTCACATCGAATCATCGTTGTCACATTTACCTTGTCAGATACAATTGTTCAGAACAACCGGGAGAATCCCTCAATATTGTGGCGTAAATAGAAACATCATTTGAAGAGCTTAGTAAATAATGTTTCCATTAGGATTTCTAGAAATATCTAGAAATAGAAATCAACACAACTCTTCGAATTCTGGTATTAAGTTCCCAAATATTTCAATTGCTTCGGTTGCTAGGACTGGCTTTTCGTTAATGACAGTAAAGTTATATCATGATAACTCACCAGAAACATTCGCGGACTTACTCTCCGAATTGTTTTTAAAGTTTACAACGGAATGTTTAGAACATCAAAAACAGCTGGTGAATATTCTCAGAATCAGATAGAATAATAGTTATTTTTTGACTTCGTGTGTCCTTTAGTACACTGGGAGCAAGAAACACTGGGAAATAGAAATCTCGCGATAATGCACTTATGCGGCCGAAAACAGACCTTCAAAGGACACACAAACATTTAGGCTTTCGCAACTAGAATATTCACAATTTGGTTTTGATATATTGAACACTTCAAAGTAAAATTTTAAAGCAATTCATAATGATTGAATTTGCAAATGTTCGTTATTAATGATAGGTATCTATTATTCCTTCCATCAAAGAAAATATGACCCCAGCAGCGTAAACGATTAATGTTGTATATGCAGCCTTGTTGAGATTCGATGAAATATTCTTACTTCTACCAAAAGAAACCGCGATTAAATCGCATATCACTAACACAGGTCTGCTGCGAGACATCGTAATAATACAGTAAGTCATGCAAAAGCATCTGTTGAAGTTGGTAGTGGAACAATCTATGGACCTTCCGTCGAAAACAGGTAAATGAAATAAAAAATAAGTAGAAATGAAATGTTGAGAGCCATCAGAATGTGCCGTCAGGCTTCAAATTGCTTTTCGACCGACTTCCCCGCCAAATATTCTCTGATCTTCCCATCAGAGAACAAGCATAGTGTCAAGGTCAGCATGCTCACTTCGAACTCGCGGCGGAGTGCTCTCGCTCCGAAATCGATTGTTTGAGCAAGCCAGCGCCAAGAGAGCTGATGCGCCAAAACAAACAAGTGACAGAACAGAGGACGAGACGCGCGGACGAAGATCGGCTGCACTCGTTCGATGGCAGAGCGCGGTGGCGGCGGCCAAGAGACAACAGCGCGATGACCAAGGGAAGGAGGTGGAGGCGCAGGCCGAGGCGGCAGTGGCGATGGAGGGGACGATGGGGAAGATAGTAGCTGTAGGTGGGGACGATGGAGAAGATAGTAGCTGTAGGTGGGGAAGGTAGAGGCGGCGGTGCAGGCGGCGGTGGAGGCGACGGTGGAGGCGGAGGCGGTCGAAGTGGCGGGAGCAGCTGCGGTGGCGGTGGCGACGCGACGCTAGCAGCAGCAATGGAGGTGGCGGGGGGCGCCGTCCTCAAGGCCGCCTCATCGCCGATGCAACGCCCTCTCTAGTGGATGCTGCGTCCCGGCCCTGAACCCGGCACTCGGAACCGGTCCCCCGACGAGGTCCCGCGACGCCGCCGTCGTGGTGTCTGCCGCTGCCTCTCATGCCCCTGCCCGTCTCCGCTACCTCTCTGGGGCTGTCAGCGCGCTTAGGTCTTCTGCTTCGCCCTTAGCCCTGTTCTCTTCTCTTTTTACTTCCTCGTGTTTCACGTATGGAGATAGTTGTGTAATGGCGCAAAATATTGATGATCCGATTTAACGGAAACACATGTATTGGGGGCCCCTGGTAAGGGAGTTTTTTAAAACGCCAGTTTTATCGCTTGTCTTGCAGTCCATGAACAACACTAGCGAATTAATCTGATACAGGATTTTCCCCAAAATGGAAATCCCTCGATCGATTAGGTCAAAATCATGGCCTTGCGAATTTGATACGGATATTTTAATTTTTGGAGGTACTTTATGTGATTACATAGCCCTTATAAATACAGTAAAAGTCCGACTTTCATTGAAATTTCGGAAATTGCGCAAATTTCTGAAGTTGAGCTTTTTCGGACCTGTCATATACTCGCACAGTCAGAACTGAAGTACGTGATTAGTTTTACAATTCAATCTATTCGCCAACATTAGCACTTAAAATCATTTCTTTTAGTTTTTTTCGAAATATTCCGTAATTTGGAGTCAAATATGAACAATTTTCCTAAAATATTTAAGTAACCTTTTCTCAAAGGCAACTAAAAATTGTTTTTTACCAAAATGTTTTTAGGAAAAGAGATATTCCAAAAGTTTAATTTTGATTTCATTGCTAGGGAAAGAGAAAAAGAACAATGCTAATGAAAAGCACCATGAAAAACACTAATAAGTGTTATTTGAAAACACGACTACAATATACAATATAAAATATTACGGAATAAGAAATAAACCGTTTTGTTAAGTTGTTATGATATCAAATGTTCTATAATATTTAGAGAAAATAACTCACCGTGGCTAAGGATGTTATGGCCATGGCCGTATCATATGTTACAGAAACTTCAACTTTACTAATAAAATGGGTTTCAATAAAGAGGGAAACGACTAACAATGTTGTGTTGTTTCAAGTATTTTGTTGAAGAAAAGTTTGCATACTATAACTGAAATATTACAAGTACTACGT
Organism: Acheta domesticus; assembly: GCA_031308135.1. NCBI lineage: Eukaryota > Metazoa > Arthropoda > Insecta > Orthoptera > Gryllidae > Acheta > Acheta domesticus. The sequence continues at coordinate 125,556,769 of JAHLJT010002406.1, read as the reverse complement.
TATTTGCAATATAATTATTATAATTTTACATAACTTTTATAAATACTATGACAAAATTTGTATGTTTGTTGTAACACCTTTCACTTGTCTCCTTTTGACGAAATTCCTGAGCACGTTGATTATCAGAGAAGATATGAAATGAACAGTGATTCATATGATGGTATGACAATTGTGGAGAATTTCTTTGGTTGCTCCTCAAGTTCACTGACCTTGAGGTCCTAAGGGTCGAATCTCGACGGAGGTGAATTTTCGGCACTAGCTACATAGTTGGGTCGAAATTAATCTCTAACTTGAGGCGAATTCTTGCGACCGGCTGCTCTAATAGGTAATTTTTAAGATTTCTCTGCTTAATACTTGACAAATACCAAACCCCATGAGAGGTTTCCGCATCCTTTTCCCATCCTATTCCCTCACACACTCACACTTACATACATTACACTACCACACATGTATTAAGGCCTTATGTTGGTTGGAGCTCTGCTGGGAGAGATACCTGGGGAGGAATCTCAGCAAGCCGAGGAAAAGCCGACATATCTCACGTTCTAGCGGAGGCGAACGCCACCTTTTCTCAAAATATAAAATACACTAGACTTACGGGACTAATGACACTAGTAATTAACTTGCTCGAAATCACTAAATAACCAGTCAAGCCCTTTTGTCTCCCAAGGAACAATCAGACGTGATATCGTCCCCGTCCCACTTGGGACTCCAGTTTATTCGCCGCAGCCGTCAGCAGCAACTGCGCCGTCTCATTATGCATTTAGTGCCACACGTGTTCTACAAAGAGCAACGAAATATTGATGAGCAAAGTGAAAGGTCCTCAACATGTGTCGGAGGTCCTAAAAGCCGTTGGTAGCGCATTACTGCAGCTATTTCCCTCGCTTTGTTTCCAAATACTACATTGCAAGAGATTGTCCATAAATATAAAGATACTAGCTGGTACTCGGCGCGTTGCTGCCGTAGAAGAAACGTGTGGGAATTTTCCTGTCCCCTCTCTTTTTCCTCCTTTTCTTTCTTTCCTTACGCTCTTTTCCCACCCTATCTCTTTCCTCCTCTCTCTTTCCCCTCTGTCTCTCTTTCCCCCTGTGTCACTTTTCCCTCTGTGCCTTTTTTCCTTCTGTCTCTTTTTCACTCTGTCTCTCGTTTTCTTCTCTCTCTCTTTCTATTTCTCTCTTTTTCCGTATCACTATTTCCCTTTCTGTTTTTCCTTCTCCTCTCATCAACTTTCGCCGCCCGTTCCTGTTCTTCTCGACCTCGGCCCACCTCACTCGGCAACGCCCAGCAACAATGAAGCTCAGGTGGATTAGGAATTGCATTTAACGTTGCATTTAACTGAAGCGCCATTTTGTGCTGCAGCGTCTTGTAGTAGAATTATAATAATTGTACTATGGCAGCGCATTAAGTACGAACCAACAAGCAAACATTGATTTTTATATATTAGATGTAATAGAAGTACTAAAACAATGTTCGTGAGGTTTATTTAAAATATTTTTAAACAACCATACCATAATTGATTTTCGACAAGAATCTGAAATAAACTACTTTACTTTCAGCAAGTAGTTGAAACTATTCAGGAGGGTCTGAGGAATTTGACAGTTGAAGGGTAGTTTGACTCACCTCAAATCTTTATGTATTTGTTTGTTAAAATATAATTAGTAGTGAGATTGTTATGATACAAACATTATAATTAGTATATTAGAAATATACTCGTATTTACAAGAGGATAATGAAATGCGAAAGACATGAAGCAATAGTTTTATGTTCACGAACCAAGTTATTTAAAGTAGTAGACAAAAATATTTTTTTAAGTTCCTCTGTTCGCGAACTGATTTAACACTTAGACATCCAGCGCTTAATGAAGCCGTATCTAGATCATGGTTTCATAGTCAGTTCTGGTATGTTTCAAAATTTAATTATATTTATATCGATTAATTGATATATCACTACACAGCAATGTCATGAACTCAACTAATTCACCTTTAATAGATAACGTCCCTTAACCCCAGGCGTGATAATAAAAAAAATAGCCCAGACATGGGAACACCGCTGCCTGCCTAAAAGAGAATTAATTCAACCCCAAAATGCGAAATGAATGATATGTAATCATCACCATTCAAAATTCCCTCAATCCGCACAGAAATGCCATGAGGAAGTACGTCCCGTCGTAACCCACCTTGTCATAATCGACATATGCCAACGGGAACGCTTTGCTGACTTTGCAGTTGTGCTGGTTGAACGCTAGGAAAGAGAAACAAAAAGACTTAAGGAACGTTGTGAGTATTCCAATCAGTTTGGTGAGTGTGTGTGTGTGTACTGTGCCTGGGAAACGTTCTTTTTAGAAGGTAGACTGCATTGTCAACCACTGTTACCTCCTGTTCATCAGAAAGCACCTTTGGTCACCCATATACCGCATAATTACAGCTGCCAAGTGATCATCGTGTGTGCAATAAATCGGAAAGTTGAAGCTTCGATCCGAAGGTCGACAAAAATCACTAAGGCATTTTTCAGCGAAGAAAGATGTTCTCTTGGTCTGGAATATAAGAAACTCCGTGTTGGGAACGAGGTTAACTTTTCTTGTGTCTCCTAACTTAAATATTTGATTTTCTTGTGCTAATTGATTTTTATATGCTTCTTATATCACTACAGGGAAGCCACATAACAGTTTCGCTGTTTTATCACTGTTTATTGTAACATTTTGAGAGTGACCGACTGCCATGTAAAATACTCCAAATCATTGTTTCATCATTGGCTGCGGAATGTCACGTCAGAGCAAAGATATCACTAGGTTTTGGTAAGCTATTGGTCAGTTTGTAATTCGTAAGGTAAGGTATCATTTTACATATAAGTTAAATAAATAGAACTCGGGTATCGAAAGGGACACCTTCAATTTTGGATCGATAATTGTCAATCTTGTCACGATGTTTATCGATCTTGTCAATGTTGTTTGACTATTCAATCTTTTTGTGCTTATTTAACGTACTATTTCGTTAGTTACGATTTCGTATTCACAAAAACGTTAATGGGTATTTTAGTAATCACCATACAAATACGAGGGAAATTCTTCTTCTACTCCACTTTCTCTCCTTTCGTTACGTCTTCACTATCACCACCGCCACCACCGCGCGCCGTGTCTTCGACGCCGCCGCCGCCAGTGCTTCCAGCTCGCCAGCGTCGCCACAGTCTCTCGACTGACAAATGGCCGCCCCGTTCTCCGCACCGGCGCTACCAATTAAAGTTTATTATTGAATTATCTATCATGCCCCCTCTCGCCTCTCGGCGGTGGAGGCAGCCCACTGCGTATGGAGGACTCGTTACGATGCTCTGACTCCTCCCTTCCTGCGCCCACCGCCTCGCCATTCGCCTCTCGATCCCGCCCGATCGCGTCGAATACGTCTTTTACTAACTCAGAGTGACTCCCACAGCCGGTATTTTCATGTCGTAAGTTTTAATTGTACGTTGCAAGTTCATAATAAAGATAATTTTTTCACATATGAGAGTGTCAGGGATTGTTCATTTTCGGCCCCAGAATGTTTCATGAAAAAGTATGGATTAAAATATTGTTTCAATTTGTGTTTCTTTACGAAAGTAAGGTATATATAATCAATACGATGAATAAAGGATTTCGATTCCTGAATAAAGGATCAGATACTGATTCCAATAAATACTGGAAAGAGAGTATAGTAATTTCACCAATCTACGAAGTTGCATTGAAACCAACAAAAGCAAGTGTATTTTTTAGAATTCTTCCGGAATATGCTAGAGGGAATGGACTAAGAATTTGTGCAATCGATTCCTCTTGTCAAGAGAAATCGAATGAGTTATTGATCATTTCTGCAGATGCCGTAAGTCATCCAAAATGCATCTTAACTGCTTAAAAAACTTAAAAACACATTTTTAGAGAAATAACTTAAAATATTCTAGATGGATCCTCCCCCAAAAAGTTCCTCACCAGGACACCAAGATGCGTGGAATGACACCTCATTTGTCTCGATTGGTACACCGGAAGTGATCTGACCGTGAGTGACGGACGGACGCAAGCTATCCGATTACTGTTCGAAGGGCATATGACCATTGGTGGGGATTCGGCACGTACCAAAATGGTACAAACTGCACGATACATAATTCAATTTATACGGTATTTTATTTTGCAATATCGTTAATTTATGTGCTAGGAAGCTTTGAGCAAAAGTATTTCGAAAGGTTAAAATTTTTAACAGTTTGTGTTTTTATCTAGAATTTTTTGTACAATAGTTTTGAAATAATAGAGTAATTTTGCCCAAACTCTAGCGTTAATGTGAAAGTAATGATGTATTTTAATATTTATTATGTAATTAGATGAACCCCTGAGAAAACATTGCACAAAAGAAAGAACTAGAAAAATTACAATGGAAAAGTACAGCAAATGCACTGCAAGCAAATCACACACACACACACACACACACACACACACACACACACACACACTCACATTCATATTTGTATTTAACACTTATATGGAAATAACGGTCTGACAGGCACCAAGTGAAATTGGTTTATTCAATAATGGGTGATATGAGTGGGCGAGAGCGTTGACAGTCATAGTGACTTCCTCCCTGACCCTCTTCTATCACTCGACCGAGTTTTGTTTAATTCTGTTAAAGCGGTCGGCATTTAAGGGGCATTTGTGGATATCTTGGGGGTCTGTTTTTCTATTCCGTATTTTTTGTAGCGGTATGCGAGACCGTTTGTTTCTCTTAGTAGTGGTCTGTGAGACGAATGTTTCCATAAACGCTCTTGGGCGATTAACTCAAATATTTATTTAATATTTTACTCTCAAAATATTGTAATGGATCGTCCAATTCCTTCGAACCATCCCAGCTCAAGAAGAGAAAAAATTAGAACCCTACTGCTGCTATGCTTAGTGCATCCAAACCTATTGAAGGGTCTAACTGCAATGTCCCTTTAGACAATGGATTTAATTTTGCAGAAGTTATTGTTGAACTGATGAAGAGAAAATTAACTTGTTAGGACAGTATAACAGGAAAAAAATATTCCTGATGAATTCCTTGCTAGTCCACAAAGACCAATTGGATCACAACAGTTTCAATGTCTTTTAAAAATTTCGATATTTTTCAACAATTTCAATATTTTTCATTTATTTTCATGATTTTGTAATATAAAATATGTTTTAGAATACTCCAAAGAAATAGAAGAATTAATTGAAACAGGTCTATAATTTATTTTACCTTTACATCCCACATTCGACGCCCAATAACAAATGGCAAACGATGGCAGACAGAAGTTTATTCTGTAAATTTAGATGTTAAAATTTATAATTTAACGTGTTAGATAGCAGTAAGATAGTACACCAATCCAGTTTACGAACATAAAATAAGTTATTGTAGTACACACAAAATACGATCCTCAATTATGTAGGCACAATGGACAAATTACACTCGTGGAGAATTGCAAAACATTTGTTGCATATTGTAATTACTGAGGATATTGCAATGAACGTCAGTATTTGCTACGGATTGACCAGGTTATCCTTAATTGTAAATAGACAAATAAGATTTCTACGATTGAATTTCTGCTCTTCACAAAAATGGATTTTTTTTTCTTTGAATATGTAGAGTGGTTTCTAGTTTACATCATTTATTTAGATTTTTGTGACAAATGTACAGATGTCGAGTTTCAAAGCATGACCGACAAAGGTGACTCAGAGTACCTACTGCTGTCACTGCAGTACCTCTAACCAGGAGATCCTAGGGTTCCAGTCCCGACACTGTCAGGATTTTTGACGCTGGCTAGAGAACTATGTCAAATTAAGCTGCTGTCTGGAGGAGAATTCTAGCGACCGGCTGCTCTGATCGGTAGTTTTCCGTGGTTTCTCCGATCAACTTAAGGCGAATGCCAGAACAGTACCCTAACGGGTCACGGACCGCGCGCGATCCTTCTTCCTCTTCTTCATCCTTTACTTACACGTACACTTGCTTGCGCTACAATTGTCCGGAGACCAGTTCGGAGCTTACTGCTTGTCCCAGCTGGGGCGATGCCAGGATGGTGGGAGATACCTGCTTAGAGAAAATCCTAGCAAGCGGACGTAGACCAGTACCGAATCTCGCCTCCTCCTGCGATACCCATGATACCCCTTTCCCCATGATTGCACAGATGTTCGGCAGGTACGAGAAATCTCCTTTAAGCGTCAGAACGTGACCAACAGAACATCTGTGCATAAGAAGTTGCCTAAAATCAGGGGGTCACATGTTATATGAAATATCCGTTTAATGAAATTCCCCATTTCATATTTATTGGCGAAAGTGGTCAAGATTGACATCTTTACAGGTTCTAGAAGTTTATATAATTTAATCTGAGACTCTTGTATAGTTTACTCATAAAAGAGAAGTTTCAAAACTCGGTTATTTTAATATCATCTAAAAGCATTCTGAGGAGACTAAAATAAATTAACTGTCAAATGATTTTGAGACAATTTTATTGGACAATTAAGACCCTTCTACATAAATAAAATGTTTGTTCAAAAAACTGATATTTTATAAAGCGCGTCTAGATTATATAACTACCAATTCAATTAATTTTACGATTTTTGCCGGTTTGCCGCCCAATCTTTGGAACAGCTACCCTGCTTTCGCTAGGTCACTGAAAATTATAGTTCTTCGGGTATTGGACCACTATTTTCAAATCGTTATTTTCTATTTTTTAATTAAAATTTTGTTTTTAATTAATTTTCTTATCAAATATAAATAAATAAAATTATTAACAAATCCACACTCTTATTCTATTTTATTTAAATTTTGGACATGTAACTTTTAAAACAAGAGAAAAGTGGCTGCCTCATGAGAATTTGTGAAATACACCTTAAATATTTAATTACGAACTGTTTCTGATTTTTGTGAAAATTTCGTAAACAGTAAAAAATCCATTAAGGTAAATGGAACGTTTATAAAAGACTATACAATTTTTGACTGAATACATTTTCATTCTTTTCAATAGTGCAATTAGGTTTTGAGTAAGAAAGTCAAAATTGTTACTGTAAGTTTGGCGGGAGTGCGCAACAATGCATCTCTGTGAAGTCATAGGCTTCCTTTGCCAGAGTCGTGCGACTACTCTTGGCTGTCCGGGTGACGCCGCGTCGAAAGCTTTGATGCCGAGTTTCAACCATCTTGTCGTGGTCTTCCTCAGGACTAGTCTGAGAATACAACAAGATGGTCGGCATTACAGCCTTCGACGCAGTGTAACCCGGACAGCCAGGATCACCCGCAAACGCATCTAATTACGTCAATCTTGGCAACGGGCGTATAAACGACAGGCTAAGGCAGCAACGGGTAGAAATCACAGAAAGGAGCAAGGGCAGAGCAGGGTGAAGAAGGAGACAGTGGATGTGGGACGAGGCAGTGAGTGGAGTGTGGGACGTGGCAGAGAGTGGAGTGGGACGAGGCAGGATGAGAACAGATGTGTGCGAAAGAGATATGGCCGCGAAGCCAGGCCGGGGAAGGGATGGGTAGTAGGGCTGGATACACCGTACACACAAATAATTTCGTTTCCTGTTGGAAGGATGATTGTGGTTAGTAAATACCTGAGCAGCGCAGGATACTTCAACTAATCAGGAAAAAATTGTGAACCTATGCAATCTTATTGAATTTCGTGTTCGAATGATGTAGCCCCTACAATATTGCTCTGTAGGCTTTACTCATAACCGAAATTGTGATCCTACATTCTTAAATATACACATTTTTGTTTTATAGAATAAATGCATTCAGCATGCGTTTTATGCCTTTGGTACAAAGGATCCCCTCAAACGGGAGGTCCCATGGTAATTGCGGAGCAATATTAATAGTATTAAGGTTCATTCAAGCAAAATTAATAACAGAAATTCCTCGCATTTTTTAGAACAAAGCAAACCGACAGAGTTCATTTGTTAGCATGTGATTGGATTTTCTACTAATGACGAATGTAAATGAATGTAGAACCGGTGAACGCGTACTAAAATTGAGCATCCCCGCGTGATCCGGACAAATTGACGTGTATTAAGAGTATCGACTTTTCTATTGTACTTGTTATTGCGCTCGCCGTGTTCTCGCTGTGAAAAGTGGCGGCAGACTTGTAACGCTCGTTTTTCAATGGAATTATCGCTAATAGGTAGAGAAACCGGAATAGCGAAAGCTGATGAAGTGACGACTGTGGGTCGGGGGAAGGGCTGCGGAAGTAACCGGGCGGGCTAGGTGCGTCGATTAGGTGGTGTTGATCGTTGAAACGTAATTTGCTGGAATGCCTTAAGGGAGTGACGCAATCAGGATTTTTGTCGGGGGAGGAACATCTGCACAATAGAGCTGATTTGATGTTTACTTAACAAGAATTTTAAAAATGTTGCTAATTTTAAAATTTAATTTTATTTGTCAATTTTTATTTATCTATTTCATATTCATTTGAGATTTTCAATAATGTTCCTTAAAATAAAAAAAACAAACATTAAAACTATATTTTTGAATACGTGTCGTCGGCTTTGGGAGGGGGGGGCAGTAAGCCACTGCATAACGAGCGTCCAAGAAGGAAATACAGAAACGTTAAACAGCATTTAAACGTGCGTACAATACCGAAAATAAAACATGGTAGTAATCATGCAATTGGAAGATGGGTTTCATGCACTGGCTTTAAAATATCAAAGCACTTATTTGCTTATTGTGTTGGCGCTCAAGAGACGTGATACGTCCTCAAAATCGTCATTATTGAGAAGAAGTATGTTTAGAAAATAGACTTATTTTACTTGAAAACTTGAAAGAGTTCACTAGACAGCTGGTATATACGTAGAGCAAAACACTGCCATTGCCCGCGAAATAGTTATTTATAGTTAGTTAATTTTACTTTCTCGCTACCGCTTACGCAGTCGAGAGAAAGTTTATGTAATGCTGCGCGGTGAATTTTCGGCAGAAAACTCTTATTACAGGGTCCAGGTAACGAAAAAGTGGATAAATCCAGTTGCTAAATTTGGAAAATAATCCTCAGTGGTGTAGGCAGAATCCATGTTTTGTTGAGCCTTGATACCGAAAATTCTTTCTGTCTGTCCGTCCACCTGTCTATCTATCCGTCCTTCCGTCCGTGAACCACTCTAGCGGCTAAACCGTTCGGTAGATTTTCTCCAAAATTGATATTCCCAATCAATCTGGCTGATGTCTAGGCCTCCTAAATTTGAAAAAAAATTACTTGTATTTTAATTTTGAGGGTTGCTTTGCTGGAAGTCCCTGGACATTTTCCAAATTTTCAAAAAAATGGCTCCATCGCTTTTCATTACATTTTGTTGTTGTGTGAAATTTTGTGTGAAGCGCGTTTAAGAGAATGGTGCAGGTCTCACTTTCGTTGAAAACTCTGATTTTTCGAAATTTGCTTCTTTCTACTACTACGATTATAACATAGAGACCTTACTTATATCTGTTCCTTAAAGATAGATTTTGACATAAAGTCATGCGCAATTTTGTCGAAAATTTTAGTACTTCTCACTAATTTTGCGCGAAAATGAGCGGAAGCGGGCGAGAAAGTACGTGCTGATCAGCACATCTAGTTTTATTTACTTATCGCATTTGTTTTCCAAGAGTTAAGATAATTCACTGTCTTGACATGTTTACTCGAATGGATATTGAAAGTTTGATTAATGAAGGTAGGGGGTTAATTAATATGATTCTTATAAAAGAACGAGGAAATTATGTTTGTAATTGAAATTCTTTACGTACCTCTTAATGGAAAACAATGATGAGACCACAAAAATATAAGTGAAACAAAAAGACAATTGTAATTTTAAAAATTATATTTATTTTATTCGTATGTGAATCACTTTCCCATGTCTTATTTGGTAGCGATTTTGGACATGTCTTGGCATTGTGCGTTTGGAAAATATGTAACAATTTGGCAATGAAATAAAAATTGTGAGTTCTTAATTTATAAGAAAATAGTAATAATACATATTACATACAGTCATTTTTAACATGAAAAAATAACTTTTAATATAAATAATTTCATATAGTGTCTCTTTTCGGAATTAAGCTTCTTAATTTTCTGTCGTTCACTGTACAGAGAATATATTTATTGTGTGAGAGATCCGACACCTGCTGTAAACATTTGATCTGTGCATTCACCTAAGAGAATTGTTAAACGGCGAGCAAAACACGGAACAAAATTAACAAATTAACAACAGAATTAACAAATTATTTAAATTTGAAAGAAATATATCAATTTTAAAAATAGAGAAAATATTTATTTTAAAGGAAGAATATATATAAATGTAGTACAACTCTTGACACTGTAGTATTTCAAACTCGGTGATTGCCTGCTTTTGTCTAAACGATTTATTTCCAGAATTCAGACATTCGCGACAGTAACATAATGTCGCTAACACGGTAATGAGAGAAGACAAATTGGGCGATATAAATTACATGATGTAATCAAATATACGTGAATTACTTCCATCAACTCTGACAGATGACGGCGTAAAATGATAGCAGTGTCATCCATATCACAAATGGTGCGAATACCACACGAATTGTGACAAGGTTAAGTGAGCATTTTGTTTGCTTTAGTCCTCTTAAAATATCAGTAGTTATGCTTTCGCCATGAATTGTTAACACTTGCTTTTAAATTGGAGAAATCGGAATCATAAAAGCAATTTGATTACTTCACCTTATGTTTTATTCGTATTGGCATGAAATATCACAAATTTGATGTATAAATAATACGCATACTAAAAAAAAATTACTTCTAAATTTTGTGGCCTGATATTTTGTTTGAACGTTGATGCACAATTACTGGACTTATTGAAAGATTCCTGCAAGGTAAAATTTTAACAAGAAATAAAGTTATTCAGTAAACCGTTTGTAATAGATCTCTGTATTGGTAAGAGAGAAAATGATCAGAATGAAAAAAATGTGATTTCAATTCGACATTTCATAAGTTCAAAATTTAAATTTCTGTTATGGGACACATTATTATGATTTACTACCCTACACTATACATATTAGTAATGTACACTTTATAAAATATATTATTGCGCAGTATCAAATTATAATTCGTTTGTTTTATATTTATTAATTTCTGTGAAGTTCTATGTTAGTAGAAAATCGACTTTTTCTTACATACAGTTTATGGTATTTCTGTCTATTTCCTTTGAATCATAAGAGATCGAGTTATGATGCCTTCTCAAAACGCAGTTTCTTCCAACCCCTTCTTCATCGCTCGCCTTCACCAGCCTCCGCACAGCCCGGAACGAAAGAAAGCGGTCGCTTATTCAGAGGGCGCTGCGCTGAAAACAAGTTCCACGTGCGAGGATTTACTCAAATTGACTTCTGGCGACGGCCGGGCGCGGCGCGGCGCGGCGCGGGGCGACGCGGTGGCGGGGAGCGGCGGCGGCCCGGCGCAGGCGTCCGAAAAGGTATCAGACAACAGAAACTGCGGGACGCCGCATCATGAATTTCACATGGGGGGCGCGGGGGCGGAGGCGGAGATAACCGCCACGAGGCGCATCCAGCCGGAAAGAGCCCATCCACCCCTCCCTTAGACGCTTTCGTTCATCCACCCACTGTCCACACGGCCAACCGCCAACCCACCTACTCGCCCTCCCGCACGCCAGGCCCCCGCCATTCAAGTTTTTTTTGACAGATTCCGAACAGTGAGTCTGAATTGTCATGAAAGGGAGTCATATTTCTATGATATATCTTCTCTCCGGCCAGTTACACAGCGTCACATTTGGTTGCTGTGAGATAATGTTTAAAAAAGTACGCTTGGTGCACAAGAGAGATACGAAAATAATTTATCTACAAATGAAAATCTTCAACAATATGGTTTTCATTTTTTCTCACAATTAATTACACAAAGCACCTGGAATATTCAAAATTTTCAAGGCTATAAATTATCAGCAGGCAAAAATTCTCCCTAACAAACGTCTTATTGCAGTGTAAAGAACAACGCTTCACGTGACTTCACTGATGGGAAAAACGTAGATTTTTCGGCATCTTTACACTAGACTTTGTTGATTTATTACATCAATAAATCTGGTAAAGGGAATGACATAAGTAGGGAAAAGAGGCGAAATAAGATATCTTTGCTGCCAAGTACAAAGATTGTATTATCACTTCTTTTCTGGGCCTCACAAAAAAATGAACAACGTGCTCAGGTCTCATTTTTCAACTTTTTGCTTTAAAATAACATTATTTATTCTAGTGTTCAATGTATATAAAAGCACTTCTGACTCTTCTACAGAAAGGTCTTCAAGGAATTTCCTCTGTCAGTAATTCAGAATTTTGCTTTCGTGGTTAAATAGAATCTCTTACCTGTTAAGGGTATTTTATTTACCATGAAAATTGGGATTTGTATAGGTTTCTGTTTGTAAAAATGTCTTTGCCTCTCTCTTTAATGTTATTAATGACATACAGTCAAGAATAAGTATTCCTTTCAAATATTTGTTAAATTTGTGGCATTGATTTGATCAATGTCATGACGAGTAGACACAGATGTTTTCAAAATCGTAGGATAGACGATGAAAGAATTAATTACCTTTGAAAAATCATTTTAACTCTTTTTTTATTGATTCGACTCCCTTAAAAACGAGTGGGCATTTTCATATTCCTATTTCATAAAAATCCACAACTCTGTGTTCTTATCTTAATTTTCGTACGTTTATGACATCTCAGTGCTAAGAATATTAATTACAATAGGCAAATAATACTACTAAAATAATAAAGTTGTGTTCAACGTTTCAGGTAATATGTATATTAAGACCTCGTCAGTAATTCTAATTTCTGCTTTCAAACTTTTGAGCTTGAGACAGTTTTCTTGAATTTGACTTGCAACGACTTTGAAGATCGATGTGTTGATTCCAACGAAACGCCAAAAAAAACCAAAAACTTTCATTTGACAAAAGTAAATTATCTTAGAATCACTTGAACGTATGCACTCACAGTTTTGGGGAAATGCTGCAACTTCAAAACTAATATGTGTAGGTGGCTTGATATTGATTCGTGCGCCCAGAAAGCAAAGTCCGAGCGAACAAGGGATATTTAGAGACGTCTTCCGGTGTGAGACCCGAGTCAACACCTCGTGATCGCCTCAGATCCCAGTGGGCCTCGCTTGAGCTGGCGAGGGCGGGGGCGAGGGCGAGGGCGAGGGCGAGGATTAGGGAGGAGAATGAGAGGGAGGGGAGGAGAGTGGTCGGTGACGGCGCGGGGGGGGTGAGAGTGGCGGTCCCCTAGTGGGCGACGGAGCAGTCGCTCTGCTCCGGAGCCTATGATTATTCAGCGTGATGAGTTAGAATAAAGGCCATAGAGTGGGCGCTGATCTCGGCTAGTTGGTTGCAGAGACGGTGATCAGCGAGAGGAAGGCACGGACCATATCAACGCGTCATTGTCGTCAACAAAAAATTTGAAATTTCTCCATTATAAGTCGTGCGTATTACGGTGGCCTGGTTGTTCGTAGACTATTTTTTAGAACTTCGCAGCCTTCTAAAGATGTATTGACTTACCAAAATCACAATGTTATGTGGTGTGTAATTCAAAAACATTGAACTGCCTAGCGTCTTCTTCTTCTTCTTCTTCTTCTTCTTCTTCTTCTTCTTCTTCTTCTTCAGAAAAAAAGGAAAATTGAGTGTTGTGTTGGGGTTCTTGAGCCAGCTGTGATACCTAAAAATGTCCGATCGTTACTTCTCTTTATTTGATTTTCCTATTGCCGTTTCCTTGCTGCATACTATACATTCGCTAATTTAAAATGTCTTGTGATTTCTGAAAGAAGAACTATCGATGTCGTGTCTCAAAAGTAAAAGAAGCAGTTAAAGTACAAGAAAAAGTAATTAAAAGTAAAAGAGTCAAGCAACTACTGTCGTAAGAAGTATTTCAAGAGTCATTTACTTGGCTCTAGTGTTTTAGATTTTGTAGAGTACTGTCATTCAGAAACCAAAGTAGGTACTTGGAGCGAGAACATCTGCCATACAGACGCTTTATTCTGCGTTTTCTTTGCTTTCTCTACAAAGACCGATAAAAATATCCTGTATACAATTTCGCATATCCTGTAAAATGTCCATTGTATACGATTTCTTTGAATCGCTGAATCACATCGCATCGACGAATATATGAAATCATCTTCTGATATATATTATGCATATGTTACGGCATGATCTTAGAATTTTCAACACTTTTGGAGAATCTCAAAGACGATGGACAAAACATCATGCTTGATTTTATTTTCACAACATTTCCTTGTATTTTCTATTTTGTAATCTTTGCGGTTGCATCTTTATTTGAGACTCGTATTGCAGATGACTTTGCCCCCCTCTAAAAAAACATGAACTAGGTCAAAAAAAGATATGCTAGCTAAATAACTAGGTCGAATTAAGCCTCTCTCTGGAGGAGAATTCTATCGGCTGACTGCTCTGATCGGTAGTTTTCCGTGGTTTCTACTGTCCGGAACCTAACAAACGGGCCGTGGATCGCGCGCGATCATCTTTCTTGTCATATCCTTATCTCTTACATACATCTTACATACACTACATTACTCCCCAGATCGGGAGAGCAGTCGAGAACTTAGAACTTGATCCGGCTGGGGCGGTGCCCTTCTGGTGGGAGATATCTGGATGGGGAAAACCTTGCTAGCCAAAGTGTAGGTCGGCGGCAGATGCCGCCATCCAGTAGGGGGAAGAACCCCGCCACTTCTCACGACAAAAATCATGCCCCACACTTACGGGAATAACGATGAGCATTTTTGATGCGCTTGGAAACTATAATTAATCAATCAAGCCATTCGAATTTGACCTAGAGTTTGAAACCATTTTCATTTTGAAAACAATATTAAAGTGGCGTATTGTGCGTCCACGTATTAATTATTGCTACATCAATAATAATTATTCAGCGGCGTTTGATTAAGATCCGAAACATGTTTTAATCTCGTGCAGTCAATCTTTTTGTGGGAAATTATGTCCAATGAATCTCGAAATTTCGTTTATAGCCACGTTAGTTCTTCTAATATCTCGTAACTTTCTCGGTGGAGCCAGACTGTCTTCCCATAACTGCGGACAATCACCCCTCACTCTTTCTCGCTACATCTGTTCTCGCCTCGTCTTAGCTCGCCTCCCCGGCCAGCCAATCCACCAGCCAGCCCCTTCCCCCCCCCTCGCCGGCGCGGCGCCCTCGCCCCGCCGCCGCCTCCGTCGCCGCCACAGCAACAGAACAATCTGCGCGGAGATTTATGAGGTGCTAAAAGTCACCGCGCTCCTGATCGCGTGACGGCACCCGCTGAGGGCGCGGGCGGAGGGTGGCTGTGAAGGCGAAGGCGGGGCAGGTGCAGCGGCGGATGGCGAAGGCAGGGAAATGGTGGAGGAGGAGGTGGTGACGACGTAGGTAGCGGGGAGGAGGTGAGGGCGAGGGCACGGGAGGAGGAGTAGTGGAGACGGAGGTAGTGGAAGAGAAGGCGGCGGGGACTACGGCGTAGGCGGCAAAGGCAACGAAGGCGAAGGTGAAAGTGACGAAGGCGAGGGCAGCGGAGATGGAGGAGAAGGTATTTCCGGCGTAGGAAAGCAGGAAGAGGAGGTGGTGGCGAAGGCAGCGGAGAAGGTGGAGGTGGAGGCGATGGCAACGGGGGAGGACTTGGTGGAGGCGAATGCGAAGGGGCTATGGCGAAAGGTTGCAAAGGAGAAGGTGATGGAGGGGAAGTTATGGAGCCAAAAGGGGTGGAGGCAGAGAGCAGATGGCGGCGAGAAAGTGTTGGACGCACGATTGCAGAAGCGAGGGGAGGGGAAGTGAAGGCGATGGAGACAAAGGTGAAGGCGGAGGAGGCGAAGGCGACGATGGCATCGAAGATAAAGGCGACAAAAAACCAAGGCGACGAAGGCGAAAGCAATGAAGGCAAAGGTGAAGGTCGCAAAGGCATCAAGGACGCAGACGGCAGAGATGAAGGCGAAGGGGTTGAGGAGAAGGCAGCGCAGATGATGGAGGCGCAGGCGGTGGAATGGAAGGGCGGTGGCAGAGGAGAGAGGCGGAATCTAAGGCGACGGAGGAGAGAGGGCGCGGATTCGAGAGGCTTGTGGATGCGAAGCAGGCGAAGGAAACAGGATGGCAGAGGAGAAGCCGTCGGAAGACAAACTAGCGAAGACGAAGATGAAGAGGACGAGATGAAGAAATTGTCAATTGCAAGGTGATAGAGGCAATAGCGTCTTAAACAAAGTTTGTAGTGGCGAAGGTGGTGGCGATGGCGAAGTCTGTGGATGTATTGCAAGCAACGTAGGCGCTGAGGCGATGGCGAAGACGATGATGGCAATAGCGCCTACAGTTACGGAGGCGTCGACGCGGAGCCGACGACCGAGCCCCCCCACGAGCCCTTCGTTTCGCCAGCCCTTCTGACCGGGCCTGATTAGGGCTTGCCCTATGGCGGCGCTCGCCGAGGTCAACGCGCCACGCGTGCAATATAGCGTCGTAAAGATAAGAAATGAACGAAGAAAGCCGGACGAGAGCGAAGGGAGAAGAGGAAGGAAAATAAAAGGAACCCGAGTCGGAAAGGGAAAGACAAATGGTGAGTGCAATATCTTAATGGGAAAAAAGACAAAGCTGGAAATAGAAATCATGACATGGGCTTCACATTTTACCAAGTTTAGAGCTGGCGCGACGTCGAACCGCGACCCTTTCATGGCGCTCACTCGCTTCTATTCTCGAGCCTCGTTTCGAAGTGGTGCGATAAGGATAAGGACGGCAGAGAGAAAAGAAGCCGGAAAGGGCAGAAGGAAATAGCGAAACTCAGAAGAGATGCGAGCGTAGGTCAATGGCATTGACATCGAGACCAGAACCCAATCGTCCGCAAACAAGAAACCCCAGACTCTAAAAACACCGGCGGAGACGTGAAATGGAATCGATTTCTGTTGGAACCGAACAAACTCTATATTCATAAAACTGTCTTGTTGACATGAAATTCAAAAGAGTTCGGAGTAAGTCCGGGTAGAATTAAGTAGGTGTCAAGGAATGCATCTATATAAAAAGTAAGCATGCATAAAATAATTTTGTATAGATTTTACAGTAGAGTTTTATCATTTGAGTACTTTTAACTCCACAGCTACTTCAAATTACTAGAATAGGTGAAAGAACAATTATTATGCCTGTTAATTAAAAAGTAGCTATTTTTTCTTATGAAAATGTCTGGAATAAAAAAAAAAGTTTCTGTATTTTATTAGCCATAATATTTCTAATGGTTACTTTTTTATCATGCACAAATATTTCTCCTTTATAAAGGAATTAACGTAAGTGTTGCACGTTATTTGCGTTTTATAAATACGTCAGTAGCTTGCAATTTCAGCTGAACATTAGAATATACTGAAGGTGTTTGGGGAAACAATCTGGGTACGAAAAATATTGAATTGCATATATTATATATGTTTTATATTAAATAATATATTTTATGTTTTATATTATTTATTAGTGTGTTTTCGCAAACGATACTGCACAAAATCTTCTTATTTCGCTAGTAATCATTTTAGAATGCACATTTCTCTTTCCCCGTTCATTTCAATGTAATATATTCTTCTCCTAGTAAAATCTCATTATAAATTTTACTTTACCTCGGTAGAAATTTAATCTATTTGTTTCAGGAATTCATTAAATGCGAGAAAGACTAAATGGCACTGCAAAATATTTCACCCAGCTACTAATTCGTGAGTTGAAATCTGCAGATTAAATACAAGTGATGGGCTCGCCCGCCAAAGCAGCGTTAACGGGCGGGTCAAAATGGTACAAAATGTCCGCAATTGCTCCAGATTCGCTTAACGACACGCGCGTGAACTGTATTGCGGTCTGTATTTTAATTTATGTGCGCTGCACTCCATAAATCCAAGCGTAAAGAGGACGGAGCAATAGCCACGCCGGAATAATGTGTGTTTATTGCATGTCTCGCGCTATCTATAAATTCTCGCGGGACACTATCGGGTCAACTTCCTGCACTCGACCCCCATCCCCCGCGGCAAGGGACGAAGGCTCCTCGTTGTTTTAAAATGCATCGTGCACTCCGGGCGCTCTTGAAGCTAACAGCGCCGCCGCCGCCGCGGGCGAAGCTAACCATGAACTGCCCGCTCCTGCGCTCCCGCGCGTACATCAAAGGCGGAGGCGGACGGCGAGCGCTCCGCGGCGGCGAAAGACACTCGCGGAGGAAGAGGGGACGGCGGAGGAGGCCAAGACGGAGAGGAGGAGGTGCATCACTTGGATACGGTGGAGGTTCGCGTGGATACGGTGATGGTTCGATCAATGCTTCAAAGCCTTGAACAGCTAAATAATAGATCACTGTATTACCACGCCATCATCACAAAAATGGCAAGAAGGTTTGTTTATTGGTTAATTTAAATATCGTGATATATGATACATTTGATGGATCATTTAACTGTACTAATCGCTGATAAAATGAGGTGGAGGATGATTGTCGAGAGAAAGCAACAACTTTGGGAAGAAATACATCGACTTCAGTTAATTCAGGATTGAATAATGTGGAGACAAGAGAACTGACCAAAACCCAGCTATAGAGGAGTAGGAGGAGGGAGAAGGAGCAACAGGCCTAGGAAACAGTGAATGAGGAACGTCAAGAGAAACAAACATCAACGTCGAAAAGGATGCGGAGGGGTAGGAGGCACGAGATTAGGGAAGGTGGAACTATATCACGTGGAGACGTTGGAGGAAAACAGACGACGAACAATTTTGGAAATATATACGTTGAATCTAGTTAATTCAATATAAATGGGGTGGGGACAAGAAGACTGGCCTAGGACTTGCGATGGAGAAGAAGGAGATGGAATTACTGAGATAGGAAAACAGTGAATGAAGAGATTCAAGAGAAAGAAACATATAGCGTGGAGATGGGAGCGTAAGAAATAGGAAGGAGAGATGGAGAAGATTGGAATTATAGAACTTAGAGATGGTTGAGGAAGACCTTTGTTGGAAACCGACAACCAATCACTTTGAGACGATTGAGAAAAAATATGATCTTTTTATACAGTTGAATATTGTTATTTAAATATTTGATAACTTGAAGTAGAGGTGAAATTAAAGACTCAGGAAATGCTAAAGGAAGACATTTGAGACGAACAAAGAAATACAATGGATCTAAGATGGACAATTGACCTGATTCAACGGAGTATTATTTGAAGAAGTAAAGATAAGTCGCTGACAATGAAAATGCAGGGACTGAGACTAGGGAATAAATGGAGGAAGACAGTTGAGAGAAACAAATGGGGGATGGGGATATAAAATTATCAAGCTTGAGGGTTAAATATTTACAAAATATCTAATGGAGGGCCACAGCACTGATACATGATTTCTGGCATTGCGTAAATAAAAGAGAAATATGAAAAAAATGTTACAGAGAGGGTTACATACCAACATTGAGTTTTCTTCATCAACTTTTTTGTGCGAATTGGGAGTTAATGTAATCTTAACACTATTTTTGCCAGAAAAGAGTTTCGTCTATTTATCCTGAAAGGAGCGACACACTTCAGTAATAGCTATTTGCTAGATGGAATGTTCAGCCACTGAACTGTTTCAGAACACAACTACTATACTTACCACAGTATCACAGACTTTGCTAAACTCACCCTTCAAAAATGCTCTACCTCCTTCAATTCTGACTTGGGCTGAAATTTGGCTGAATCAGATCTCCGCTGGTTTTCTTTGATTGAGCATAATGTAAAACATCGCATTCGCCCAGCTGCCTGAGGTCCCTCATTAATTGACGCCTTCCTGCGTGGTTGTTGTATTGGATGTGTCATTGTCAACATTGCATTCAAACCGACACACGAATACATCCTGACCAGGAGCGTACTATGCTTTAGAGATCTCATTAGTCCTCTCAAATTTTCCAATGCCAATACATCACTTTGGTATTGATACTAGGATCTTGGTGATTTAGTAGCATCACTGCCGATATAAGTAAAACCGACATTTATTAATAGGATTTCTAAAACCTAAAGAATAGAGTAGCGTTTTGAAAAATAAAGAAATCCACAGGCACTCGACATAGGAGGTTGTGATGCTTCGATCAATGCTTCAAAGACTTAATAATAGATCAGCTAAATAATAGATCACTATAGTACCAGGCATCATCACAAAAATGGCAAGAAGGTTTGCTCATAGGTTAATTTAAATATTATCATGATATATGATACATTTGATGGATCATTTAACTGTACTAATCGCTGATTAAAATGAGAAGTTATTTTCGTAAATGTTTTATGCGTGTCTCATCATAGCAACGTGGGGGTATAAAAGAGTCGGACATGACTGTGTTGCAAACAAGTCTGCCTTTGGGTCGCTCGCTTTTACTTAGCAAGTCGGCTGAGAGGCCATTTGTCTCATGAAATTGCAAGTGCTCATTTTCGCTTTGTCTTATTTCGTTTGCTGGAGACTATTGCACGTCACCGTGCGTCTACAGTTGCCGTAAATGGATCGTCGAAGCAAATAATATCTCAGCGGACATGCCAATAAACATTCAAGGTGGGGGGGACTTGTAATTGTCGAGACAATACCCCGGGGTATGGTATTTTTCCGTTCTCTTGTACAAATAGTGATTTAATTGCGGTCTCATTCTTTATCGATTCCGATTTTCTGAGATTGGCCAATGAAGCGAAAAAACAGGGGGGGGTATTATATTTCGTATGACCAATGAGATCAGCATATTTTAATTGAATAAGAAGTACTTTTGCATAAAATACGTTGGAAATCATGCATAGAAACAGGATCAAGAATGTTATTAATCGCTTAGGCTGAACGTCGGAGCCTCGTTTTCAAATTGGCAACGCGCAACGAAGCGTCAATTTGCCTTAAAAGTTTGAGATTAGAAATACGACGCCATTCCGTTTGCGGGCGCGTGCTGTCGTTGCCAAGTTCTCACAGAAGAGAGTCGATCCTTCACATTCGTTAAATAAAGGGAAAGAACTATTAAAGACAATACAAATCCGAAAATTATCATTGTGATGGGACCTTCGAAGAATACTGTTTTTATTTAATTACCAACCAGTAATTCTTGTGAAACGTGCACTTGCGCGAGCGGGGCTCGCGAGTCCCCACGAACACAGAGGATTCAGAGTTTCGTGCTATCGAGAATCAATACAAAGATGAAAATATAAGATAAGCAATAGAAAGATGAAAATTGACATTCACATAAGAAATTCGCATATTATTATATATAATCATTCATAACATAAACTATTCAAATAATGTTCACATCTTTTTTCACACACAGTCAATAGTGGGCGGACCATTGGCGGACGAGTGTGATAGAGCGGGTCTCAGAGGAGCTCTCAAGAGCTTCAGGAAGTGTTCCTTCGCGGCGATGACCGTGATGAGTAAAGCTCGCGTGCCATCAGAGAGCGTAGCGTGATTGAGGGTTCGTGCAGTAAATGTCGTCCCGCTAATTTGTACAAAACAAGACAACTCTCTCTAGAAAGATGATAATGATGCGCTCTAGACCTCGGAGATGTGGTTCCTTCTAACGATACCTAGATAGTCGTTGACTAGTTCGTTTTCATGTCACATTATGTTACGCATGTCTTCAAAATAACATTCAATAGAGAAGTATCTTCCGTACATAGGTGTCTGTAGGTGCCTGTTAAAATAGGGTTTATTGACTTAAACTGAAGTTAATATAGGTCATTAATAACCACTCAATCAAGGATATGAAATTACTAGAAGCATAAATC
Source organism: Acheta domesticus (assembly GCA_031308135.1). NCBI lineage: Eukaryota > Metazoa > Arthropoda > Insecta > Orthoptera > Gryllidae > Acheta > Acheta domesticus. Next base: position 125,535,081 of record JAHLJT010002406.1, on the reverse strand, counting down.
AAATCTAATTGTGCTTATTACTATTAAATGAAATATGTTCTCTTTTTTATTTTTACTTTCCCGTATACGTATGTATATACGGAGTAACATACCCAGTATAGGGAAGGTTATGTAATGCTGCGCGAAAAAACAGCGGATTTTGGACAGAAAAAAATTCATTGCCGGGCCCTGATAAAGAACTAGTAGTGCTACAGAATGGCACATTCCCTTATTAGCTTTCTAGAAAAGTACTCATTATGGAGAACAAATTTTATTTGAAGGAAAAATCTCTATCTTTCATTTTGTAGTTGAAGGAAGAGTACGAAAAAAATTGAAACTTTAGCAATTTTCAAAAACTCAGAGTTAACCGTGAAATTAGGACCTACGCCACCTTAACAAGTGTATTTTACTCTACTCTTACACGAAATTTAAAGAAAAAAATTGTAGCTGTTTTTTTTGGAGAAAATTTTCAAACTGTCCGGGGTGTGTGTATGTGTGATGTAAAGTACCCCCCAAATTTTGGAGAAAGTTTTTCAAAATCGCGGAGTGGGATCGATATCATATCAATCGGGGAATAATCATTTTGGAAGAAATCCTACTTATGGTTTAGGAGCTAGTGTTTTTTCGCAGACTGACAGACAGGCGGACAGACGGACGGACAGACGGCGGACAGACGTTCTGTTTTCAATTACATTACTTTCCCTATCCTACTTATATTACTCCGTATATACGTATGCATACGGGAAAGTAAAAAGGGCGAGAGTTTTCACACTAGAATTGTAAAAACGCTGTCACCTATTGTACCAGAAGACCAGCTTTAATGATGTAATAAGTATGACGACGCTGTAGTACTACGAGCATTTAGGCATCTGTCGCATTTCAGGTAGGCGAGCTATTAGGCCTCTGTCGCATTTCAGATTCGATTTACTGCAGTCTGATGCAGTTACTTTTCTTCAGCCCCCGTCCTTCGAGTCCTTCCTCGACCTTTGAGAAAAGTCGGTTGGCAATTCCTGAGCGTACTAGGCCATCGCATTCATAATCATAAATATGTTAATAAATATAATATACAACTGAGAATTTAATCATAAATATAATCATAAATGTTATGGAAATGATATTCCTTTTAACAAAAATGTAAATATAAATGGAATACAGTTTTGTCGAACCTTCATGGATTCGATAATGTCTATACCGTATTGCACCCGCCACACAATAAATTGCTCTTTATCTTCCATAATCAATTTCATGGGGAGGAAAGGAGGTATTACCTCTGTCACGCCGTATATTTCTCACTAAATGCAAAAAATATAAGTAAAGTTTTTATTTTGTAGTCTAACTGCGTTAAAGTGAAATGTATGAAGTCAACAATCGTATACTCCGAACTTCCTGAGTTTCAAGAGTAAACTCGTAAGAAGTTGCCAGGAAATATTCATTGGAGACATTCATTCCAAACGCCACCACGAGGCTCCATTACCGCTGACCGGAATCCTAACGTCAGGTGCGCCTAACCAATTTGTTCGGGAGGCTTTTCAACCCCATCCTTCCCTCTCCCTGTTGTGGATTGTCAGATGGACTCGGGTATTTTCGACCGGCCGAAACGAATCCGGCGAATAAAAGCTTTGCGCGGCGGCGCCTCCGCTTTCATTTCCGCCTCGACTGCCAGGCGGAGCTGCACCAGCTTTGCTGAGCGCGTTGCGATAAATCCAGGGGAACCGCTTCGCGACGTAGGCAGCGGCTCGCAGCTGGCGGCGAAGCGGCGGCGGCGGTGCGGCGGGAGTGTCACGGACGGCGCGGCGAGGGAGGGGCGGCGGTGCGGAGGAAGGGGCGGTGAAGGCCGCGGAGGCTAAGGGGGATCGGAGTCGGATGGGGCGGAGCGGCGGGAGATGGAGACGGAAGGGGGCAGAGGCGGAGACGGAAGGGGCGTCGGAGGTGTACGCGAGTGGGAGGGGAGGCGGCGGGGGATGGGAGGATGGGGGTTGGAGAAGATGTTAAGATTCGCGATGACGGCAGGGATTGCGGAAGCAATGGATGTGGTTGTGTCGGCGGGGGGGGGAGGGGATGTGGAGGTTGTGGATGGGACGGATTCAATGGTGACGGAGCGGGGGGATGTGGATGAAGTGGATGCCGGAGATGCGAGAGTGTCGGAGGTGCTGAAGGTAGTAGTGGGTGGAACAAACTGGTGGAGGTGTCGGGTGTATTTAAGATGGGGAGTGGCGGAGTGGTGAAGATATCGGCTGACATGGCGTTGGGATGTCAGCGATCGATGTCGGCGGAGAAGCCACGGCAGAACGGAGCTTCAAGTGTCTATGAGAGTGTTTCGGAGGCAGTGTGGGCAGAGTCGGTGAGACCATGGCGCCACTATCAGAGAAGGCAAGGTTAATGATTGAAGGACTATGATGATAGAAGTGGTGCGGGGGCGGAACGCAGTGAACAGTTTCGGACCAAAGTTCGAGCAGTGGCGGCAGACCTTCAGAGACGGAGGCTCGAGTGGTGGAGATGGAGGGGGTTGCAGGTGAAGGGGAGAAGTGTTGCAGAGGCGTAGACGATATTGGCCAACGTGGCCCCTGATCGATGGCTACAGAATTGTACGAGTTGCCGCAATGGAAGTTCAATAGCAGGGCAAAGGAAGATCTGATGGTGGTTACAAGTTACTGGCTTTGGCGATGTCGTAGTGTAGGTGAGGTAGCAGGTGTCGTTGGAGCGGTAATGGAGTGGTAAAGGAGGCGAGGCTGGTGGATAACATTAGAAGAATGGCGGTGAAGCCATTCGTGGGGAGGTGGCATATCAGAGACAGCGATTTCGCAGTAAAACTATTAGAGCGCATAAGACGGATCGACAGGAAAGGGGGTATGTGGAGGAGCAGTGATGTCGTGGTGAAGTGGATGCCGGTGTGCTGTAGAACCGAAGCAATGGTAGCGAATTATAGAAGCAGCTCGAATGCCATGACGATGCCATGGCTGAGATGAGGTGGCGTGCTAGGGGAGCATCTGAGCTAAGATGTTGAGCATCTGCACTGAGAGTTCGCGATTATGAAATGATCTAGAGTGCTGTATAGGAATCGTGGGGACGCCAGTGGACAACTGAGGACGGCTTCCGATCGGAGTGACGGAACAGCAATGTCGGCGTGCCCAAGGGAGGAGGCATGGTGGCGGATCGATGGCGGTGGTGAATGCAGCTTCCGAGGAGAATCACTGGAGCGGAAGATGATGGAGGCTCTAATGGTACTCGCGTAATGTGAAAGTACTGACGAGTGTTAATGTGTTTCAGGGACAACGGCTGTAGACATATTATGAAGTGTGAATTGTTTCTCGAAACATAGGACAAGTAAAGAAGCTGTCCAAGGATCAATCACCAAGCTAACTCACCTTCGTGACCACAAGGGTCACCAAGGATCATTATCCTTGGTGAAGTAATGGTAGCTTGTGGAGAATCTATGGCGGTGGGTGATGGTGGCGATTGTCGGCAAATTCAGTGTTCCAATTCTTGTTATTCCCAATTCACTACAACACCACCCCTACACTTTACAGCCGTGCCGCCCGACACGCGAGGGTGGCAGGTGTTCTGCCTTCGGTTGCCATGCCACCGGGGCGATGAGCGGCTCGCAGTGGGAGTGGCGTGTCCGTGGCAGCGCGGGGTTGCTGCGAACTTAGACCCGGCGTGGCGGTGGCGGCTGTGGCGTCGCCGCGGGCACGCGACCTCATGTCTGATTTGGCGTGCTGTGGCGGTGACAAGTCTCAAAAGCAGATATGACCGTGCCTTCGAGAAAGGGGCCCCTAACCTGTAGAGAGCTCGAACATAGTGAAAGACTGGCGTGATTATATGGCAGAAATGTAGCAAACCCATTGGGTGGATGAAAAAGCTGGCTGAGAAGATGTAACAGTGAGGTAACTGTGGAGTATCTATTGGAACAGATTGACGAGCGTTTCGTTTGAGGACGAGCTGAGATAATATTATGGCTATGTCAAAAGCGACAAATTCAAATATGTGATTAATTTGAAGTGTTCAGTGATCATTATCCTTGAACGAGCTTTCCGTAATCTCCACTGCTCGTCCTTCTTAATTCACCCTCACATTTTACAAGCCGTGCACCAAGCGACTGCGGCAGGTGTCCGCCCTTGTCAGTCGTCGTGCCACCGGAGTGATGAGCGGCGCCCAGCGCGGGTGGCGTGTCTGTGGCGGCGCAGCAGGGCGCTGCGAAGTTAGATCCGGCGCAGCGGTGGCAGTTGTGGCGTCGCCTCGGGCACGCGACCTCGACGTGCAATCGGGGGTGGGGTGGCGGTGACAAAAGTCTCAAGAGCGGTGGAGTGCCAGATATGACCGTACCGTCGAGAATGGGGTTCCTAAATGGTAGAGAGCACGAAAATAGTGAAAGACTGACGGGATTATGGCAGATATGTAGCAAAACAATTAGGTAGGTGAAGAAGTTGATCAAGATGGGGGTAACATACAGGGAGTAGCAGTGGAGAATCTATGTCGCAGTGGGTAATCTCTGACGCTTGCGGAATGATGACGGTGTCAGACAGGCGACGCTGAGACGATATTCCACCGAGTTTTCATAGGTTTTCCAAAAGCAGCAAATTCAAAATTGCAATGGTTTTGGACTGATCAATGATCCTTATACTTGGACGAGTTTTCCTTACTATCCACTGCTCGTCACTCTTAATCCACCCTCGTATTTTACAGCCGTGCAGCCCCCCACGTGACGGTGGCAGGTGTTCCGTCGCTGTCGGTTGCCGTGCCAACGGAGTGATGAGCGGCGCGCAGCGGGGGTGGCGTGTCGGTGGCGGCGCAGCGGGGCGCTGCGAAGTTAGGCCCGGCGCGGCGGTGGCGGTTGTGGCGTCGCCGCGGGCACGCGACCTCGACGCCCGCTCGACCGCTCCGCGCCGCGACGCCCAGCGCCGCGTCGCGCCCGATATAGCCCGAGCGCAATTTGTTACGGCGACAGTCGGCGTGTCGCCGGCGGTGGCACCGCGTCGCGTGGGAGTTGGTGGCGGCCGGCGCGGCGCGACGCGGCGTCTTCGCGACCTCCGAGACGACGCGAGGGTCTCGGGACGCGCGGCGATACAGTGACTGAGCAGGCGACTTCGCGAGGGCATGTTTCTGCAAAGCGAGTTATGTGTTGCCGTCGTTTTGATGAATGCGAGTCAGAGGGAGCTGATGTTACAGTGTTTCAAAATGAAATGGTATTTTTTATCGTTGTGGTATCAATTTGTCAATGTATTTATATTGGACATAACTGCTATAAAATTGACTGTGCTGTTACTACACACATTTGAATTGGAGAGAAAATGATATATGTAGGTATTTTTTTAAATCTGACATAAGATGAATGAGATAATTACCTACATTTTGTTGCTTTGCAATTATGGCACATAATTATGTCTTTTTATACTCAGTAATAGTACTGTTATAGTCATACCAGTGTGATATAAAAGTGTAATTTGAAAGCGAGTTGTAATATATTTTGATAATGCACTATCATTAATGACTCCGATGTGAATCGTTGTTGTATAAGACTCGCGCAATGTCAAACTTAGTCTTAATTTATTTTACTGTTCTACATGCAATTGTCCAAATTGTTCCCAAAAAAATAATGTTCGTCATTTGAATTGCTTTGACTCCTTTTTTCCAGTCTGTATATGTAAATGGATAGCAATAATGAAAATAAATAAGGAACATTTATTTTCAATTACTTGATAAAAATTAAAGTAAAAGACAAAGCAGCGATAAAAATTAAGGCAAATTTTGAATTCGATAGCTCAGGGATTTAGGGACGTGTGGGACAGGAAGGAAGGTGGAAAGTCTACGGGTTCGAGTCTGAGTAGTTGGTGATTGGTGTTGCAGACTATTAATTTATATCTTATTCAACATCATCCCTTTTATAACCGTTAACCTATAGTTCAACCTTTATGATCACCCTACTGTTCTTCTTATAGTGGAAAGGCAAATGCCAAATTAGTATCTTTGTAATACCTAATGGTACAAAATTGTAGAAAACGGAAGACACCTCTCTTACCCACGTTTAATGATTATGCACTCACTAATCAACCAGATTTAGGACGGTGAATTGATATACAATAAAGAGGTGACAAAAATAGCGACATTACTGACCAGTATTAAATACCTGCAAAGGGTGAGCAACTGACTCGCTGGTTACTCCAAGTACCCAGGTCACCCCGTGGATCTTGGAATCACATCTATTCATTATTACTATGATCCTCGGTGCCTAGCGTTTTTGCGGCCACGCCTGAAATGAATGGTTTTGGAAGATAGATTATGACAAAATTTGAATGCTCTCAGAGCAACGGAATGACGAGAGCCAGGGGGAATGGGAAAACATCGAGAAATAATGTCACAATCTCTTTGTCCGTTCTACAGGGATGGACCGGGAGTGAAACCAGAGGGCCGAAGTTGACAAGTAAGGCGGTCACCACGCGTCGCCGCGGGGCGGCATTTGCGTCCACTGTGCCCGTGGGAGGCGGCGGGCGCAGGGTTTTCCCTGGGCGCTCCCACCTGCGCGGCCGCCCCGCCGCCGCCGCCCACGCCCCAGGGCGCAGCTCGCGAGCCGCGCCGCACGCGAGATTTATGATAGCTGCCAGTCGCACGCCGCGAACCGGGGCCGGGGCCGGGCCGGGACGGGGGCCGGAAAAACCGAGGTTGGGTGACGTCCTGGACCTAGCGGAAACGCATTACGAGGTGCGCGCGCGTCCCACGGGGCCCCAGCGGAGCGGCGCGGCCGGAGGGGCGGCTCGAGCAGCCAGGGTACGCAGCTGCCCGATGCGAGAAGCACACCGAGGCAGACGGAACTCGCGAATTGACAGTCGGGCGACGCTCTGCGTTTCCAGGGCGAAGCGGATGCTGAATCAATTGGATTGGTTTGCGTTTACAGGCGCGTTAACGGCTAAGGTCATTAGTCCCGCGAGTGTAGTGCATGCGTTTGATCGCGGGTGGTTGCGGTGATGGCGAGACACCTCAGTGGGTAACGAGATCCATGGCCGACCTCACGTCTGACTTGCTGTGTTTTTTCCAACTAATTATCTCACACCTGAACCTTCTAAGCCGGTCTGAACCAGTTGGATAAGAATTATTACAGCCCTCGCCAACCAACGGTTGCATAGCAAAGGCAGAGCACGGGTACGCAGTTTCAACGCTGATCATGGGTCACCTGTATTTTTGAAATTTCGTCTTTGATAGTATCGAATGTGGTGATAGCCCTGCTAAAATACTTGAAATTTCGCTCGTACTTGAATTATATCCCACGTTTTTGATTATGATTTAACCTTATTTAGCACTGAATGAAATTTAGAAGTATTATGTGTAGTAATATAGCAAAAGACCAAACAAATGAGCTAGATCAAAAGCTTGAAATAAAACTACGTCTGATTTGTTTTTTTAAATACTTTTAAATCGATCATCACGAATAAAAATGATTTACCATGATTGGCAGCAGATAGTTTCTGACTTTGAACAAAGCTTTTCTCAAAGAAACCTTAATTACATGTACATTTACTTTACAAAGCAAATGTACATTTACATGAACATTTGCTTTGAATTCATAAGGACAATAGAACTTCACATTTAGGCACTGATTTCAATAGAGAGATCCGCAAAGGAGCATGCTGCTTGTGTGCAATTACAGGTACAATTATCGCTGGGAAACGAATTATCACTTGAACACTGGGGATAGTAATGCAAACATTTCCATCTCAACCTCATTGAGATCAAAGATCCCAACCCTCGGAAGAAGTTTTCGGCCTACCTTTTTAAGATTCACAACAGCTTAAGGAGCCAATAGTCGTCTTTCTGGAATATTGTTTAACACAAAATACCTGTTATGTGGAGGAGAACGTGGTTAAATATCTCCGCAGCTTCATTTGCTTTCTATTAATCGACAATCAGTAATATATCTTGTGTAGCGTCGTGGCGCGCTGAAACGATGACTACCTGCGGCAAATGGCAGGACAAGTGCGCAGTAGATGACGCATTGGGAATTTCTGCCTAGCGCGGATACGGCGTGGTACGGCAGAGGCAATGGGGGGTAGCGGCGGGGAGCGCCGAAAGGCCTATATAACGGCACGAGAACAATGCCCTCCGTCTTCTTGTTTCTCAGCAGCGTCGGCGTGCGGTTGTGCGTAAGTTTGTGCGAGAGGTGCACGTGGACAAGGGGCCGGGAATTCATTGTCGTGACGAGCGAGACATGCATTAGGTCTGAGATGTAGAGCAGGGTGGTAGCCGTTCGATTAAAAATCTCTCCTAGAAGTGGGATCTATTTAGTTAGTTAATTGTAAGCAGTGAAATTTGTTATTTGTGACTACGGTCTAGTTTATGAATAAACTCACTGTTCTTACAACCCACTCTCGTCTTTGTTTTGATTACACCCGTATGATTCGGAGAATGATGGGTGAATGGGTGATGAGTGGATCATAGTTCTTTAATCCCCGTCCCCCGAATATGGGAAGAGGGAATATATGGGAATCACTCACAATATATGGGAAGACACAACAAAGAAGCTTTAATATTGATGTGAAATATATTTCCGTACAATAATTTTAATACTGCGTATTTTTCTACCATTTGACATATTCTACGACTTACGTGGAATTCTATTATTTAAGAAAAGAAAATTTGAGGAAAACATGAAGTCATTTATGCAAAACAAATGCCATTTATATCAATCTATAATACTATAAACATTTCCCGGGCGGTAGAATGTATTTGAATGTTTGCCAAAATGCAGATGACTTTCAATTTATTATGTATTGATAACGAACAACATTAAAAGTATCGATTTTCTAGGTTCAAAAACAATAGTGCTCTAATTTTGTTGTTGACTATTATCAATACAGAATTAAGGGGAGACAGTAGGTAAATGACTTCAAAAATTCGATATTTATTTTTTAATTTATTAGAAAAGCCCATTCATTTGTGTGTAAAATGCTTTTTGTTTCATTTGAATCCGCCCAGTAGTTCAGACTCAATAATTTTTTTCCTGAAACTCTTCGTAGGAAATCCATTAAATGCCACGCCTCCTTTACATCAAATTTGAAATAAATTTGGAAATCTCTCGTATTTGTTGACGTGGTATCGTAGTTTTTTTTACGTGAATGTTTGCTAATCTGCATTTACTATCAATAAGGTGCCGAATTCATGCGTATTTATGAAGTTTGTTATGTTTTGTTACTGTTACCCACAATTTGAATGAATCTGTGAATTCAGTAATTTGGACACGATTACCCAAAACTGTATTTGTGCAAATCAGTACTTTAAGATTTGGTGTATACGATGCCATCTTGTGTTTCAATGATAGTTTCAAAAAAACAAGAGGTTTTAAAAGTTCTAGATGTAGATTGTGGGGAAAATACAAGACAATCCTTATTAGAAATAGACAGAGACAGAACACGAAAAGCAGACATTGCTGCATTAAGTTGCACAAAAGAAGCAAGACAATAGAAGAAAACTGTGAAAAAGAAGGAAAGAAACACCAGTATGATTCAGATGATGCTCAGTATGGTGCAGGAAAATATTAACTGTAAGTGTTTTAAAGGTTTTTTTCAGTAAATATAATTATTAACTTTAAACCTGATTTTCTCAAAACTACATTTTTTTGCTTTCAAGAACATTTTGTGTAGAAACTAGAAGTCAAAGAAATTTGAAACTTGGACAGTGCATTAACAGTGTATCAACAAGTATTCACAGCTTGTTTGAGAAAATTTAGTTTTGAATTAATTATTTTATGATATGTGAAACACTTAAAAAATTTTTTTTTAATACTGAAAATTTTAAAAAAAAATTCTCTGATTCTATTCTTTGTAACAAGTCAAATCTACCAGTAATTGTTGATTAATATAGTATTTACTTGCAGTAAAATTTGAGACTTGTATCCTTTATAGTTTTTCTAAAAAATGTTCCTTAAAATGTCCAAAATTAGCATTGGTAGCATAGGGAAATACGGTGCATACTGTCTCCCCTTAAATCTAGTGTCGCAACGTCCTTAAGTTGACATTGCCACATATGGAGCAGTAGGTCATGACAAAGAAATCGATTAGGAGGACGACAATACATGCGTACCTGAGTTGTGGATAGTAAAAATATCTGAAGATTCTGTTGCGCATACCGGTAAGGTCACAACAAAAATGTTACGGACCATGTCAGATTCGTAGCACAATAAGACTCCAAAATTAGAGGAGAACTGAGAACTAATTTCGGAGATTATTTCTTGAGGTTAGTGAGGACGCCAGAAGAGAAAGAAGCCTTAAGAAGTTATCGATACTTGTTCCACTCGTTTATTTAACAATATTATTAATTAATACGACAAATAGTTTATTTGGATACAAGTGAAAAAGTAGTGGTGCAACAGTGTCACAGACTTTCTCGCACTATTTATATTTCTAAGATTTTAGACTAGGCTAGAATTACGGCATTGCCACACCTCCTTCCCAGCTGCTACCTATTGAGGCCAAAACTATTTTTTTTACATTTTCTAAATTTTTCGGGACCGTAGTAGTAGAATTGAACTATGTCGTTAAGAATATTACAGAAAAGTGAAACATTCTAAATGCAATTTTTTATTAAACTAGTGGTGCTTCAGAATGGCACAGACTTTTCAGTATTAGTTTTCTATTTCCTTGGTCTCGGCTAGCTATTCGCACTTGCCACATACTCTTGCTAGCTGCCATCTATTGCCGCCATACTATCTACCATACTTACTTTGAAGAAAAAATATTTGAAGAATATATCTCTATCTCCAATTTTGTAGTTGTGGGAAGACTCAAACTTTTGCAATTTTCGAAAATTCAGAGGTAACCGTGAGAATCGGACCTATACCCAATTTATAAACGTATTTACTCTATTCTTACAAGAAATTTAAAGAAAAAATTTGGAGCGGTTTTTGAGAAAATTTTGAAAATGTCCGGGGGCTTCATGTAGAGTACCCCTAAATTTGAAGAAAGATTTTCAAACTCGCGACGCCTAGAGTGGGACCAGATCGAGTGGTTTCTCCGATCAACACCTGGCGAATACCCGAGTAGTATCCTAACTAGCGGGTCCCCTAACAAACAAATCGTGCCCGATCTGTGATCCTTCATCTTTTTTGTCATTCTTCATCCTCACCAAATTACACGCAAACACATGCATTACACTACCGCACATATCGCAAACCCATTCGAGATCTTAGAACTTGTTCCAGCTGGGTCGGTGGCCCGCTTGTGGAGATATCTATTAGGGGAAAACCTCGCTAGCTGAAGTCTAGCTCGGCGTCAGATCTCAATAGCCAGCAGAGGAAGGTAGCTGTCACCTAACGCGGAAAAACTCGCACCACAATAACGGGACTAACGACCTTAGCAGTTGACGCACCCAAAAGCACGAAATAATCAAACACCCACGAGCTTTTGAATAACCGAAAAACATCCAATAACTTTTACGTCACATAACGTCACAGAGTCACGTTTATCCACTACAAGAGCTCAACAAGACAATGGTGGCTGAGAGAGAGGGACGAATAAATATTCAAAAGCTACTAACCAAAAGCTGTTAACGGTCATTCCAACAACTAATTCTCCAAGTGATTCGGCACTTGGTAGCCTGTAGGTCTCAGCTCTGAATCCGACCTTCACCTCAGCTTTTTTTAAAATAAATATACTATTGTTAGTCACTTTTTCCTTCGAAAAATTTGAGACCGTATATTTTTCATATGAATTACGTGATATAGTAAGCTTCTGAGACTATCTCAGGACGGGCTCTCCTAATATATTGTGACTAGATTTCAAGATGCTGGAGCTGCTTTTTATTTTAATACCATTCTCAAATAAAGAAGCCGACACAGCTGCATTAGCAGATAATTATTTTGATAATTGTTTAGATGTGTATAATAAGGGAGGGTGTAGCAAATATTTAAATGCCGTGAGCGAATTCATGAAGTTGCTTGTATTGAAATGCGGCAGCCGAAGAAGTTGTACACACCATAAGCAGTCGCACCTGGAAATAAACCACCTTTTCTCCAACAACCCTGGATGAAATTCCTCAACATCCCCAACCTGGCACTGTATTTCCGAATTCCACACCTCACCTTCACCGCTGTGGAGATCCTCCCGGCCTTCCTCAGAGGTCCAGTACGCCTCCGCTGAAGTAGTACTACGCGCCGCACGCAGCCGCACGCGGAAAGAAACCGCCTTTTGTTTTGACGGATGGCCGTCGCGACTGCTTCTGACGTTCGCGCGGGGGCGCGGCCCGCGCGCCGCTGCCTTTGATCGCCTCCGCCTGACCTCCGGTCGGCGACCTCCGGTCGGTGCGCCGCGCCGCGCCTCGCCACTCGGCGCGGAGGAGGATTTTTCCGCCGCGCGCCGTTCGCGAGTGGACGCGAAAAAGTCGAGCGCGCGCCTGTTTTACTTATGATTTATGGAGTTTTCTTCTCCACTTGCTGGATTCGCCGGAATGAAACTTTTCTCGAGGAGACGGGCTGCTTCACACTCTCGGAAGAGCAGTTGGAGATGCTAAAAGCAAAACATCTGATTTCGTCTCTGATTTAAGTCGTGGCGCCAAGATTAATGATGATCTTGTACTCAATCCACGGTTAACTTAAATTGTCGGGGTGAGATAGACATCGTGTTATTCACGGAACGTCCGAAGTATAAACCCTAATGCTTTTCTTTATTGTAAAATTAAATCTAAGGTCTTTGTTTCTGGATCCTCCCTCACGTTTACTCTGAGGAAAAATATTATGAAATGTTACGAGCGTATTTCTTCCTGTAACAACAGCACTGAACCGCAAAGTGAGAATTTAGCAGTGCCACTGCCAACTTCGACGGGCATTATTTTTCACGATAATGTCTTTTTAGTGTGAATTTAAGTATCTTCTTCCTTTGCGTATCTTTCAAATGATCTCTTTAATAACAGTATAACCTGGAAGTGCCGAGCTGTTTCTTCGTCGATTGTGCTCTTCAAAGGCTTTTCTTTTGTATGTAAAGGAGCAAGAGTGAAAGTTGTTTCCATGAGATTGCTCTCTTTCGTTCGCGAGCACGCTCTTGCCCGAAAAGTGGATTTCGAGATAACGGGTTCGTAAATGTTTATAGATATAGTCAAGCTTGTTCAGTCCTGATTGTGTCACTGAGATCGCGCAAACGCATGTTTTTTAATGTCACGCAATTTGTCTTCTCAGGCTCAGTGGAAACTCCAGATCAGATACGAATGCTGCAGGCCTCCAGGAAATTTCTTTTCTTATACCCTAAAAAAACGCGTTCGTCGTGAAAGGAGCACAGCCCCACTATCGTTTCCTGTTATCAACGGATACACACACATACACACACGTAGCCATTTCCTCTAAGAAGATTTAGACGTCACCCTAACGTTTTATTGCTTTGTTTTGTTTGATGTAGGTGCCGCCAGTAAATTCGTAGTTAGCCATAAAAACGTACTTCTCAATAGCAGGAGATCGTAAAGCAAAATGTTCAAATTGTCTGTTGTGCTGGGAAATAAAAGACGCATTAACAGTATGCAGACGGTAGACGATAGTGAGGAGGTCAAACAGCGATTCCCGATGTAGTTAAAATTTACGGGAAGGAAAGATTGGTGTTGTGTACGGTGAAACAAATTCTTCTTACACGGTTTCTGTGTTTGTTGCTTAAGAAAAGGAAGCTTCTAGATTGTTTGTCAATCAAGTCTTTTATAATAAACATGTGTCAGAAAAAATTACAAACTTCTAGAGCAAGTAGAGAGGTCGAAGGTATTCATTTTTTGGAAATAAACATGAGGAGGGCAATTTCATATCAAGGAATCTCTTTGACTGCGCCACAACGTGTATCTGACAAACAATACTGCAGGATCATTTCCTTACCAATATGGAAAAATATATTGTGTCAATTCGTTATATACCTTGTGGGCTGCAATAGTGGCACATCTCAAAACAAAAACGAATTTTGAGTTACTGCGCTCTCCAGAATTGAAGAGTGATCTCCCTTTCAGCAGCAACAGCAACATATCTTACAGTACAATATTACCCCAACAAATGGAAGATGTGTGGATGCAAGAATGACGCATTTCAATACAAAGTTGAAACTTCAAACTCATTTATCTCAACCCCTAATTTGTTGAGTTGTGCCACTTGCAGCCCACGAACGTTATATCACACCAATTATAAAAGGTGACCATCTTCGTCATCTCTGCAAGTCCTAGAAGTTTGTAACATGTATTCTGAGACACCATTCTTTTCAACAGTCATCTAAAACCCATTAACATTATTTGAACAAAATCTCTGAAAACGAAAGGAATTCGCAGTACTATGAGGAAAATTGACCCTGTCCATAACCTATGACATTTGTATGAATATTTCTGATTATAATTACGAAATCACACAATAAACTTTTGGTGACACATGCTTCTTTTTATTATACGTGTTGTACGTTGTTATGAAACGGATAAACGCATTTTGTGAATTAGTTTGCCACGGTTCACCATGAAGTCAAGTTTTGACTCACTAGGCAACAGCTTCTCTCAATGAAGGCGAGAAAATATGAAAATGCACTAAATTGAGCAAAATGCATTTTTCTAATTTTTACAACTGAGTGGATATTTCTAAAACACACTTTCGTGATTTGATAAATTATTAAAATGTATCTGAGTGTATTTCATAACGACCATACCAGTTAGATAATGTTATAAGCTTGCAATGTAAATCTTTATGTTTACGTGTGGTAATGAATATTTAGGTTAAGTAATGTATACTGTGGGCCATCGCCATAAAAATAAGGTTGTAAACTTATTCTTATGTTTTTTAATTTTATTTTCCCAAGATCAGCAGAGGGTAGATGCTTTATAGTATTGGTTTGAAATGTTTTACAAGTTACAAAACTTTCTGTGATGCATCAAATTACATTGCAATATTTATAAGAACAACTTACAAATTAATAATTTTCAAAACAGAAAAAAATGTAACACTGGTTCCTATAACAGTTTATAACTATATCGTGGGAACTTGGTCTTATGAATGAGATGTGGAATTCCTCATACCAACTGCTTTGTAGAGGAACATTTTTAGGAAACATTTTTAGGAAATTCTTGATTTGATTCTGGGATTTGTTGGAGCATTTCTATTGATGTTGAAGGTATTTGTGTTTGGCATGGGCCTAGGGTATTTAAAAATTAATAAATGTGGTAGAAATTCAGATAGTAAAGGTACGATGGAGGAACAAATATCCCGAGATTTTTAGATTAAACAAGGATCGGATGTGGATTCCGGTTGTGCAGACAATATCAGCCTTGAAAAATGATCAAATTATTTTCAATCCCATTGCAGTTCCAGTTTAATAGGGTTAATCTGCTTAATTTGTTTTAATCCAAAGGATTCTAATGAGGAAACTATTGAATTTATTAAAGACTGTACCTGTGAAACTAATTACGCCATGACTTGGTAGTTATTAACTATTTGAGAACTGAAATTATTGAATTGTTAATTTCATTTGGAGGTGCCATTTACGCATAAAGTGGAGTACTATGTACAGGGAAGTTAGTTTTATCTACAGTTGGCGGTGTCCCTATTCTTGGAGATGGGGCTACTGTTGATCGAAGTTGCTGTAGTGAATTTGCATTGTTCGTTGCCGCATGGTTTGAGGTATTTTCTCTGTGACGTAATTTTGACGCTGTTTGAAGTTTCTCCTATGCTTTCCTTTACCTGACTAGACATCTAGGCACCGCATTTTTTGGCAGTGAGCAATATTCGAAATGGTGGTTACGAAGACATTTTACACTGCGAAATTCAAAGCCGCAATTGCTTTTTCTGACCAGTTTCCATTTATTCATAGAACTTGTATAGAGGTTGGTACAGTTTGATTGCAAATTACTTTGAAGAAATTGCTATTGAAGAATTTCATGGTGAAGCTGTTGAAGTTGTGTTTTTCCAAGTTGATCTGGAGCATGCACAAGTGACTGCGGGGGAGTTACATTCGCTATGTAAAGTGTTTCTAATGCTTTTTTCAGTAATTACCCAGTTTGAGGATACTGATTGCCAATATTTTAGTTTAACCGGTAACTAACACTTTTCACTATGAACATAACTGAGTAGATACTTTAGCTACTAAAATTCACTCAAACGCGGCGATCACGTTCTAGAGCTGACGAGCTTATCTGAACGAAGAGCGGTGGTACAATAGTTCACGACAGAAGCCCTGGACGAAATATTCTTAATTTTGTGGCTTGTTGGTTTATGGACATTCAAACAATCTTTTAGACATCCACAAGTAAAAGCGGGTACTTTTATGGCATGTGTTAAGAGTTCAATTTCTCGCACTAGTGCCAATTCTCAAATGTTCCATGAATCTGCGAATGCAATTTATATGAAAGCGGCAATGATTTTTTGTTTTTTAATTTATATACTTTCAATTCAAAAACTTATTTTATTAGAATTTTTAACAACGTATAGAAACATCACATTGAGTCAAAAAAGGCAGAAAATGAAAAGGCCAATCCATATCGGAAGGGATTAGCGACAGTTCTGAACAATGAAATTTCTAGGAATTATTACAAACCTTTGTTAAAATGCAATTTCTATAAGCAGTTACAGTCGATCTCAATTTGAAAGACAATATTACAGGTGTCGAGGGACATAAGCGGCCTTCGCAATAAAAAAACTAAAATTACATAATTGAGTGATAAGGCATAGAGAATGTTAAAAAATATTACAAACAACAATAAATAACAATTTTTTATAATACGTTCCACGCTATAAAAAACAATTATTGTTCTTATTTTCATCTGTCATCTTTTCAAATGGGAACTAAAAACTATTATTGCTTCGGTGTCCCGTGAAGGTTTGCTATCACCTCTGGCTCGCCCATATCGGGAGAGGTGGCTCAGAGCATCAGCTGTCACTGCAGTGCCTCTGACCGAGAAGTTCTAGAGTTCGAGTCCTGACGGCGGCCGAATTCAGTCGCTGTCTGGAAAAGAATTCTAGCGGTCGGCTGCTCTGATCGGTAGTTTTCCGTGGTTTCTCCGATCAACACCAGGCGAATGCCGGAGCAGTACCCGAACAAACAGGCCATGGACCACTCGCGATCTTTCCTTTCTCTTCCTTGTCCTATCCTCACACTTCCACTAACATACACTGCACTACCACATAATACACTACCACATATGCCGGGAAACCGGTCCGGGGCTTAGAGTTTATCCTAGCTGGGGCAATGTCCTACTGATGGGAATACCTGGTTTGGGAATACCTCGTTAGTCGACGTCGACGCCGGATCTCGCCATCCACCGGGGAAGATCATCGCCCCCATCAGATGAAAAACATTAACTACACTTACGGGATCGATGACCTGAGTAGTTGACGCGCCCATAATCACTAACAATCAATCTATCGCTCGCTCAAGCATGTTATTGAGCATATTATTTGTTCTTTTGTCCAATGTCTTCTGAAAGGCCATAGAAAAACAAATACAAACCCAGTAAATTGTTCATTTTCATGGAGGATTTCTCAACTAAAGAGTTGAAGTAAATCGTGGCGTTCCATTTCACAAATACTCCTTGTCCAGGCTCCGCAAATTCGGCGAAAAGCCATTGAGTGCTTGCCCAATGGCCAGATGTAGCCGCGCATAGCCGAGATGGTCGGCGAATATTTGCTTCGCCCAAACGACTGGCACCTTTCGGATACGACGAGTACCGAATGTTTGGCGCGTCAAATAGCAAGCTATCCATCTCCCATACTCTGGTTTCGGCGCACGGTCTCTCGCCACTCGGCGAATCTGGAATGTGCGCACCTGCCTTAAAATTTCTAGTTAGTTTATAGAGTGAGGATGGAAGATTTAAGCGCAATTAATGTAACAATCGATTATTATAAACGATTAATGGAAAAATTGAAATCGATTACACTTTCACCGATTAACCTATACATCGATGAATTTTTCCAGTTATTTAGCTCTGAAGTATATTCAAGACAAACAAAATTAAAAATAATCTCATTTTCACTCATTTTAGCATCGAAATTAATTTTTATAGTTTTTCAGACTAGAAAAAATAACAAAGATAAACGTAAGCAAATGAGTTCATGATTACAAAACTGATGAAACGATTAGACACTGCGTGTTTTGGTTACGGCATTTTCGGAGTGAGTGAGATTTATGAGTTCCTCTAGAATTAATTTAATCAGAATACGCCATTACGTTGTAGTTTTTGGCGATTCTGTTTCTAAACAATTTTAGGAAATTTTCAACTTAAATTTTACTCCATTCGTTTTCCTCGTGAAAACGTGTAGTTTTAATCTGTTATATATAACCAAATTGATTTAAATTGTTTAATAAATAAACTTTTATTTATTCTGTTTTAACATCATATGCACAAACTAAAAATATGTGATTTAAATTTTTTATTCAATTTTAAGACATCTGAAAAATTAATTCAAAACGATTAATTGATGCGTATTAATCGAACCATAAAATTAACCGATTTTCGATAGTTTCCTTTAATCTCCATAATTCCAGCTCCATAGTTCGTAAGGTCATCCACGGTGTAAGATATATAGGTGTGTCAACTAGCCGCTTTTTGGACAAAATTTTTGAAGCCAGTTTGAGGCTAGTTCCTCGCTTATCCGTACGGTGCGCACGTTCGAGTTGGGCATTCATGATGGCGTCTCGCGATTTAGTGGCTTCCACCAGAAGTTACAAAGCTATTAAATGGATCACCATCTTGTCCCAAAAATGCCCAAGTCGTTCGCAGCGCTTACATAGCGAGAACTGTGAGAACTAGCCACACATTAGCTTCAGTTTTAGACCGGGAGTGAACCCATCTATATATCTTACACCATGGGTCATCCTTAGCGTGTGCTAACGATTCATTCGTTCTTTCCGTTTCCTCCGGTTCCCTTCAGAGAGAGAACTCGAACGAGCTTCGGATCCTGCGTGAGTGCGTAGCAGGCACGATTCGAACGGTACCGTCGCGTGGGGCTCCTTTAAAGGTCCCCGCAAGAGCTTCCCCTTCGGCGGACGCACGAACTTTGCCTCGCCCTCGAGATCCTTTGATAGATTCGTTTCTAGCGTGGCACCTCCGTTTAATTTCGGAGCTCGCTTTTATTTCTATCTGAAATTACAGAGACGTGAACGCCACTTCTTAAGACATGGCACGGAATAGTAATTTTTCCGTTCTCGTTTCCGTTTCGTTGGCCACGAGGTCTAAAATTTTGTATTCACCTGTGCATACAACTGCAAAAAAACTTTAAATTTACGAAAACATTAAAATCTTGTTCACAGGATTTGATAATATTCGTTGCGAATTATGAATATGGTTTATTCATTTTTATATTTCAATGATATTTATGATGCGAATAAGCGTGAAAGCGTAATTTTATTTTGCGAATGGGAAAGATTGCGACACGAGGCCGTTAGTGCGAGTGGAGCAATCCTTCAAGCAGCATTTAATCAATGACTTAATTATGTACTTCTTAAGGTCGGTTGTACTATACGCACACATTTTCTTGAGACCCGGAATTTTTATCCTGAATCTTTTAATAACATTAATTTGATTAAAAATAAAAGTTAGCGACAAGCTTTGTTGACAAATTCTAAGTAACAGAAATGTTTGCTCCCGTATAACAGAAACTATTTTGCATCGAAAAACGAGCTACATAGTTAATATAATAGTCATGACATCGCAATAAACAATTCTTCCACTCCTCTCATCTAGCGAAATAAGGACTCAAGAAAATGTGCGTGGGAAATAGTTGATCTGGTTAGACGAAATTATTTTCTTTCTTTATTGTTAGAAGTACTTTATATGGACAAAGTACAGAAACAAAACATTTCAGTTTATTCATTAAAATGTACGTAACTCAAACTTTTCTGAACTCTTCAAAACTCTCAGAATCTGAATTATTTAACCGTTTTTCGCTTACCTTGATCAACTAAAGTGTCACAAAGAGAAATATCACGTTGTTTTTTGGTGAGTTCAATCCAAAAAGCCTACACATTTCAAAATAACAGTTTTGCACTCCTCAAGAACGACCAGTTCGCTGTGGAATTCACTGTTCAACTATGAATGCTACACTTTTGTAGTTTCTACTCCAAAAAAGTGATACAAACACTATCTAGTCCACTATCTTGTGAAGTAGGAATACACTTTTCCTCACTGATCAAGTATCATTTCTGCAACTGTGTCATAGTAACAACTCGAAAATGAGGATTTTTTAGTTCTGTTACTTTTATAGCAATGGTGCAATTTATTATTGTTATATATTATTATTATTATTATTATTGGCTTTAAAAGAACTACATTAAAATTGAATACTATAAATAAACTCGGCGATGTACATTTCCATTGGCGGAATTTAATGTTTAGTCTATTTTCAGATATTTATAGCTTTCCTATATGGCAAATATCTAATTTCCTCTTCTTCTGAAATGGTGTTCCGTCTCAGTTCAAAGCTTTGCTTTAAAACCACTACGAAACGCAGCGCCTCTTGAAGTGGATGGCATTAAGAGAGAGGCGACTGCTTGCGTAGGGAGAAAATTGTATTCTCGCGGAGGAAGCTGTGTGAGAGATAGCAAATGTACTCTCGGCAAATTTGAAATTCAATTGTGAGGCTAGATTTTCGATATTTATTACTAGCGCGAGAGTCCGGAGGCTTGCATTGCGTTCGCGACAACCTCGACGACGCGACGCTGCACAAAACCCCTGGGGGAAAGAAGGGGACGAGAGAGAGGCTGGGGAAGGGGAGACTGGGAGTGAACAGGGTACGACAGAGAGTAGAAGTTCCAGAAGTTATTCAAAATACTAGAAAATTGAAGAGTTGTCTAAGTAAATAATGTTTAATGTCAAAATTGTGAATCGGCAGAATGCTAGTAATGAAAGGAAGAGTTTCTGAATATTGTGATAAAAAACAGTAATGATCAATGATAGATAAAAATATTTTTACTGTCAAATAAAATAGTAATTTAAGCAGCTGTATAAACGATCTCCCAAATTTGGAATTGCCATTTGAAGGATTTTTATTCAATTACGCTAGATATTAAACTATTTTTTCATTGTTCATAAGGTAATGTAAGAGTAGTTATTGATTACTTTCAATAAATACCAAAACCTTTCGGAAATTTGGATGAATAATTACCACTCACCTTTCCTTACTTCCATTTTGGAGGATTGAGAGGTTCAGAACCGAGTTGAAGTTCATCGAATGTGAATGTACTTGTCAAGTCAGATGGAAAGCAAAATAATCTCGTTGGAGTTCACGCTTCTCCCATTAACATACCACGCACTACAACAGGGTTGCTCAAATGCAGGAATTGGCGCCAGACTGCGCGCGCCGACCCACTGCAGTTTACCTACTGTGCTGGCACTCGCCTTTCACCAGACCGGCTGAGGTGGGTCAAGGAATCAACCGATGCCACTGCAGTGCCTCTGACCGGGAGGCCCTAGGATTCGAGTCCCGACGTCGGCAGGATGTTCGACAGATGCTCCATAGCTAGGTCGAATTCAGCCGCGCTGTCTCTAGGAGAATATAAGCGGTCTGCTGTTCGCATCTTAGATTTCCGTTATTTCTGCGATCAACACCTCAGGCGAATATCGGAGCAGTGCCCTATCCAAGGGACCACAGACCGCACTCTATCATTCCATCCTATTCCTTCCCTTAGACTCACTCTGTACTTATATACACTATTACGCACTAAACTACCACACGTCGGGGGAACAGTCATGATCTTAGAGCTTGTCGCTTCTGCGGCAGAGACTCAGAGGTGGGTGATATCTGGTTGGGGGAAAACCTGCAAGCCGACGTTTAGATCGGCGCCAGATATCATCATTCAGTGGGAGAAGATCACTGCTCCACCTCCCGTGATAAAACATGCACTACACTCACAGACTAACGATCATAGCAGCTGACGCGCACGGAAACAATCAATCAATCAAGCCTTTCCCCAGACTGGGACCGAGTGCTCTCGCCTTCAGTCGCGTTGACCTGACTCGGCAAGCAGAGCAGAGGGACCCTATGAACGAAAAAGTGGATAAATCCAATTGCTAAATTCATAAAAAATCTTGTAACATGTGGTGTAGCCAAAATCCATGTTTTGTGGGTCTTTGATACCGAAAAATCGAATGACGGCAAAACGTCTGTCCGTCTGTCCTGTCCCTCTGTCCCACTGTCCGTCTGTCCGTCTGTCCGTCTTCCTTCCGTTGTCCGTCTGTCCGTCTGTCCGTCCGTCCTTCCGTCCGTCCATCTGTGAACAACGTTAACGACCAAACCATTTAGCCGATTTTCTCGAAAAGTGATATTCCCCTTTCGATCTGGTTGAACTCGCGGCCCCTTGAGTTTGAAAACTATATTTTAATTGGGAGGTACTTTACAGAAAGCCCCTGGGACATTTTACAAATTTTCATAAAAATGTCTCCAATGTTTTTGATTAAACTTCGTTGATGGATAGTGTGAAGAACTTTTAAGAGAACGGTGCAAGTCTCATGTTCATTGTAACGCTGATTTTTCGAAAATTGCAAAATTTTTACAATTTTTTGCGGGTCTTCCTAAAACTAAAGTGTTAAAGATAGAGGTTTTATCCCTTAATGAAATTCTTGAAAGTAGGTTTTGAAATAAGGTTATGTACAATTTTTAGAATATTTGAGTACTTTTCGCTTCATTTTGCGTGAAAGTATGGGCGAGAAAGTACGTGCTGTTTTATCACCACTAGTTTCGATAGGATGTAACCGAGAATCCTCAACCTAGAAATAACCAGTACCTGTGTTTGGAGAAAGTTTAACGGAAAAAGTTGCATTTTTCTCAGGTAATAGGACGTAGTATCATGCAATTTACGTATAGCCTATACTCAATAAAATAAAATAAATAATATTTTTGATGCGATTTTCATTATCTCTAAAACTAGAGCCAATCAACTAAAACCAATGCCATATTTGGAATCTGTGCATTAAACATACCCTAAAATGGCTTTAAATTGTGTGGCAAGAAAATGAGTGTTGACCAGTGTGACCAGTGTGAACAGATGTTTCCAGGCATGTCGACTTCTATGGTCATTAGTCCCGTTAGTGTAGTGAATGTTGTCTATGCCTCGAGGTGGCAGTGTTCCTTTTCCGCAGGATGGAGAAATCTGGCTGGGGTGTAACTACACGTCGGCTGTCGGAGAATTCCGCCTCAAGGTATCTCATCCAGCGTGGCACCGCCCCAGCCGGCCCGGGACAAACGCTAACTTCCCAATTGGTCTCCCGACATGCGTGGTAATATAGTACGTGTAAGTGTAAGGGAAGAGGATAGGACAAAGAAGAAAGAGAGTTCACTCGAGGTACTTGGCCTGTTTGTTGATGAATGGGAAAATTATTTAGAGCGTATCAATAATGATTTACTGTTTCAGCTATTACCATTGGCGTTACTTTTTTCTAATGGATAAAATCCACTTTCTCAAATGTTAATTTTTAATTCAAGCGAGCAATTCGAGATTGTTTGAGGTATACAAGATATATTGTTTCACAAATATTTTCATTTACAATTTTTGTTCTAATATCTGCATTGATCTGAAACTCATCGCGTCAAAAAAGAATTATCTCGTAGTTCACCTATTCACTGCTTCTGCATAATTAATCATAATTTTATGTATCTTAAAAATATATGAAATTATGATTATATACCTACCTTATTAATTAAAAACTGAGTAGCTATTCATAATTCAACAAAATTTCAAGCTTAGTTTGGTTACGTGCCTTGCGTCACGTTTTTAAACAACGCCTATTAAATTTAATTACCTTTTTTATCTCTTACCGCAAGAAAATACGTCAATATAAGGTCAATTTCAATGTCACATTTTTGTCATTTACAATATTTGCTTTAATTTTTAGGTTACTTTTAATTTTACTAAACTCAGTTTTGACCATATGCCTCTTATTGCCTTTTTGTTGAAAATTAATTCGTTTGCTTAATTATAATTTGTTTTTACTTCAATTCTTTGTGGGGTTTCTTGTATCAATTTTGATTATTGATAGGAAATCAGTGATCTTTCAATGAGGCTCAAACTTTATTATAACATTTATTTTAATGAATATTTTGTTATTGTCTTATGTTTTATCCGCAATGAATACAACAAATAAATAATATGTGATTCATAAACCGTTTCAGATGATTTTTGTACTGTGCCAGATTTTAGCCCTGAAATTTCGTTCAAGTAACAGAATCTTATAAAATAGTTCCAAATTTTCTGTTCTGATAAGTCTAATTAATAATAATTTTATTGAATACGTGTTCATCTCTCTCGTGAAGATCGAGACTCGAACCACAACGCTTGGCTTCGACGGTTGAAGCTAAAAACTGTATGAATTATCTCACCTCAGTATGAAGCAGAACGCCGTAGAAGTGTTGATAAATATTTCTAACCCAGACTATGAATTACCTCGCATGATATCTCCAGGACAGTCACTAGGTCGACCTGATTCTTCCAGTGTCGTTTCTTTAATGTAATGTTTGCAACGCATAACCAGAACTCAGAGAACTTTATTTTCTGGTCAATTATGAAAACAATGATACTCAGACAATGATTATGAATGACGCGCCGCTGTTTTCCTTTGAATACAAAGGAAAGATATCCACCCCGTCGGTGTAATTTGAACTTATAAATCTGGCACACAAGCATTTTCAACACAACTGAAAACTTAATACATACATTGAATTCTATTATACCATATGATATTTCATTTCTCATTGCATTTTTCTTCTCATACCATGATTTCCTTCTGTTTATCATCTCTATTTCACCTCTTCCATTTTCCACCTTTTCTTTCCCAGTAGGGAAGTATCTCATCCTCCTTTTCTCATCCTTCCTTATTCTCATTTTCATCTTTCTTTTTCTCCTCCCTGTCCTCCTTTCTTTTTCCTTTTTCTATCTTCTTCTCCGTCTCCATTTCCTTCCTTTTGCCTGCTCATTCTCTCATCTTATCCACCTATCTCTTCTTCCTTACTTTCTACTTATCATTCTCCTCTCTTTCCCTCCACTTTTTTCCTTTGATCGTATTTCTCCTCTCCGGGCATGCCAGCTTGTTCACTCTACAACGTGAATGGATCCATTTCTTGAAATAGCTTAAATTCCACGAAATTGGAACTCGTAATCATCTCACCGAAGCTCTGTCACCCCTTCTGCCTTTTCTTTTTAGGGCTACATGGTAACAATATATATTAGGAATCAACATACCGTGAAGAATGAAAAGTTGCTTCGCGTCCATTGTGCTTCTACGAGTTCAATCTTTTAAACTGGGACAAAAAGTACAGCCATGCAAATTGTGACCTGACTTTTGCAGGTACGCTGTAGGAGTTTGGCTCCGACGACACGACATGATACGTGGGTCGGCTGCTGCGGCAGAAGTAATCTGGAGACGAATGTTCTTCGCACCGTGTTCCTCAGGCTCTCGAGAATGATATATTCGTACACTGCGTCGGCGCCGCACGGGCCGGGCCGGGAGGGCTTCTGCGACTTTGCGACTCCACACGTAGTCGGATCTTTTGTCAGCAGAAAAATAAACTGCGCATTTGGCAAGTTCATAGATACGAAAGGAAGTTTCGCTGGAGCATTAAAGTGCTCAAGTGTACAAAAAGAGTTCTTTCCTCCGAATATTTGTAACACGGATTCGGCATGATTTACTTTGACGTTTCAGATTTTAGAGATTTATTCGTCTTGCGTTACACCTAACTTTACCGCTTTCGAATGGAAATGCGAGTCTAATGGGATGGAAAGTGCATCTCTACATCGTTTGTTCGAAGAGTCAGGTAGATGTATTCGCTCTCATGTACTTTTCTCTGACGCAAGCACATTACATTTTATAGAACTTCTTTTGTTGACTTGTGAAAAAGGATTCACGATTTCAACAATTTTGTAACTTCTGCTCTCATCAAGCGTGTAAGCGTTTCAAAGTTCGAACTTCTGAGCATTCATCGCTACTCACTTATGACTAACGTATATTGTCGAACTATTTTTTTCTGAGATTCTCCTTTCAGTCGAAGAATTCATATTATGTACGTAATTAAAGGGGTACCAATGAGAATCAGAGTAGATATTAAAAGACATTCAAGACAGATTTTTGCGAGGGAATCAGATTGACATAAATCTGTCCTAAGGTTCACAAGGTAATGATAAGAATTATGATACCGACGCTGATGACTAGAAGAGTTGCACAATTTAAGCTTTGAGTTTCGTTTCGATAAAGAATTCATTTTTTTATTAGACTTCAGACAATTCTTTCATTTGTGACTTCATTCTTTCTAACATTGTGTTTCTCCGTTGTTCTTTTCTGTTGAGTTCCTATAACTGAAGATGGTTCCGAATTTCATAATACCAAGAGCCCTTGTCAAAAAACTACCAGGAATCCTCAAATAAAATTTATTCGCGTACTGGATATCCGTCCCTCACGAAATGTTTAGTGTTCTATTAATATGGTCAACCATCTTATAATGTTAAAATCATCTAGCGTTTAATTTTATTATTTTTAATTATTAAATTGATTGTCGTCACGTCGAATTGTTCGAAGAATGTTGAAAATTTTTACAATATAGTATTTAATTATTATAGCAGAATTTGCATATAATGAAGATTTAAAGAACGAAAGCATATTTTATAGAGAAATTTGAAAATACAGAAAGAAACATAATTTTTATCTCCTTTTATCAAAGGATCGTCTTTAAAGGACCGTTCTTAAAATAAATAATGTGATATTGTTTTTCCGCTTACGCTCCGTATATTAAGATGTTGATGTGGGTGCCAGTGATGCAGTAAGATCAGTTACTTGGCGTGTAAGAACCCCTTGAGGCAGTCCCTGGCGGAGGCGCTACTTGTGGAGCCATTATTCCAGCTTAAG
This sequence comes from Acheta domesticus, assembly GCA_031308135.1. NCBI lineage: Eukaryota > Metazoa > Arthropoda > Insecta > Orthoptera > Gryllidae > Acheta > Acheta domesticus. The sequence goes on along the minus strand of JAHLJT010002406.1, from coordinate 125,508,297 downwards.
CGGCACGTCGCGCGCCGGCAGACAAGACGTTGCGGAGACGCTGCGCGCGCACTGCTGCGGCGAGGGCGCTATCAGCGGTGATAGATACATCAGCGTTAATATGTATGGATATCCTATAGCGTAACAGTTTTATTAATGCGCGGGATGTCATTATGAGTGATATAGCCGAACGCACCCCCGCCAGGCATTGTGTCTGCGCGAGGGGGTGCTGCGGGGGAGGGCAGGAGAGGGGGCAAGCGGATGCAAAGCAGGAGAGGCCGGGCACCCGGCGAGGGCGATGATAAAGTGCTGTGTATCGGCTGCCATTGTGCCTGGGGAGTGTTAAGTGCGAGGCGCCGAGATGGTCCGCAGCGTCGGGTGGCGGCTGGGGAGCGGGGAGGGCCTCAGTTGGCGATGGGGAGGGGGCGCCAGAGCTCATAGGAAGGTGCGGGGTGAGTGGGAATAGTAGGTTGGTGGGAGTCACAGGGTGGATGGAGGTGGAAAGCTTCCGGAGAAGGGACAGCAGGGTGGGAGGCAATGGGGAGGTGGCGGTAGCAAATGCTACACTTGTCGCTGGTGCAGGGAATGCACGAACATCTTTGAGTGTGTGTTGCATTACAAGCTGCAAATCAGTTCTGGGCAAAGAAATGTAGGGGAGTTGAGGATACGGGAGGAATTTTGTGGGTATGACTACGGAGCTCTCGCTGATGAGAAGTAAAATGATATCAGTGGATTGGCTACAGATGCAATGTGATTGTGTGCGGAATTGTTCTGTTATATTTTGTAATAATTTTTATGAACAGAAAGGTGAATTGAATATTTTTTTAATCTTCAGCAACACTCATTTAATACAACTATGTGAAATGAAAGTTACCTATTTTCGTTTTTCAGTGGTAGTTAACATGATGTTTTCGGAGGTGTTTAATATTTACGCCCATTACAACATTTCACGCAGTTTACGATTTAGTTTATGGTTAGTCACAAAGCCTAACCATTGACTCAGCAAGACACGTACTACATGCTTTTAGAAATAAAATAATGAAAAAATCATAAAACATTCTTATTTAATGCTGTAAATAAATTGGACAGACAACGATTTAATTGACCAATCGAAAATGTAAGGTATGAATTCACCACAGATACTTATATGCAACGTGTAGTAATACATATCCGCGGACAATCGCGTTTCTGGAATATGAATTCTTCGAAGAAATTTATTAATTCCGTGGAGCACAATTCAATTTTGTTTTTTTAGAAGAGATTTCAATCCCTGTAGTATTTCTATCAAATAACGATTTTAATTATGTAAACAGTAAACATTTCTTTACAGCCGAGTACACGAATTCTATTAAAACATTTTAAGCATTTTGTCATTATTTAAAATGGCGTAAACCTTGCACTTATCCTACACAATCTATTACATCTAACATTTTGACAGTCTAGTTAATAACTCTTAACATTTTGTTAGTCTAATTAAGATGTGTATTAACCTTCGCCTTAATACATATTCTTATTTTATTTATAGTCTCTGAGCAATATATAAAGAGAACACACTATTTTGCTTTCTTAAGGTTGATTCAAAAGATATCACCTCGGGTTGGAGTCTATGTATTACGCCTGGAACATCACCTGTGCCAGGCCGTGAAGGCCGCGGGACGAGACCCAGCGCGGAGTGTGGGCGGTCGTGTCTCCGTGGCGGTGCGGCGTACAACTGTCCCGCACACCGCCTTGTCCTATCCCGCCGCGTAATGCGCTTCTATCGATTCCTCGGGATTTCCTTAATCCCGGCGGAAGGCGCGAGCGGCAGGGCATCGCGGAGCCCCGAGAGGCGCCAGTGAGACGAGGGGGACCTCGTGGGTGGAGGAAGGTCGGGGGGGGGGTAGAATGGTCGCTGAGACGTTCGCATGGGGAGAGGGACTGGCAGAGGTGTATCCAGGTACACTGCCGCCCAAGCAAGTTCTTATTTTGTGAGCCTATTTTCGAAAACAGAAAAAGGTTGTAGTATTCATGTCATAAGGTCAAAATGAAACAAAACGGTCGTGTATGAGGTTTATCATCAAACAATGCCGTTATTTGTAACATTAGATGTGTGTCATTCAATACTTTTTGAAATACCACCTTCTTGTAAGACAAATTCATAGAAATAAGAAGATTCTAATAAGCACTTTGATAAAATGGTCTCGGAAGAATGCTTTTATATTTTTTTTAAATAAAGAAATAGCACAGCTTCAAGTTAATATATATATCTTTGTACATTTAAAGAAAATGTTGTTTGTTTGGGAGTGTAAATATTAGTTGCAATCAAGAGTATTAACTACTGCCGATTAGCTTGATTAAATAAAATACGTAATGCACATTATGAATTTGACTGCCTTTACTTCAGACGAACATAAATTCTATTTCAGCTTCTTAAAGGATACGAGAACTGCTTAGACATTGCAAATAAAGTAGTAAACAACAATTGAATGTTGATTTGGAGTAATTCATCTTAAATACATCGGTAGCAAGGAATATGTATGTGTCTGTCATTATTCGGTATAAGTTTTCTACCTTTTGAAACTCAAATTTTGTGGAAACAAATTGATATGATACTTTACATTGCAACTTTGAAGAAACTCAGTTTACAAACCGGTATAGATTTCTGTGAATCATCATTACGCTGATGGCGAAAATCACCTTCCTGCAGATTGACTCTTTTAAATTTACACATTTATTGGAGGCTAAAAATGTAAAATTATCATTCATTTCATTTCTGAATCACCTATACGCAAATATTTTGAGTTATTCATTTGTATTAGCTATCGTTGTACAGCATTAATGAAATGGCTTCTCCCCAACGTTTTGTGAATTGTGTTAATTATTACTGTCATATTTATGTGGAATTTGATGAATAAATGCCAAACATGCGACTAATTAATTTTTGATCAATTGATACCCTTCATAATACCAATCTCAGTTGAATTATTGTGAGGTACCTAGTAATTAATGGAAATAAAACCGAATGCACGGGAGCTTATTATTGATCGGTGTAGAGTCTATTGTCGTCATGAATTGATACAGACTATTTTGGGGGTGCAAGATCATAGCTAAACTCGAACCTTGTCCATTGGCAATGATTGAAACTATTTTAATCTGTCCGACGGTTCCAATGTGTATTCTCCCATAGTTTGTTCATTTCGAATTCCAGTGTAGATTGGATTTTGAAGTGATTTGTGTATGTGATTAAAACAAATATTTTGAACACTAATGTATTGGTGGAATTTCTGTATTCCATTGAAACAAGTACGTTAATTTCCACAGCTATTTTCAATTTTCATGTGTAGTTCGAAACGTTTGAATATCGTTGCATATGCTTTCAATAGCTATCTCTCCGTTAATTTTAATTTGTAAAGATTTAATGTTTTCTATCAGATGAAATAATGTTGTGTACCAATAATTACTCATTTTAGCGTTTAATTTTAATTGTTTTCTAAAATAATTAAAATGTCTTGTGATTTACTAAATACTGTCACTGAATTAGCATTACATAAATTATGGAAGAGTTATAAATGCAGTCAAATTTACATGTTATGTGTTGAAACCAATGAACGTGTGCTCATAAATTAACATTGAGATAAAAATAAAGAATCATTTGTGTGTCGTATATCCATACAAAACATTTAGAAATTACGTTTACACCAATGGAAATTTAGCATTAGAGCTATGCAAAGACACTTTTGTAACAACTGTTAATCGTGTAGGCGTCAGGAAGTTTTCAGGTTCAGTCAATTGCCGCTGAATTTTGAGACCATTACGTGTTTCATAATTAGCACGCGAGTGTCACCTTTCACAACTACTTTGTTATGACATACTATCTTCATTATATTCTGCTATTCTTTGGGTAATTAGCATACCTAAATAGAGACAAAACTATAAATCAAAGAACCGCTACTTGACCGCGTATTCAATATCTCGTCGAGACTAATGAGTGAATGACAAAAATTAAGAGTTTTTGTTAGCAAATGTCTTGCAATCGAGGCATTTCCAAAATAACTTGTGCATTCCTTTTATAAACAGGAATACGTGCTCAAAGCTTAACCTCAAGGGACCAGAATTCTTTTTCTTGCTAAGCAGGATTTCGCTTTATGCGTAGAATTTGAGATTGGCAGAAACGCGATTTAAGTTCACATTAGATAGATTTCCACATCACACACGTTCCGCATTGAGCAGTTTTTGCTTTGGTCACAACATAATCTAGAGAAATCTAAACTTAAATACTGACATTTTAGAAGCTCAAATTAAAGCTAGCCAAAATTATATTTATTATATTAAATTTCTTACATGAATATAAAAAAACATAATATATTGTAATAATCCCCCACCCACGCATTTATGGTGGAAGATTATTAACGAATTTAGTCCTGTTCTTCTAACTTCGCGGGATGCGGGAAGGAACAGGTCTTGCAATCATGGATTGCCAAGTAACACATTATTCATTCTACTGGTAACATTATTATTACAATTTACGTTACACGGCCAACGAGCGGCCCGCCTCGCAATAAAAAAACAAACAACAATTACAAAAAGTGCGTGTTGCTAACGCAAGAGTTCATCACACCCTCTGTGAGATCGTCCTCAGGTAAGCGGGCGATCCTTCGCCCTGGCTGCAAGGTTGGTGGCCGCATAAAGGGTGTGGCGGCGGTGGCGGCGGCTACGGCAGCGCGGGGTACGCCGGCGGCAGGGATACCTCAGCCACGTTGACGCGGGCGGATGTGACCGCCGATAGTTTGTTTTGTGAATCTGCTAAGCTGCTGGCGAGTGGCATCCACGCAACCATCCGTTACCATATAACTCCGCCAGACTTGAAGTGTGGAGAGCGTACCATTACTGCTTGCTCCCATACATAAGATGTTAAAATCGAGCGCAAGTCTAGCACTTCGCGATATGCGGCAGATGCCGCGCTCTCTTTCAAGAGCCGGAGAGGCCGTTTTGAAGTGAACTCGTCAGTAAAATCTCGGAATCTACCATTTGCCTACAGATACGCTCACCACCAAACTTCTGTCTCCCACCATCCCCCCGTGAGGTTATTCTCTGATTCGTTATTTTAAACGAAAGGTGTGGGAGTGAGACCTCGCTTTGGCCAATAGAATTACCGGCGCATGTCCTGTTGGAAATAACATTTGGGGGTGTGAGAATTCCAGGAATAAGTTTCCCTTGATGTATTTCTGGGAAGCGCAAATCTGCAACGTCCGGCCCCGGCTGCGCTAAGAGGCCTAATCCGTCAATGGGCACTACCCTTTTTAAACTAGTGAAAGGTCTTAGACGGTGACAAAGAAATCTCGAGTGGGCGCGGGCGCCGGGACTGCGCGGTCGCGGAAGCGGCAAAGTGCGGCTCATCCACGGGCTCAATCACGTATACACGTTTTATATGATGGGAATCGTTGTACTGTTACAATATTATTACTTAACTAGAGATTGCGTGGATCAACTCGTCCTTAGTAGCTATTATGAGTTAAATTAATAAAATAATTTATCACTTTAAAATTACTCAAATTTATTGATCAACTATCTTTCACTTTATCATGGTGGGTTTTTGACACAGAGAAGATGAAATAAATACATGATGTTACACATAGTTACGCGAAATGGAGTAATATTCATACTGCTGACAATATTTGAAATCAATATTTGTAATTTACTCTTGACGATAGATAACATCCAACTATCGATACTTTGCTCTTTGATTAATAGCGATAACGAATGGCGCATAGAATCGTATACTTAGGCGTTAGACAACAGAGGGAGCCATTTCTGAGCCCCTATGGTCCCTCATTTCCACTAAAGGCTTTTATTTACATATGATGTTTATTGTTAGAAAATAATAATAATAATATAATAATAATAATAATAATAATAATAATAATATAGTACGTACATTCTACAAAGTTAGTGCAATTATAACTTTGATTAAACATTTAGGCCTAATAAGTATAATTCAGTTTATTATATTGTACCATTTATAGGCTTGCCAGATTGTTTAGATAGAGAGCCTCTTCCCCAAATGTCGGGTATTAAACCAGAATTTGGCAACTTAAAAAAGAGGAAAATAAAGAATTGATAGTGGAAATCAAATGTTCTATTACGTTGAGATACTGGGCTCCTTTCGAAATTTTCAGAGGTGCTCCTCCCCCAGTCCGCACGCCTATGATCCACATTGGGAACGTTCATACAACAACATACTTTTCCTTCCTCTGAAAACCCGATCATTCTCGATCTTTGAGTCGGTTGGAGTGTCTCAGGGCATCAATGGATGTCACTTCTGTACCTCTGACCGGGAGGTCCTTGGGTTCGAGTTTCGAAGTGAGATGCTTTTTAATATTAGCTAGGACGAATTCTGCCGGCGTCCTGAGGAATATTCTAGCAGCCGGCTGCTCTGATTGGAAGTTTTCCGTGTTTTCTTCGATAAATATCAAGCGAATGCCGAAGCAGTACCCTAACAAACGACCCAAGGATCATACGGGATCTTTCCTTCCTCTTGACTTATCCTCACACCTCACACACACACTACCACACTTACACTACGTCCAAGGTGACCAATGGGGAGCTTATAGCTTGTCTCTGCAGGTGCACCGCTGGTGGGAGATACTTGGATGGAAAAAACCCTCAGGCTTACATGCCTTTCGAAGTCGAATCTTTCCAAACAGCGGGGAAGAAGACAGCCACCGTGATCAGAACTTGCACTACATGTACGGAATAATGACCGTAGTAATTAACGCGCCCGGATGTGCGAAATAATCAACCAGACTATCAACTTTCCTTTCACTCTTCACCCGAAAATCCGATCATTCTCGATCTTGGCGGTTCCACGTTGAGCGCAAATCGTAGCGGTGCATAGAGATGTCTCGCGAGGGGGTTCCCTGAGGGGCGGGAAACTTGGCGCAGCGGCGGCGGCGGCGGCAGCTGAGGCCGGACGAAGGGGACAAAAACGGGCGCAAGTTGCCCCGGCGAGCGCTCTCTCGCCAGCTGGCGCTCGCTCCTGCGCCACCCGCGCGGCGCTGTCGCCCCGCACAAGACCCGCGCAGGCCGCCCATGGCGTCGCAAACTGCTCGTCACCGCTGAGCTTGTCGTGTTCGAAACATTGGATCCGTCGAATGGTGGAAAATTCGAGAACTCGTTATTCGTATTCGTCGCATCCTGAAAGAATCCTTCTGTACTTTTTCTCATTATGACGAATACTTCCATTTATGACGATTTTCCCCAATCAAATATGTATCCATTTCTGACGAATATTTTCACTCCTGACCAATCTTTCCAATGCTGTCGAATTTTTTTCAATCCTGTCGAATTTTTTTTCCAATATTGATGAATATTTCCAATCCTGACAAATCTTTCCACTCGTGATGAACTTTTGCAATCCTGACAAATTTGTGGATCCCGGAAGAATTTGATCAATACTGAAAAATCTTTGCAATACTGACGAGTCTTTCCAATCCCGCCGATCTTTCCAATCCTCACAAATATTTGAAATCCTATTGTTATAAAATTTCCTTACGCCTGCTGTTATTTAACATCTATTTTGAAGTTGTAAATATGGGTAGAAAAATAATATTATTAAATAATGATTGCAAATGACGCACATTATTACTGCTAATCAAACAATTTTCGAAATAATTAATTTCCTGATATTTGTATAATTAGACTTATATTACTGATACTGTTGTCTGAAGCATTTAGGTTGGAATGAAAGAGATAATTCTGATTCCTTGAGTCATGAAGTGTGTGACAAGGATTTCTCTCCAGGCTCGCCGCTAGCCAACATGGCGTAGGGTCCAACGCTGAACAGTGCGTGGCGAGTAACGGTGGGGGGCGGGGCGAAGACAAGAGGGCAGCGAGAGCGGCGGCGCTGTGGCCTGACGCATCCGGCAGCGCAGCGGGGGCCATTAACGCGAAGGCGCATCCTTCCGCGCGCCCCAACGCCAGGCAGATGCATCTCCCAGGACGCCTCCCCCCCCCCCGCTACCACCCGCCTTTCACGCGCGCCTCCCGCGGGACACGAGGGCTCTCTGCTGCCCTTGTCCTTGCCCGCTCCCTTGGCTTGCTCCCGCGGACGACTCGGGGCACGCAGGATGCACGAAGAATCTGCCTGCGTCGGATGAGATACGTAACTGTCACCAGTGCAGTCAACGTCATCACTCATCACCGTCGACATCACGTCGACACCCTCGACATGTCGATGGTGATGATAATATTAATGTAGTCAGCTACATTAATATTATCGTGAAGGTCATCGTCAACGATCGTTATCAATTTAATCGTCATTAATGTCACCGTCATTAACGCCACCGTCATTAACGTCATAGTTATTTACTTCGACAATATTAACTCCACCTTCTTTAAAGTCATAGTCATCTCCATTAAAGTAGAATATTGTCAACGTCTTTGTCGTCAAAGTTATTGTCGTCAACGTCATTGTTGGATTATGCCAATTGTTTTTACTGAATCCTAAGTAGTGTTTCAAAAATAAGTCAATGCCCGAGTAGATTGTGAAGCCTCCATTTAAGGATCTAAGAACAGAAAAAATGTTGTTAATATTTTTTTAAAAGGAATTCCGAATACTCGCAATTCACAGATTGTAAAGGTAATCCAGTATTTTAATATGAAATATAATATGATTTGAGTGATTAGAATTTAGATCATCGGGTTTCAAAGTAGTCAACGAATAATATCGAAATCAGAAGAATATGTTGTTGATCTGATGTTAAAGCATTTTTATCATGCTCTCAACTGTATAATTTAAAGTACCAAAGGTTTTCGGTTTTCGTAGAAAGAAATTTAGGCATTCTCCTCAATGAAATTTTGTGATTTTTGCTTCAAAATAATAGTAATGGGCTCCAAATGTGTTATCGTTGGCCGTTATTTATCGGTTTTAAAGTATGAACACTAATTTTAATTAATATTTGAATAAATAGAATGAACGTGTATCTGGCGTCATTCGTTTATTACATCGTTTGGTTTTATGAGTTTCAAAAAGAGGGTCTTTAGCGCTATCAAGCGTGGGGGGTTATGAGGTTTAAGTTAGTGAAGTGAAGAAAGCAGGTTCTTTAGTTCGAACATTATTAAATGGAAAGATTTGTGAGTGTATGTAAATGACCAGCAATACTTGGGAATATGTGACACTTTACAAGAAAGGTGATTGATAACAATTAGAGTATGTGATGCATTAAGTTTTTAAATTAAGGTAGATAGTAGAATTTCATGCTCTTGTGCAGGACAAATACATGTTAAGATCTTGATAAAAATAAAATATTTCAATTAATTTTCAGAAACATGTTTAATTCTGACATTGACAGTGAATAGTGAATGTATGCTTCCAGAATTTGTTAAACTCCTTGATTTTATTAGACCAAAAAGTACCGAAAGATGTGGAAGAATAATTTGGGAGGGGGGATCGAATTTCCATATAGCGCACATGTGTTACTTTTTTGTTGTACCTTTTCCACAGTTCTTCCTTTTGTGCGATGTAATCGCAAAGATTCAGCTAATCTATACATATAAAATACAAAGAATTTTCAGTTAGAAAGAAATTTAAACTTTTTTCCCAATCAAATTTCGTGATTTTTACTTTCTCGCCCTTATCTCGCAAGAAGAAAAAGTACAGTAATTGTGCGCTGAAAACGGTTACTTTCCAACAGGAAATCTCATTGCCAGACACTGGTAACGAAAATGTGGATAAATATTGTTCGTATGTATAGTAAATGACTTCCTCTAATGTATTGTGTAGTCTGAATCCGTGTTCTGTGATATCGAAAAATCGACTGACAGCGAAACGTCTGTCCCTGCTTTCGTTCGTCTGTCTGTGATGAAAGTTAACAACAAAAACGTTAAGCTGATTTTCTTTAAAAATGGTATTTTCCGGTCGTTTTAAAAGGAAATCGAAACTCTGCGATTTGAAACACATTTTGATTTTTGGTTAATGTAATTTACATGATGCTTCAATTACATTTTAAAGCGTTTCTAAAACATTGTTCCATAACTTTTTATTAAACTTTGACCTTGGATAATGCAAAAGACGCTTAAAAGATTGGCACAGGTCTCATTGTTCTTGAAATTTCGGATTTTTCGAAAATGGCAAAAGTTCAAAATTTTTTCGGCTTCTTCCTGGGACTCCTGTAATGAACATAGAGGTTTTTTACTTAACAAAATTGCCGGAGGAGTTGGCACATGGTATCAACTGATCACTACAGAGTTTTTGCCAGGGAGGTCTTAGGTTCGAGTCCCGACGTTGGCAAGAATTTCAATCCTAACTTCTCAATTATTTCGAATTCAGTCGCTGTCTGGAGGAGAATTCTAGAGGTAGTTTTCCATGTTTTTGCCGATGCACACCAGGCAAATGGCGGAGCAGTACTCTAACAAACGGGCCACGGACTGCGCACGATCTTTCATCCTTCTTCCTTGTCCTACCGTCAGCCCTACTTACACACATACACTAACATGCTCTACATTACCACAAATGCCGAGAGACCGGTAGAGAGCTAGAGCTTCTCCCGCCTGGGGCGGTGCTTCCCTGGTGGGAGATACCTGTTTGTGGAAAACCCGCCTAGCCGACGGTAGGTCGGCGCCGGATCTAGCCTTCCGGGAGAGAGCACCGTCACCTCCCGAGAAAAAATATGCACCACACTTACGGGACTAATGACCTTAGCTGTTGACTCGCACGGAATCACTAAATCTTTAATAAAATAAGTTTCTAAAAGACAGATTATGAAATAACATCATCTACAAGTTTTCGAAAATAAGAGCTATTTTTGCATAATTTTGCGCATAATTAATTGTTGCAATCTTTCCTACACGCAACTTGCCACTTTTGCCATTCGCATCACAAATAACTATTTATTTGTTTCTTACAAATAATTGCATAAACGTGAGTTATTAGAAAATGTGTAGATTGACTATTCAGAATAATTTTCCTCTTTCCACGCGAGTTCTGTCTCATTTCTACTGATGTTTTAGATAATGCGAGTAATCGTAAGAAACAAATGTGTACAACTACAGTACAAAACCGTAAATATTTCGTGCGATTGTTCTTCTCTCGCATTTGTATCATTTAGAAACTCCCATCGAGCAACGGAAGTCGCACATATCTGTGACTGCCCAAACGCCGGTTTTGTCGAATGTTTTTTTTGTATTGTGACAATAAAGTAATATTTACGCACAACGGAAAACGGTTGTGCAAATAGTTTCCTGTATCTGTGTTTCTAAATGAAATAACTCAAGAGTAAATAGCAGTCTGCTGTCGATATGTCAGTTACAAGCTGTAACAATTGAGTGGGATTGTGCGCATCGCAGTAAAGCAGAATCGCAAACGGCATTTCCTTTCCGGACCACGTGAATGGAATTCTCTCCACGCGGACATGAAAGATGAATCAAGCTTTAAATTGGCGGGAAACTCGAATCTGCCTTTTCCGTTTTTGGTGCTCAGACAATGGTCCGTATGCTCTTGAAATAAACTTCAGATGTTGTTGTTGTTGTTGTTGTTGTTCTTCTTCTTCTTCTTCTTCTTTTTATTCTTCTTGGCATTATGCATTTTATTCCTGCTCTTCATAATATTCTACCATTTTACACGTTTTGGTGTTTAATTTCACCTTCAAATCCATTTCATTTTCCTCCTCGTTATTCTTCTATTCACTGTTCCCTCATTATGTCGTCTGCGTATTTTACACAATTATAATTCCTCACTATACTCTCTTTGATAATCTGTCATTCTCGGTTCTCTTTCGCCTCTCTTTTATTTTTATTTCTCCTTGTTTCTCCACTCATTCCTACTTTGCATCACGTCAGCCGTCCCGCTTGGTGTCCTCGTAAATGCAAAGCTTTCGGTGTAATAATGACGTATTTCTCTTTAATGCTTCTTAGAAAGTTTGTTTTCCGAGCACCGCCGCCCATCTCTCCCCACCTCCACCCCACCCCCTCCATGCAGCCCCGTCGTCATCCCCACTCCGTCCGCGCTCCCACCCCCTGCTGCGCATCTTGCGCCGTCGCTCTTCTCCTTCGTTGTGTTGCGTCCATTATCTCGGACGCGGGGAGTCTCCGTGAACGGACCTAATTACGCCTGCAGCGCCGCCCGGTCGCCAGCCCAAGCACAGACGGGCGAGGGAGCGCGCGAAGAAGTAAAGGGCGAAAACGGCACAAGTAGAGGAAAGTAGAGAAAACAGAAGAGTTGGAGGAACGAGGAGGGAACGAGGAAGGAAGCACAGACTAGCACTGTAGGTAAGCAGGCTAGTACAGAGATATATAAACGAGAAGGCTGTGCTCAAGAAAAATAAATTATACAGAGATATGTAAATCAAATGTGATGCTTGTGAAAGGAAGGATGGCGAAGATGGCAACTTTAACTTACAAAGTTGCGGATGTTTAAGAAGAGTGGAGAAAGAGATGATTCAGAGAGCAGGAAAGTAAGACTGTATCGACCATAAAAGAGAGAGAGAGAGAGAGAGAGAAAGAGAGAGAGAGAGATTGAGAGAGTGAGTGAGTGGTGTGTGATATATGTGTATAATCTCGAGACAGGGGAGGACGAGACAGCAGGAGGACGAAGGAAAGACCTCGAGAGACTGACAAGGTGATACACAGAGAATGAATGAATGCATGGGTAACTTCATTAAACCTTCGACTAAAATATACATATTTTACTAGCAATTACTTAAATGATATAATTTCCTTTTAGGAGTGCTTAAGTTGAGATATCCTCATGTCAAAATTGGTTACTCATACAAAGGTATGACTTTAAACAACAACATATTTGGTTCATCGAAGTTGTATAAAAATATGTGTAATTGAGATAAATCTCATTTGTCTCGTAGCGAATGTGATGGAGAGACCGGTAGGGAGAGAGACATAAAAGAAGATAGAGAGAAGGAGAGGGTGAGAAAGAGAAAGGTAGGAGAGAGAGGAAGTGAGGGGAAAAGAACGAGAAAGCAGCACGTAGAGGAGGAGGGGGTGTAAAATCGAATCAAAAAATCGAGTCGAGATCGATTGAAGAAGAGGGGGATATATTACAGAAATACTTTCTGGAGAGTGAGTACATGCCGCGATGAGTGTGAAGCCTGTGTGGGTGGAGTACTTAGTGCGAAATTCCGGTGCTTTTGGAAGGGCCAATGAGAACGCGCCTGGGGGCAGGCGCATGGGGGAGCGCTCTCGGGGCGCAGGGCTAGAAGACAGTGATGCGAGCGCTTTGGGACTGCAAGTGCGTCACAGCCGAGACAGTTCTTGCTGAATATTAACAATGCTGACAAAGCAAGGAAGTAAGTGTCACCAGGATTTTATAAAAAGAGGATATTCTATTGCCTTGCATGCATCCAAGTGATTCCCAATCCCCGATTTCCTGAAGAGCGTTGGGCTGACCTTTTTAGGCAAAAAAAGCTAAACCATGTATTTTTGTTCTTGCGTTCATAAATTGCAGAAAAAGACCAACTATATTTTTGATTAAATTATGGAAAACTAATATGAATTAGGTGTAAATATACAACCCATAAATTTCTCGTTTCGGGTGGGATTCCTTGCTGCTCGAAATTTTAAGATGTGTCCCAACTTTTCAAGCTATTTTTCAACCATATTGATTCTTGAGGTTTGAGTGTTTTTTGCCTAACTTAATTCCATTGTAGATTCTTAAATGATGTCATGCACGAATAAGTCTCATTTCTCTATAGCCTGCAAATTCTCCGGACCCCAATCCTTTGGATTTTTATCTCTGGGGCACCTTAAACAATTGGTTTATGCAGCAAACATCCCGGATGAAGAAACTCTTCATATACGTGTCATGGAAGCCTGCGAAACCATTTGACACCATCCGTGACTATATGGAAGGGTGCGACAGTCCATGATTCGACGAGTTCATACGTGTCTAGAAGCAAGAGGACATTTCGAGCACTTGTTATGAATTTTATGTCTTTCCAAGTTGTTGAGAGATTTCATTAACAAATTGACAACGAGAAAACAAAAACAAAGGATTGTAGAACACATGTTCATAAGAACTTTTCGTCTTCTTTTCTTTAAGGATCCCATGCCCGAAGTTTGTAAAAGTATTTTGAAATCATCCTACATTTATGCACACACATACACACACTATATACAACCCTGCCACCGAGCGAAAGCTCATTAGCAGGACATTATAATAAATGTGTGTGTATATATATATATATATACATATATATATATATATTTAAATATATACACACATATATAAACACATTTAATTTATTTCAAAGAAAAGTGTATTGAAGCATGCTCGAAAAATCATCCGTTGATAATTTAGAGGGAGGAATCGCGCAATTACTCGTAAGAGAAAGGGCCTTCTGGAACGACGCCGTTTTTCAAACGCGTCGCCGCCACCGGGGCCGGGACTTCATTACGTGCGTGATGCACTTGCCGGGGAAGCCCCGCGCCGGGCGAGCGGGCGGGGCTGGGCGGGGCTTGGCGGGGAGGGCGGGGAGGGGGCGGGGCGGGGTGGAGCACCGAAGCACCCGGCCGGCAGTTGCATTGCGGTCGCCCTCATTAGGACGGGACGTCAACGGCGGCGAGGTCGGGACGAGAGAGGCGCGCCCAGGGGATGAGGATGAGGATGAGGATGAGGGGCGGTGACGAATGGAAGGGCCGCGAACGACGTCGAGGTCGCGGTGTGCCCGACCAACACACACGTGGAGTCGAGGTGGTAATGCGAGGCTACTGCTTACCGATGCGAATATACTGCGTGACCTGTGTTTGCTGGTTGCAAGCACGTAAGAAGTTAATTCTGGGGATAGGGATGGAAAAGTACTTTAGTGCTGCTGATAATGGAAATGGATTTGCTGCTGTTACTTTAATGAACATTCTTGGAAATTTAGAATCACTTTTCGTAGAAGCAGTTAAAAGTGATATCGTTAGATCCTAAGATTTAAAAAAAAGTACTGTAATCACATTTTCTATTAAAATTAAAACATTGTGCTAGGAAATTACGTTGCCACCGCAGAAACCGGTGGTGATAACTAACTCCCAGAAACAAAAAAAAACTATTAATTAGTTGATGAATAACTTGGCGTTAAATGAATGTTCAATAAAGTTGTTTTTCTCTTTGATTTAAAATACTGTTCTTTCATTAATCAAGTAAGAACTACATTTTTGTGAAATAAAGTTTCTTCATTAATACATCTCAAATTGATATGATTATGCATGCAAAAATGTTGGATTTCATAGTTAGTATCAAGATAATTTATACTCGTACTGCATGCTTACATAAGTATTGTGAGTACACGAGGCAAGGCTCCAAATGACCTGTTACACCTTATTTAGAAAACCACAATTTCCTTCTTATTTCTTCGCTCTCAATTTGCTTGCCGATGAAAACCACCTTTAATTATGCACTATCGTAGAAAGCAAATTAAAAAGCGATGTAAATGATTTGATGAGATTCATTGAGCCCCATTTTGACTCCAAACTCCGCCACTGTCGCTCGGAATATCTTACTAGAAGGGAAGTACTACATAAGCCAACAGCGATATTACTCCAGTGTTCATAAAGTTCTGGCATCAAATACCTTACACAAGTGAACAACACATCAAAGCACAGCTCTAAAGAAATTTATCGCTAAAACTCGCTTGTTGAGGGTAGAAGCTTATTGGCAATAATGGTATTACTCGTACAGTCCTTCCAGAAATAACTTAAGTAAACTCTCAGTGATTTAATTAGGATCCATAAGTATTTTCATAGAAACGAACATTAATAATACAATTAATATAACAGTATTAATCAATAAAACTTTTAATGTGAATTACGTATTGGAAGAATCGTCTGCTGTACGAGAGTACCACTTTTCATCAAGTGTTTGTGTCTCTGAAAAGTTCAAACATTTCTCGAGATTACTTAATATTTTAATAATTTATTTCCATTGTTGTTATTGTATATTTTAGCTCTAATATTTATTTGGAACTTCCTACATTTTGCATGGGTTTTCATATTTTTCTATTTATGTAAAACGGAAGCCGAGTAAACACTTTTGTTTAAAAATAAACCAACATTTATTACTCTTCTCATTTAATAAATTTTCAATTCTTTACGCTGTCTGCAGCGACTCTAAACTGGTTCTCGTTTTGAGAACCGACGATGATTGATTTTCGACAGTAGCTATATCGCCGGATTGAATTCTGCCTTTATGTGAAGGGGAATTCTAGCGATTCTGATCGGTAGTTTTCCGTGCTTTTTTTCGATTAATACCAGGCGATTACTGAAGCAGACCCTAATGATATAGCTTACGACAGAGAATGATCTTGCCTTCCTTGTTCTGTCCTCTCCCCCCCCCCCACACACTTACAAATACTTATATATACACAATAGTACCAAAAATGTTGGGAGACCAATCAGAAGCTTAGAGTTCGTCCCGTGATACTCTTTTTAAAATTTATGAATTTACTTTTTAAACGTCTAACAAATGATTTCTTTTTGTTTTCCCAAAGACCTCACAAAGATGATTAACGCGTTGTAGTCTTACTTGAGCAACAGTTCCTCCAAGAAATAATCATTAAAAATATTGCAATATAGACCATCTTATCAGGCCTCCAAAAGTTGCGACTGAGCATTGTAATCTTACATGGGCAACCGTTCCTCAAGCAAAAATCATTGTAAATATTACAATGTTGTCCATCTAATCAGGTATTCAAAAGTGGTACCTGAACATTGTAATCTAACGAGAGAAACTGTTCCTCAAACAAAAATCATTATAAATATTGTAATCATCTCATCAGGTAACCTGCGTGTCCTGTAGTATTGCAGTTGTGGGTCCGTTATTTCTCAGGTTTAGACCTCTTCAGATCTACCATTCAAGTGAGGTCATCTTGGTCTGCTGGAAGAGAACTGACACTTTTTATGCTAGCAGAAAATATCAAGAGATTTATCGAAAAAACATATTGGGAGGTAAGTAATACCTAAAACCTATTTTTGACACGAACAATAGATTGGTACGAAATATTCTAAGATATTCTGGAACATTCTAGAAAATAACTTGTTGTGAGAGATTTCAAGGTATCTTCAGAAGTAAAACGCAATGAACTGCTTTTACTACAACTTTTTACTATTTCTTTTCCGACATAACATGAATAGTTAATTCTTGATTTATGAGACTGACGATATTAAATCTAATTTTGAAATTAAACTAAACATATCAAAAGAAGTATCTCTTTTGATACTATTTTACGTAACCTTATATGTCATGGACGGATGAGCCAGAAAACTGTATAATATTATTGTTTTGAACTTCCATAAGACAAAATTTTGAACATGAACATACCCACAGGAGACGCGAATCTATAACGCACTTATTTATTAACATAACGCGCTTATTTTCGAAAACCTTAAGATCTCTCCTTCGTTAGGCTCCAAACATAAATGAAAAATTGTGCAATTTTTTAAAAAAATACAAGGCTTTTAAATAAATAATTAGTTTCGAAAAGTCTGGACGAAATCGAAGGTGACAGAATTATCCTCACAGCCATTTTGCCTCGTACCTCTCATTGAGTATCCTCCTAGACGTCACCTTCCTGTCATTCCGTGGACCCGCCACCAACAAACCACCTACCAAACAACAACTTTGCAACCTCACCGACTACATTGCCTCACGTTCCTGCTGCATCAAATCCACCTTTCCATCCAATCACCAATCCATCTTTTACCACCTTTAACTCCACGTTCTCTGCCCGCCTTTTGGAGCGTGGCGTCGCACTTGTAAAGCACCAATAAACATTTGGACATGAAAATACCCACCGGAGGCACCACGGTAAGCTAGTGGTTATACAACGCACATGTTTAATATAATTTCAAAGTCTCACTACGATTCGAAGCAGAGATAGGCTAATATCGTTTCAAACAAATATATCGTTGCAAATGATAAATCATGTAAAATGAAATATCGCTCCAAAAAAAAGTTTTACAAAATATTGGACGGAATAAATAGTGTTTCGAAAAAGTCTCGACAAAGGCAACGTAATTATCCTCACCGCCATATTGGCCCGCAACTACCCTCAAAGACATCACCTATCTGCCACTCCATTATACCCCCGCTTACGGCCTACATCTCTGCAACCTCGCCGACTGCACCTCGCATTCCCGCTCATCAACCCCTTTCTCTCTTTTACCACCTCCACGGGGCGTGGCGCCGCACGGGGCGAGAGGGCGCACGTAGCTCGGAGGGCCGTCTCTGCGTCCCCCCGGGGGCAGCTCGCGCGGCCCCTCCCTCCTCCCCATCCCCCGCGGCGCGCCACCACGGAATGAGCCGCAGGCCCCCGGGGCCCGATCCCCGCCTTCCCAGCCCGCCCCGCCCCCTGCGCGCTCATCACTCCCGCTGATCGAGGCGCGGCCCACGACGCGGGAGGCCGGCCTGGTGGGCAAGGTGGGGAGCCGGCTGGGAAGCTGCTTTATCTGTCTGTTAGGGTCCCTTGCTTTCACATGACAGTCACACCTTGAACCGAATTTTCTTCAGGTATATTCACGTTAAGAGGGTTGATCGTATCCCCTCTTCCTGGCTAGCCTAAATTTAACATAAACAACCTCAACCTAATCAAGCACGTTCCATGCGCAATTGAGAGTCACCATCAGCCCCACTAATGTAAGGTGATACTTGCAATTGGAACTCAAATTAATAATTATTAGAGTCCGAAAGTTTGGTAAAATGACTTCTTGTTATTGTTTCTATTTCATGACTTTTGACAATAGGAATCTCTTGATTGGGCTTCTGGAGCTGATTTAGTAGATTTTCATTTTACCTTTGTTGCCAATTTTAGCTTCTGATGCTTATTTTTGCCGTTTTGTCTCATTTTTGCATTTTCCTGCCTTTATTGTCATTATTTTGCTTTTTTCTTCTCTCACCGGTATCGATGAAGCTAGATGTATACCTGTAAACTTGAACAACACGAAGGCACGATCGTATTTTGTCTTGCCGTGGAAGCAGAGACATTGTTAAAAATCTAAATAAAAAAGGAAATGGATATCAGTGAAGATTTTTTTTCATTGATGCCGATAGAATTTCACGCTCCAGAAGCTACTTTGACTATGGCTTCGGATCCCTTCTGGGAGCTCTCTGTGTGTGATATACCGTTGTCAGTGCTGGGGATTAAACAACAGCTAAGAACAAAATAATTACGTTTTCAGTATTGCCATTTCAAGATTCAAAAGGGAGTTCCCAAAATAGCATTTTGAAGAGACAGCATTGCGAGTAAAACAAATGCGTAGCCATCATACTGCATGTGGAACCAATGCGTAACCATCATGTGGGATCGAGATTGCCAAGTAAAGATCGTTTCCTTTCATGTTAAGTGCTATTGTATATTTTAGAGTTAGAATTTCATGTGAATAATTTTTACAATAATACTTTTTAAATGTGATTTTTCATTGTTTACATACCCTTTTTGTCTGCCTGTTTTATGTTAAATAAATGCCTGAACTCCCGGGCTCTAATAATTAAAAATTTTAAAACACTAACGTTAAAGCCTACATTCATTATTAATTTATTGACTACTGTTTTTTTACTGACTGTTTGTTTGCTGACTAAATTTGCAAAAGATTTTACAAAATGAAATGTATGAATATAAATAATACAAAAGGAAATTATCAATGCAAATGACACACATGTAATTTATACTTGTATATTTTTACAGTACTAAGCACCTGATGATGACAAAAGGTCCCCGATCTGTGTGAGAATTGTCGATAATAAATTTTATTTTTAATTTTAATGACTACCTATTACACCTGGAGAAAATTCAGTTCAAGATCTGACGATCACTAAAAGGCAAATGTCCATAACAGAGACATAATATTACGACTTTTCACAATCATAATCATTCAGAATAGCAAAGATGCTTTGTTGGTGTTGGACGGTTATTTAATCTCTCATTCCGCTGTTATTTTCAAGCATCGAGGTCGCTGAGAGACTCCACGTATTTTCGAGTCACCTGAATGTAATCGGACAACACAATCCGAACTACGTATTGAAATTGAACAGGGATTTGTGTCAGCTTTAGTCATTTGTTTAATTTGTTTTCTTGTATGCTTTCTTACACGAAATGTGAATATAATTTTTTTGTGCCGGCTCTCGCTGACGAAAAGCTACGACATCGATGTTTATGTGACCGCATTCACAGGCATCCGTCTCCCTCCTCAGTGACGTCGGCCATGTGCACAGATTTCTCGCGTGAACTCTCTGCTAGACTCCTTGCCCGCTAACCACTTCTCGCTGATTGCGGAGCGGACTCAGGTCGCGAGAGCATTGCTAAGAGGAGTGAAGATATGTTTGCAGAGTCGATTTGTCGAGGTGATTGATCTCGGAGTATATTCATCAATGTTCTTTTTCGAGCTATAAAGTGAGGAGGTAGCACATATTGTTGAGTAGAGACCGGAAAAATATATAGTATTAAACGTCAAAATAGATACTACATAAAAATGTAATGAAAACAGTTAGAATATATAATAAATATGTAAAATCGGATATAATATGTAATATTAAATTAATCTAATTAAAAAAACATTTACACAATACGATATTACATTTATAAAAATTGTCCTAAATACATTTTAAAATTAATACAAATGCTTTAAAAAGCATTATCATCGATGTGTTTCATATCGGCGATCACCATTTCTTCTTGGAAATTAAAGTTGCAGATCACCAAACTAATCAATGATTCTTTTCACACCTAAATTTCACTAATAATGTAGGAAAAAATACTTATTTTTTGAAAATATTTCTTTTCATAAAAAATACGTAATAAAATTGACGAAAATTATATAATTAAATTTTTTTTGTAAAAATAGCAAAATATGTAAAATATGTTATACAGTATTACAGTGTGTTATACAGTATACAATTATGTAACGAAAAAATTGGATATTGTGTTAGAAGAGCGACGATTCGCTTAGATTACTATTTTGAGAACGGCAAGTAGAAAGGCAAAAAACGTAATTACATAAAAATACGGTACCTTTTTTGAGGCACTTGGCGTGGAATTATTTAGAAGCAAATTATGAAGATGGGAAAAATTCTCTAAGAGACACGTGTAATTTTTTAATTTTTTCACGCTGTTCAAGAGATATTTCTTTACCCTTTGACTAATCGTTGGGTGGGGTCTTTTGAAAGCACTGCTTTTCAGATTTCAAAAAAATTATTTGTTTCCACTAACAATTATATCAATAGCAGAAAAATATTTATTGTCTTATTATTGTTGACGATCAATTAACAAAAACATATCCAAAGAGCCATTTGGTTATCCACAGATCCGTACACGTTTTTTTTTCAAAAAAAAAACAACAACAAAAGAAACTAATGCTAAACAACACATACCTTCACGCTCGTACTTTTACGTAAAAATACACAAAAAGTACTCAAATTTTCGAAAAATTGTATATGATCATATTTCAGAATCTATCTTTAAGAAACAGATTTCATTCAGAGAAAAAATCTCTATCTTTAATATTTTAGGTGTAGGATGATTCCGAAAAATTCAAGGGGCCGCGACATAGATTGATTGAGGAATATCAGTTTTGGAGAAAATCGGCTGAATGTTTTAGCCGCTAGCGTTGTTCACAGACGGACCAACAAACGGTCAGACAGACAGACGGACAGACGTTTTGCCGCAATTCGATTTTTTGGTATCAAAGACCCACAAAACATGGATTATGGCTACACGTGACATAGAATTTTTTAAATCTGACAACTGAATTTATCTACTTTCTCGTTACCAGAACCCTTTAATAAGAGTTTTTCTGTCGAAAACTACATTTTTAGCAGCATTCACAACTTTCTAATTCATAGCGAGAGTTATTTGCCGATAATAAATAAAGGGAATCTCCGCGAAAGAGGATTTTCTGCACTGTTTATTGTTTCGGAAGCATTGAACTCTTACTCGACCTGCCAGGACATAGTTTACTTTAGCGGCGACGTACGCGAGAGATTACATATTCAGCAAAATTACGAGACAAGAAGCTTTCATGTGATAGTGATATTGCAATGTAAGTTGATTATATATTCATTTCTACATAAAATTTGCGAATATTTCATCTATCTTGTTGAATTTTCAAACTCATGCTACTCCTAACAATTTCTATGTAATCACATTTCATACGAATTAGTAAGGTACTATTATTCTTCAATGTTGCACCTCTTCCCTTTATATGCTCGTCCGTTTCGGCAGCCACCCGAAGCGAATTGGGCACAAGTTTAGGAGCGAAGTGAGGACGCGACTGCCGAGCGCGTGTGCACAGAAACGTCGTAATTAGTCAAAGAGGGGGCGAAGCCCCGTCACTCAGATCGACGTTCCTTGTTCGTTAATTTAGCGACATGGCAAAAAGGGCTTATTAGCCCACCCGTCCGGGGAAATGCGCCATTGACTGAAACGTCGATAATTTCGTCTCATTGACTGCTCGAGTGACCGGATGACAGGGTCGGGCCGACGCCACTGCCGCCGCCGCCGCCGCCTGCAGTTGCCAGCCGCCCGCCCGCGCTTCCAAATCGAAGCATTCACGCATGTGGCGCGCCCTCGCGTCCACGTGCAGAGCGCGGAAGGCAGAGAGGGTTCAATCGCCGCGAAACGGCGCTCGCGAAACTCCATTACGCGGTTGAGGGCCTCGCCCGATGCGCCGCCCGCCGGCCCTCGCGCTACTTTCTTTGTCGTAGCGGCGGACGCGGCCGGCCAGCAGCCTCTCGGACTACAAGTGCTGTTGGGCATTGCAGGAAAGGGCGAAGCTAGCAGCAGTGACCCAAATTGCGACAAACTACGTAGAACCAAAGCGCTCTGTCCACACTCATATGTTTGTGAAGGATGGATCATTATTCACCTATCATTCATTCTCTCGTAAGAAGAGTTGATTCTTTCTTGTTAAGGTCATTAATATTGAAAATTTTAACAAGATGATGCCGAAGAGTTTCCGAACTCTTTCTAAAGGAGCAATGTAAACAATCATGACATAATTTAATAATAATAATAATAATAATAATAATAATAATAGTAGTAGTAGTAGTAGTAGTAGTAGTAGTAGTAGTAGTAGTAGTAGTAGTAGTAGTAGTGATAATAATTCATTAATTCAGTATTCAAACAATTTTTAGAACCAAGTCTTGAATAAAGAACAATTTATGGAATGTGTTACCATAGCTGGTAAGTTCGTGTCAGTACCCAACAAAAAGAAAGTGTAAGAAAGAACTCCCACTTTGTCGTCACGCACTCACAAACAAAGCATTTAAACAATTGATGTAGTAAATTTGGGATTAGCTGTACTTTGTCATTTTTGTATTAATAACGTGACTAATCAAGTGTCTCCCACTACTCTGGTCTGACTGAAATTTATCGCAAACGGCTGAATTTTATACAGTATAGGTAGATAATTCACAGAGACACAGATAAATTCATAAACAGATTGAAAGGTCATTAGAAGTATTCAGCATTTTATTCGTAACTGTACATTTCTAGAAATCAACGTGTATGTTGCTTCAGAACCTTAAATCGTCCAAAACACAATGCAAACTCATTAACAACGTCGAACTGTTTTTGGCGCACACGTTTTATTTCCAGTCTCTCGTATATGACGAGTTGGAAGTTCTCTGCCTGCTCTTCGAACTAATAATAGGCAATGTGCTCATTTCAAAGCGCGCGTTTTCAGCTGCGAGAGGCGAGAGCGATGTTGAAGCGAGGGTTGGGAAACCGAAGCCCCAAGAATCACGCGCCCTTTGGAGGCTTCGGTCAGAGAATAAACACGCGGCCCGTGCTTGGGCGGAACACGCACAGGGCGTCCCGCTTCGCCGTGCCATACGTCGATTCAATGCGTTTTCAGAGTACGCCTTTGGAGGGCGCTGAATACAAACTCAGATATTATATATTGGAATTTGGAGATATAAATAATATTTGGGATTCCTAAAATGTGAATGGGATTTATCAAAAACGTTTACGGTTTAATTTGTCAGGATTTTCATCGAGTTTCTGTGAAAAGTACATGGTAACCAGCTACCTTTAAATTTCGTGCAAGCGTTCTGTTTTGGCAACTATGGTGAGCTTCTGCTGGTGGATGAATGGGTCATCACAAATGAAATTGGCTGAACGATAGGAAGACGGTGCAAGATTCCTCGTCAATGAAGTTGTCAAAGAATACAAAAAACTTTAACAATTTCACAAAACTCTTGCACTGCTATGATAACACAAAATGAAAGGCACACTGACTAGGCGAGGCTACCTGACTGATACTGTAAGAAAAATTAAATTAGTGCAAACATTGCAGAATGTATTAAAGCCTACGAGGCACACATGCCTAGATTTTTCAAACCAGACTACGCTCATAGTACCACACCTCCTCCTTTTCACACAGCTGTCTAGTAGAGGGTCTCAATGCACATAGAAAAAAAATGCCCTTCGCTGACGGGAATGCTTCACGGCAAAGTTTTCGAGCATTCCCGTGTGGAGCTATAAGCTGCCCACTGCACTCCCCGTTCCGTCGTAGCCCAGCACCATCCAGCACTCTCCCCGCCAGCCACGCCAACTCTGTCCACCGCCCCGAGAATGACATCTGGGCGCATGGCAGGGGGTGGCTAGCCGGCCGGCCGGGGGAGGGGCGGACGACGGAGGCGGGGGGAGATAAGGGCGGCGACAGTGGTGGTGGTGGCAGCGGCGCCGGCCCCGGCGGCAACGTCGGCGGCGGCGGCGGTGACGGTGACGGTGATGGCGGTGATGTCGACGTGACGTCATCGGTGTCGGTGGCGTGGATGACGCCGCGCGGCGGAAGAAGACGCCCCATGCGTAGAGGCGCGGGGGAACAATGATTAATTAATTTCTTAATTAATTATTTTTTTAAAGTGGGACGCGCGAATTTTGTGTTGGCGCCCCCATAACACTGGTGCAGCATGGAACTCCCATAATTTGGCGGGAGTACCACAAAGAGTGCTCAGGTGGGCGGAAGTCACAGGAACTTTGTCCGCGCCGAGAAAAATGTGCTAACAGAAGTATCTTGCGATGATCGATCGCTAACTTTCTGTCATACTTTTTAAGATAGTGATGTGTTCTTGTATCTTTCCTTTTCTCAATTTCTTTTTCACTGGCCATCTCTCGATCTCCTATCCGTGTTCATGAATCATAAGATAGTGTTTCTAAGTTTACTTTTGCTTTTGCTCTCCACTTCATTTTAGTCTTCGCCATCGCGGGATAGCTTCTATTCCAACTCGAGTTCCATAATTTTCCATTGCCTTTTAACCTCTCGTCACGACTACCTAATACTCCATATGGTACCATGCTATTAATGGAAATGATTTTCCTGGATTTCAAATAATGAAATTGAGATCATTATGCGTGCGTGTTACATAATCTGATTTGAAATTTGGTGAGAATAGAAAATAACATTGAAATTATTCCGTACGATTTATTTAATAATGGGAACACACTTTTTGGATTTTAAATTTTATTTCCCTTGTAACGGATGTACGTACAGATTGAAAACTTATCTTTCATCTCCTAGAATGTATTTAGCTTTTGTAATTGAGCTTAGTTTGCAACTAGCTTTTGTAATTGAGTATAGAAATCAACTTGGTCTTCGGTCATCAACACCGGAAACTGCGGAGGAGGCTCTTATGTTATCCGCTCCTTATAACACATTGGACAATAATTTCTCATCCACCGCACTCACTGTTGTCATTGCAGTGGGAAGTGAAGTCGAATTTAGTGATAATGAATAGTGTGTGAAGTCGAATTTAGAGTTCTTAAGAAAAGAATTTCAGTAACTGACTGCCTTGGTCGGTAGTTTTCGGTGGTTTCTCCGATCACTACAAGGCGAATGTTAGAACGGTGCCATAAGAAGCACGCTACGAATGATCGTTTCACCCTCATACTTTTTCACTCCTCTGCTCTACTCACATTTACACTTACTGACACTAAACTACCACTCATGATGGGAGGCCAATCCAGACCTTAGATACCTGAAAGGGGAAACCGAAGTGTAAACCGGCGTAACCCTTGCAAACTAAATCGGTGACAAATCTCACTTGCAAACGGAGGAGGGACACCTCCACCTCCCAGGATATATCATGCGCTACACTTACGGGACATAGTAGTAGTTGATGGAGCCGGGAATACAAAGTAATCAATCAATCAATCAATCATCATTCCACATCCTGCCACTCTCCACCTGTTCCCTTTTCTCCCGTTCTCCGCCTTCAGCGCGGACGTCGTCTACGCGTGAGCAAACCCCCCCACGGCGCAACGTCCCCTGCTTCCCCTTCGTCGCCCCCGCCGCTCCGTCGCACCCAGCTTTCTCCCCAAGCGCCGTCCACGGCGCCGCCTCCGGGCCCGGGGCGTATATTAGCCCAGTGGCTTACCTCCTGTGCGCGCGGGCGGGCGGCGCGGGGTGGCTGATATTGGAGGACGGAAGGATCATAGTTCAGCCGTAATGAGGGCGCCCTGTGTTGTCGTATCTCGTTCCAGCGCCGCGGAAATTGGAGTTGACCGGCCTCCGCCTTCTCCCCCTCCGCCGGCGCTCCTTCCTTCGTCCCCACCCTCCCCTCGGCGCGTTCAGCACACTCACTGGCGGCACAACTCGCCAAGGTAAAGAAGATGCAGATAGGGCCTCTCGAGACACAGGTAGAGGAGTGCCTGTCCCCCGTAGCCCAGTGGGTTATAGATAAATGTATTCTTTTAATTTATGAATGGTATAAATTTAGCAACCTCTTGTCGAGAAGATGGTGGTTTAGGAAAGGGTAGTCATTTATTTATTTAATCATGTTCTTCGTAGTTTGATTATTTGAACGTCATTACTAAATATATTATATTTATTACAAAAATGGTTTTCTTTCCCTCTTAGTAGTAAAGCACTATAATTTGATAGTACTTTAGAAATACAGATGCGTCAATCACTGTGGTTAAAATTATGGTGTGTGGAACAAGTAGGAACGTGAGATAGATTGAAGAAGCTGAAGAAGGCGACGTGAAGATTCGTTAAGCCTTCTGGCTTTCATTAAAATCACATTAATAATTCGATATTCGGAAATGGAAAATCAGATAATTGTAAAAAGTTACGATACCTCTAAATCTTCAGGTCTTCAGGTATATCATGTTTTAGGAAAATCATAATTACTTGTGTTACAATTAGTTTTACTATTTAGTACTACAAACATTATTTTTATTGCTTTTCTGTACTATATACATTGTATCATTTCTCTTTTTTATTTGCATTGTCAAATATTTCTTAAAAAGAGTCAATTAACCCTTGTAATGAAAAACAGTTGCTGATACAAATGATCTGCCAGCTAATGAAGATGCCCATCCTGTACTATCTGCAGTGTGTCTTCTGCGTTCCGTGGAATCATCAAGAACTTGGCGAGCTGTAGCGGGTTTGGAGCGTGCGGTAACCCCGCCGAGCGGTGGGCGGGGTGTCCGTTTCTTTGGGCTACCACCTCTGGCTTAGCCAAGGCACCTCCTAATTAACAGATTGCCCGGGATCGTGTGGGCTATGGCAGTCGGAGGTAACCTCTGCGGGCGGGAGGCGGGCACTGCATTCTGCTGTGTAACAGGTACTATTCCCATCAGTCACCGGTTTATGGGACATTACACAATACTGTTTCGAAGCTGCGGCCACTCGCGCATCTGGCGTTTATGATCCTTGTAAACTAACTATGAGTGATTTGCTTGCTCAGAATAACAAATGATGCTGCACTTGAGGTGTTGGAAATACTGAATAAGAGGTATCAAAACCTCATACGAGCAGTCTTTCAGGGAAGATGCAACATTTCTGTGTGTAGCCTTGCATATATTTAATAATTTTGTGAAATTTTATGATTCTAAAATACAAGGTGAGGTAATTTGTTTTATCGGAAGAAAATGTATTTAAGGGTAGGATGAAATAGTACAATTGATTTGAGACTATTTCACCATACCTGTCCATTCCGTAATTCATTTTTGATTATCTGTTCTGATTTTGATTATCTGTCCTATCTGATAATAGTGCACCCGACTCAGGCTGAGAATTACCAGGTATGAAAGATCCAAACTTGATTTTTGGTAGTTTGGTAATCCTTATGTACTAGTAATCGAGTAGATTGCGTCCGTCCGTCTCTCGGTATGTTCGTCACTCACCGTTAGACCTCACCCGATCCACCAATCGAGGCAACTGATCGTGACTCGACGCCTCTCGGTCTTCTATTGGGCAACTGATCATTGTGACTGCGAATCCGTCCATAAGATTGTAAGAAACTTTTATAAAATAAATGCTTTTTTGCTTTTTCAAGCAACTAAAGTGCGGTTTCGGTGGAAATGATCAATGACGCATTTGATTCTTCTCGACAACACAAATCGTTTGAGCATAAATGTTAGCCGATTTCCTCTTGAATATTCAAGGGAAATTCCAGAAAAGCGTTGTGATAGCAAAAGTGTTTTTGATAGTTTTCTAGTTCATTGTGCTGTGTGAGCCGTGTGTTGTCATAGAAACATGTAAAATATGTTGTTAGGGAAGTCAAAGAACTATGAAAGAAGTGTTTGATGAATGAAGGAAATTAAGGTTGACAGAAAGATAATGAGTAAAAATGTATGACTTAATGAGTATAAATGTAATAAATAAGATATTATAATTATAAAAAATATTAATTCATCAATACTAAAAGGAAGTAGTATGCAGAAAGATAAGTGTAGTTGATATTTGTAACACCAAGTTTCAATACGCGTAAATGGTGAATCACACGGTGAATCACTGTGCTCTCTTCCCGGCATTTATATGAATTGTAATAATTTAAAATCACACGATTGATGATAGTTAAACATAACTTACTTTATATTGAAACAAAAAATGGAACAAGTATTTTAATAGTCAGTTTTTCATATAACTTACTAAGCCTGAAAATGAACGAGCTGCGCACTTATAATATGGTAAAATGTGTGTTTGTTGTGAATTTAGAGAGCATCAATAAAACTTTATAACATGAAGTACCTGCCAGGATTATTAGATGCTGTTCGATTATAGCACATTTCTGGGATAAGACCTCCCCGTTGTCTCGTGCAGATTCATCAGAAAATTGTTGGTTACCCTTATAGCATATTGCATGTTACGAGTATATTCGTGTTAACCTTGCATATACACACATTTTCTGCTGCAGGAACTACACACTGGAGTCTATGCAACGCAAGAAATATATTTGAATTTCAAGAAATTTTGATAAAAAATTTTGCATGTCAAATAACACTCTTTAAACTTTATTCACGAAATAATTTTACAAAATTGTATGAGGCATTTAATTTCATGAAGGGCACAATGCTTAGTAGAAAAATGAGAAATTTGTCACAAATATGTAATATTTGCCTAAATTATTTTTTTATTTTTACAGACCCATACTTGTGCTCTGAATTCATCATACGTAGGTTTTGCATACGTACACATACACACACACACACATTGTTGTTTTTCGTTATTTTGCTCTGGGACAAATCCCACATCATACCTATTGACAAGTTTATTCTCTGTCATATGTCATTAAAGGGGCTAGCACAATGGGACTTTATAAAATGCTCAACAGAACTGCTAACTTAATTTTCATCTACGAGGAAGTCAGAGAGTAGAAAATATTTTGAGAAAAGAACCAAAATCATCTTGCTAGGGTCTCGCAAACCCTGTGTGTATTTGCAAAGTAAAGAGTTCATTAATTTTTTTACACGCCTCTCAGTTACGAGCAACAGACTTGTTTGTTTCATTGAAATATTATTTCGTGTATCCGGGCACGTCAGGCTTTAGTAATTAGTCCCGTAAATGCAGTGTATGTTATATATCGGATGGTGGTGGTGGTGGTTCCTCCCCGCTAGAAAATGAGATTCGCCGACGTCGGCTTGCGAGCATTTCGAAAATATGTAGGTTAAAACAATCGAAATGTAAAATAAAAATTCATTATGATTATTAATTCATTATAAGCATTTATTATCATTATTCATTATACACTCATAAAATTTCTCCGTGCGATTCATTGATTGATGATTCCGGGCGCGTCAACAGCTAATGTCATTATGTGCATGTTTTTTTGTCGCGGGAGATAGCGGTGATCTTCTCCCACTGGGTGGCGAGATCCGGAGCCGAACTACACATAGGTTTACGAGGGTTTTCTCAACCAGGTATCTCCCACCAGCGCGGCAGCACGCCAGCCTGGACAACCTCTAAGCTCTCGACTGGTCTCCCAACAGATGTGGGAGTGTATGTTAGTATGTATGTAAGCAAGAGGTGAGAATAGAACAAGGAAGAAAAAGGAAAAATCTCGCGCGGTCAGTTGTCCGTTTGTTAAGGCACAGCTCCGGCATTCGCCTAGTGTTGATCGGAGAAACCATAAAAAACTACAGATCAGAGCAGCCGGCCGCTAGAATTCTCCTCCACACAGCGACTGAAGTCAACTTAGCTAACTAGCTAGTGCTGCAAATCCTGCGATCATGGGGTGTCGAAACCTAGGACCTGCTGGTCTGAGACATTGCAGTGACATCAGTATGTGAGACACCTAAGCCAGTTTTTCCATTCAAGCTTTTTCAAATTTTTAAACACAAAACCTCGCCCATCATATCTTGATTGGATTCGAAGCGACTGAAAGAAAGTTTTACTTCTACGTAAGTAATTGTATACTGGGCTTCAGCAAACATAACGAATTTTATTCCAAATATAAAATACGTTCGTAGTGTACACAAAATTCTTTACAAGAAGGCTATGGTGGATCCCTGTGAGAGAAGGTTAAAAGGAACATGCCCCCCTCTCAAATCCAGCAATGGCACCAGATAATCATATGTAAAAAAGATTAATCATATTTCGATCGAGTTACGTAATGGATCGATGAAACACAAGCAAGCATTTGGTTGACATTACTTATACGTCGTAAAATTCGCTCATTATTGATTCCTAGTAAGCGATTTCTAAGAAGTAAGGTATGGGACTAAGTTTGACAATTAACGGCAAATATCCGGTGGATAAGAAGCACAGTATATAGCTTTGAAAGAAAGACGATTACAGTAATATATTAGCAAAGTTGTATAAAAAATATTCTGTTTTGAGACGTTGAAATATATTAAAATGTAAAACTGTTGTAATAATAGCTAAATTATGATAAAATAAAAAATTGTTCTGATTCATTCACAATATCCTATGTCTTCTATAAAATATAACTGAATGCATTTATCTTGTTCCTGTAATATAATATGTATTTCCAGGAGGACCCTTTACGTCTTGACCACACTCATATTTACAAAGAGGTTGCATAGACCCATGTTGAGAACAAAGCGAAAGTTGCAGCAAAAGTACAGTGGCAACAAAATAGCGGAAGAGCGCCTTAAATCAATTACCTTTATTGTGTGCATATCATGTTCATGAACAATAATTATAATTTCATTTCGATGGCTTAGGCCATAATCTTATAATACACTGTATGTAATCTATGATAACCTCTAGGTCATCTTCTTGCACCTCCCAGAACATTTGGACCGAGTCCAAAGACGTCAGAATTTTAAGAATTCTTCATCAACAACAGGAGGCAGAATGATGAAAAGTAGTAAAGCAACGTTATTTAAATATTATGAAAAGCGAAGTTCCACTGTATCACTTAACAGGCCAATAAAAGAGATTTGTTACCGACATTTCTACAGCCAGACCGTTCCAAAATTTGCTTCCCACCACAGTCTAGGAGAAAACCCATATCTAAAACGCGACTTCTCCGCAGCCATCAAATTATGTTTATTGCCGCTACCAACCCACTTCTCTCCAACCTTAAATACTGCCTGGCCTGCCATACATATAAATCATTTGACAGCTTTCCGGTAGATTTCATATATATGATAATTTGCCCTGCGTTAAAGTATACGACTTTCTGACTGACATTAATGTGCCCACCCTGCAAATCTTCCACGTGTTAGTTCGGGAGTTGGGTACTTCATATACGATCATTACGTCGCCTCGCAGCCCCTCGCCCCAGCTCGCGAGCGCCGTAAAAGCGGGCGGCCGGCGTAGATAATAAAGGTATTGACTGCTATTACGGCGAGCGCATACACGGCGTCCCTCATAAATTCTCGGGGAGACGGCGCCGCTCCCCGAGGGGGGAGGGGGAGAGGGGGAACCGCGCGGATGGACGGACAACAGGGCGCCGCCGGGGAGGGGCAACGATTGCTGGGCGGAGACCGCGAAGACGGTATGGGAGGATATGGGCGCCGCGACGCGGGGGTAGGTCGTAAGGCGGGAGCTCGAAAAAGATCCGGAGGAAGACCCCCCCCCGCTGCGTTGGCGGGGAGGGGTTGGAGCAGACGATGAAGACATCAAGAGGAAGAACGCCTCTTGGGCCGAGGAGACAACGTGGGGGAATATGGCTGCCGTAATGCAGATGTGGAGTCGCAATGAAACGAGATGTTGAGGGAGAGGCGAGAGAGAAGGCTGTTGTTCAAGGGGAAGAAAAGTCGACGGGAGAGCCAACCGTAGCAAAAATATACAGGTAAATATGTCTATTGCAATGAGTCAGCGGAAAAGCCCATGCGAGTGTCACAATGTTAATTTGTGATGTAAGAAACTGGAAAACTTGAATATGTGCTAGGTAATAGGTGGAAAAGCCTGAAAGATATTAAAAGTGTGAGATGATGATGAACATCTTAGTGGAAAAAACGTAGTGGAAAAAAAGAAACATAAGGTTAGTGAGGGACAAATGAGTGTCGATGGCAGAGGAACCAACGAATGTTGGAAGCATTGAAGGAGAAATGCGGAAGCGGAGAATGCTGAAAACATTGACCTGGGCGTCGGTGTAAGACACTCGGTCTGGAAAAGTTGAAGCCACTCTTTTTTGGATATTCAAACTCTAAATCGTATTCGCATAGAAGATAATAGCAATTCATAGATTCATAGTGAGGCGGGGCGGGGCGGAACGGGGCGAAAAAGAAATATTAAAGTCTGGTGTCTTCTGGGAGCCCCCCGGTCGCCGCGGGGCAATAGGGCGGACACACGACTGCGGCTAAACGGCAGCTGACACAGCACCAGCCGATGTTCGATTGATTGATTAGTGATTACGGGCGGGTCAACTGCTAAGGTTATTAGTCCCATAAGTGTCGTGCCTGATTTTCCTCTGGAGGTGGCGGTAATTTCCCCCAGAATGGTGAAATCTGGCGCTGAACTACCCATCGGCTAGTGGGGTTATCCCCAACCACATATCTCCCACCTGTGGGGCACCACGCTAGCCGGGATAGGCTCTAAGCTCCCGAACGGTCTCCCGGCATGTGTGGTAGTGTATTGTTTATTAGTGTGTGTGTGTGTGTGTGTGTGTGTGTGTGTGTGTGAGGGGTGAGGATAGGACAAGGAAGAGGAAGGAAAAGTCGTGCGTGGTCCGTGACTATTTAGGGTACTGATCCGACATTCGCCAGGTATTGATCGGAGAAATCACAGAAAACTATCCATCAGGGCATGCGGCCGCTACAATGCTCCTCAAGGCAGCAACTGAACTCTACCTAGCTGTGTAGGTAGTGTCAAAAATCCTACCTAAAGTAAAAGTAAATAGGAAAATATCGAGAAGTCTCAACGGATAGGCTAGAAGAAGAATAGAAAGAAGAAGAAGAAGAAAGAGAGAGAATTAGAGAATGAATTTTCGATTCTAAATAAAGTATATTGAGAGGAAAACAATAAGTCAGACGACTGTTGGAATCGATTGAGGTGGCTCAGGGCATCAACTTATATCACTGCAGTGCCTCTAACCGGAAGGGCCTAGGGTTCGAGTCCCGACGGTGGCGGATTTTCTAGTCTAACTATATAGCCAGGTCGAGGTTAGCCACTGACTGGAGGAGAATTGTAGCGCCCTGCTGCTCCGATTGATAGTTTTCCGAGGTTTCTCTATCCATATCAAGGGAATGCCAGAGCGGTATCCTAACAAACGGGCCACGGATCGAGCGCCATCTTTCTGTCCTCTTCCTCGTCCTATCTTCACCTCTTGCTTGCACACTTCTACATACGGTACATTACCACACATCTCGGGAGACCAGTCTGAGGCTCAGAGCTTGTCCCGGCTGGAGTGGTGGCTTGCTGCTGAAATATACCTTGATGGGGAATATTGCAAACTGACGTGTAGGTCGGCGCTGAATCTCGCTATTCAGCGGAGGAAGATCACCGCCACATCCCGCGGTAAAATATTATGTGAGCTTACGGGATTAATGACCATCACAATTTACGTATCCAGAAGCACGAAATACTCAATCAATCAAACGTCTGGTGGCAGATTTGGATCAGGGCAGATGACGAGCAGGAGAAAGGAGACAGTAAAATACAACAGCGATATCAGCAAACGATGAGATTAGGAAATAAATTGTTTACAACCAAATACACTGATGGTTTGTAAAGGAGAATACAATATGCCAAAAAAGTGCGGTGATGAAATACGAGTTTCATGAAAGGGGAAGAATTCTTAATAGACTTAAGAATTCTTAATAGGTAGATTTTTTATTGAGATCGATCGTAAAGAAAATTAATGAGAAGTAGCCCTAATACGTTTTAGCAAAATATAATGGTCGAGGATAGCATTAGAACATGATATTATCTCCTCACATTTTTCTGTTGATTGAAGATAAGACTTGATTTTGAGAAGGATAGAAAGAGTGGCCCTGTTGTGTATGTCTCTAAAAATGTCTAGAAACAAAATGACATTAGGTTAAATTATAAAATGTTAATTGATTTCCTAAGTTCTGAAAATAAAGGAATATTTATTATGGTACGTAATACATTGCAATGAATTACAAACAACTGACTTCACAATTTTCTGATCAAGATGAAATATTTTCCCTTTTATTATTTTTTATGTAGCACGACAATAAGTGAGCGCGACGTGCAGAAAAATTAATTCGGGCGCTAATGGTGTATTCCTAAACATGGTTGACATTAGCAGTCGGATCTGAAAATTGTTAGCACGTGTAACTTGAGGCGCCCTAGTGAGTACAATGATGAATTACGTTTTGAAAAAATAAGACTTTTGAAACTAGAGGAAGAGTCTGAGTAAGGATTATCCTGAGAGATTATACAGGAAATGAGTCTGTGGAGAGAGGGACAGAGGAAATGAGGGAAAGAGTGGGTGGTAGAGAGTGAGAAATAGTGTGAGAGAGAGTGGGAGAGAGAGTGGGAGAGAGAGTGGAAGAGAGAATGAGAGAGAGTGGGAGAGAGAGTGGGAGAGAGAGTGTGAGAGAGAGTGTGAGAGAGAGTGGGAGAGAGAGTGGGAAAAAGGGTGGGAGAGAGAGCAGGAGAGAGAGGGAAAGGAGTAGGGGAGAGAGTGGAAGAAGAGAGTGGGAGAGAGAGAGACGATGAAGATAAGAGTTGATTGTGAAAAGGAATGAAAGAGTTTCCCTGCGGTGTAAGGTCTCTAAAAATATATAGAAAGAAAATGACGATAGGTCAAATTATAAAATGTGAATTGATTTTGAGCACGTGCGAGTGAGAGTAAATGAGAGCGCGCACGCGCGAATGGATTTCCGTGCTTTCAACTCAAATTTACATATTGACGTAAAAATCCATGTGTTTGTAGAAATAGGCTACATATGTATCTCGACCAGTGAACAAATCACAATTACTAGATATGACGGGGCCTTCTTTTGATTCTTCTCTGCAGTTTTCTCGTCCAATAAAAATGTTACATACATCGATATTTTCCTGTTGCATTTACCCCTATTGTTTCATTGTATCCCTTTTACACTCTAGATAGTTGCCCGGAACCTCTTCCTCTAATAAAAAATCTGTCCCAACCAACCCAACCCAACGATAAAAGTTGTTATTGATTAGCTACTGCAACTACTAACACATCTTCACCATGAATACTAACATCACCACCTTCACCTGCAACAGCACCATCATTTCTGCTTGTATCAACTCTACCATCACCCTCATTACCATCGCCATCATTGCCATTACCATCCGCCAGCCAACTCCGCCACCGCTACCGCCATCGCCAGCAGCAGCACCACCACCATCACCACTATCACACAGTTCCACACCACACTATCACACACCACTACTACCACCACTAGGACTCTACGACACCATTACATCACCACCACGCCACCACCACATCACCTACCACCTCATCTCCACCAACACAACCACCATCATTATCATCACGAGTACCGCAACCATTCAAACAACCACAAACTCGTAAAGCCTTAATCCATCGTGTTCACAATTTCTGTTCTACCTTACACTCTCTTCTTCTCCTCATCCACCACTCCCTCCTCCCGCATCTACCACTGCCAAATCGACCCCCTACCCCTCACCTTGGCTTCGCAGAACAACTCCCTTCCGCGCCGCCTCCTCCCCATCTCCGCCTCCGCGGAGCGGGAACGACGCCGAACTATCGGTGTGGCGGTGATGTTGGGGCTTTATGCCCTATATGTATGCATCGGGGTTAATTAGATCTATGCGTATGTATGCATCCGGACGAGTGTCGGGCCCTGGCGACGAGCAGGCGGGTGGGCGGTGACGGGGATGGGGACGGTGGTGTTGGCGGCTGCGACCGCGGCGGCGGCTGCGACGGTGGTGACAGGACGGTGGCAGCGGCGGTTGTGGCAGGGGCGGCGGGTGCGGCGGTGGTTCTGGGGCCGGCGCTGACGGTGGTGGTGGTGGTGGCGGCGGTGGAGAATGTGATGGGGGGGGGGTCGCGATGGATGGGGAGGGTGGTGGCGGTGGCGGCGGCAGCGGGTGTGGCGCAGTGCAGTGGCGGCGGCGGCGCGAGCAGCAACTTCTGCGAGGCGGGGAGAGGCTGGGGAAGGGGGCCGCGCTCCATCGCGATATTGTATCGCATCGTACGCCGTAAAATCATCTCTAGTTCCAGGGCAGAGGCGGGGTCGCTCTCCGCGGACCGCGTCGCAATTGCGGATTTGCGACCTGCTCCGCAGTGGGGGTTGGTTTGTTAGAGCTTTCGCCTGTTGCGCTGATAGAGCTACTACTCTACTGCAAGCTCCATGACCCTTGCAAAAATTGGATAGGATGTCGATGTAAGGGATCCTGAAAGAAAATATTTTAACAATTTAACTGCAAGTATAAACACCCGGCTATGCCCTCTATACTCATTTAATAAAATTAATGTAAGTTTACTTTATTTTGCAATTAACTCTGAATCATCTGTTGTCTCTCGCCAAGATGGGGGGATTATATGATAAAAAAATTGACGTAATGCCGAACGTTTCTTGATATTAGCTTTGAAACTATGAGTTAGTAAATCATTAATTTAAATTTACAGTTCGAATCAGTTTTAACCCTAGCGATACCAATTTATAAAGGGTCCCGTACATTACCAAGACAGCCCCGCCCCCCGTGGCCTCCGGAGCCAAGATTAAATTTTGTCTCTACTGAATTATTAGACAATTTTGATAAATTGTTACACCTATATAGAATTATAATTTCACATACACGTTTGCTGATTTACACGAAATGTCTTTCATTTTGAAATTCTATAATTAAAACAAAAACTTTTTTTGCCATGATATTTATATTTAACCGCAAAATCTATTACGTTTTAAATCAAACAAGGGCCAATGCAACTTTGAAGTATAGAAATGTTTTTATCTATATTAAACTACAACATACAACCCTACATGTATTTCCAAACTGTATTATTCATTTTCAGTTTTTGAGTAAATAGACTTGAATTGCTTTTGCCCACAGCCAAAGACATTGTAATAGCTCAAATTCTAGCAAACGCCTTTGAAAAGTGGCATATTTGAAACTAAAATCATAAATCATATCAACGATTTTCAGCCTATTAAAACATTATACCTAGAAAAACAAAAGCAGGCTTCTTAGACCCCATATGGTAAATAATGCTAATGGTTAAGGAAGACGTAGAATCACTTACATTCCCGGTCTTAAAGTGACAAGATCCTCTCTGACTTTCAAAACTTGAATGTTTGAAGAGATCTAAAGAAATGCCCACGTGGCTCAGGACATAGCGCGCTGACTTCGCATTCGGGGGACTGAGGTTCAGTGCCCATGCCGGCCATCGTGACTGGGGTTTTCGAGGTTTTCCTTGGTCATCCAAGTAAATCATCGTAGAAAGTACAAGTAGAACATCATCGATGTTCTACTGACAGGCCGCGACTGCGAGACCGGTGTTGCTAGACAAATTCGTTAACTCCGTAAAATCACGAAGGTTAAGCGAATTCGATACATCGTGAGCTCCTGGTAGATTGCTCGGCTAGGAACGCCGGGATCTAACGGCGTCAAGGCCAGTTGCCCAATAAGAGACATGTAATGGATAAATGCAAATACAAAAAAAGGAGGCCAATGAAGCAATTCATTTTTTTCTAAGGTTTTCTACAAGTCTGAGTTGAAAATCGTTTTAAAATGTTATTGTCCTTGCTATAGAAAGTTAGTACATGTCATTACATCCACTTTCACCAAAACTATCAGACAGAACCTTGTCATTCTGAAGGTCTGACAATAGAGCCGTGGTGTCAAGGTCTTCCTGGTGGTAGTGGCACGTGTCGTGGCACCGTAGCATGCCACGAGCTTCTTTGCGCAACTAGCGTCGGGAAAGGAAACTATTAGTAACCTCGCTGTTTTACAATAGGGATGGGCTCGTCTCTGATGGCGGGGTAATGAACTGCGTGAAGGAGCGATTTCGTCGTGGCACTCGTGCCACAGACTCCCGCTCGTGGCATCGACCTCGAAAATACTGCAATAGAGGTTGGGCACGTCAAATATGATTTTCGCCAAAAACGTCAGCTAGGTCATCCCGAGGCCGGGATGTACTTCCATCCTGCCCGGATGTTCTCATTTGGCGACCAGTCGCTTGCACCGCGTCCTTCGGGAGGTCCATCCGCCCACTATAGCAGAATCAAACCAAACTAGTACCAGAATTTTTAACTATTTTATTACTAATTTATTACCGCAAAACTAATTTTTTTACCACTCATCTTCACCCCAAAACGGAAGAGGAAAACTTCTTTACCCCAAAACGGAAGAGATAATACTCACAGCAGGCTAGCTCGGTATCAAGCTGGCCCGCCCACCATAGCAGAATCAAACCAAACTAGTACCAGCATTTTTAACTATTTTATTACTAATTTATTACCGCAAAACTATTTTTTTACCATTCATCTTCATCCCTAAAATAGTTAAAAATTCCGGTACTACTTTGGTTTGATTCTGTTATAGTGGGCGGGCCGGCTTGATGGACCTTCCATCAGGCAGTCGGCGCGCAGCGCGGGTGCGGAAGCGCGAAGCGAGGGGAGTGCGGCGTCCGGGCGCGTGCGTGTGGGGTGCGCGGCGCGGCGCGGCGCGGCGGCGCGTATGCATGGGGCGGCGCGCGCGAGACGAGGCAATTTTCTGCCGCGCGCACGCGACCCCAACGGACTCCACTTCACCCACGCGCACTCGCTATGACGACGCGCCGCTCTGCGTCGTGAAACTCTGTCTGCACGATCCGCTCGCTGGTCTCGTTCGCCCAGATAAAAAAAGAACGGAGACCGAAGGACAGGAAAAAACCTTACAATGGCACTACAATTCAATTCGTTACTTACCCCTTTTACTTACCTGTAATACTTTTAATGACTTTCCCGATTATGAAAATGGGTAAATATCTTTATTATGGTCGACAATACCTTGCGTTTTTGCTCACCCCCTAGATAAATCGTATTGATGATTGCCGTTGATTTGATTGGAAAGGTGGAGCAATAGTGGAATAAGAGGCAGGTGAAAAGGTAAACACTCCCTAGAAAACCTGCTGTAAACCCACATAGTCCACCACAGATTCCACGTGAATCGACAGGGCTTTGAAACTCGTTACCCAGTAGTAGATGTTGAGCGATCTTATCATCGCTTCGTGGGGATCTATCCTCGACACACCTATAAATCTGGTTTCGAAATTCGTGCTATTGTTGAGATTCGAAGTTACTACCTGCCGATTTATGAAGCTTTATTTGGAATCTCGCAATTACATACATTCGCTAAAACACCGGTTGGAATGTTTCGCCGTGCACACGTGACCTTCATTGACGCACACTCTGTAAAGGCGATTCCACACATTCGACATTCGTCGAACAGCAAGCTACTGCTCGCCCAATCACAAGCAACTGATGTGCTCGATGAATGTTTACGTCCTTCGATGCGATCAAAAGACCGACACGCACTGGGTAGGGCGAGCACCAAACGTTCGTCGCTCGGCAAACAGCAATCCATTCACACTACTCGGGATTCGGCGAGCAGTCGCTCACTATTAGCCGAATCCCGAATGTATGGAGCCACCTTAAGGCGATCAAGACGAGTCCCTATTTCACAAAAAGTTGCTTGCATCTATCTGCTGGGAGCCTGGCAGTGTCATTCCTCAGAATAATAAAAAAGGAAAATTACATAAATTAAATTAATACTTCACAAGACAATGAAAACAATATTGCACACATTTATCCTCAATTAAAGCTAACCGTATTTACACATAATGTGACATACAATTAGTGGTTCTTCAACAGCACATATTTTCTCTGATTATTTCTAAGTGCTCTGCAATATACTACCATATACATAAAGATGTAACAGTGATTTTCAGCCAGCAAAAAATATTTTTCGCTTCGACTCTCGACCTAAGGTTCTCCGAGTTAACTCGCCGTTAGCCATTCCACTAGGCTACAGAAGAACACTAGTGTTAGGACAAAGTCTGATCCTAAAAATGGAATTATATTAACCCAATATTTTCAACATGCAATGTTTGCAATTTTCGAAAATAAGGAGAGATCCCCGAAAATGGGACTAGCACAATTTTTTTGCCATCCGTTGATACATACAAGGAAAAAAATTAACGAAAAAAATTGGTGCGGTTTTTGAGATTGTTTTAGAAATTGCATACATTTTTGACATAAATTACGTGAAATATGTTTTTTTTATAAACAATGTACATAACCTTTTTTGACAGGTTATTTTGAGAGCTAACTGTTTACAACCGACTTTGTTTAAGGCAAAAATCTCGATCTTCAATTTTATAGAAAAAAATGGTGCTGTTTTAGAGAAAATATTGCTTAAAAAATTAAAAATTGCCTGAATTTGGCGCAAAATTATGCGAAAACGACTTATATTTTCCTCAAATTATACGTGAACTTATTTCCAGAAAATTGCCGTTGTACAATTTTCAAAAAATCTGGGATTTCAACGAACATGAGACCTGCACTATTCCATTAAACATTCTTTACGATATCCAAGGACAAAGTTAATAAAAAAATTGGTGCCATGTTTGAGAAAATATTGAAAATGTTTTTGATTCATATAAAGCACCCTCAAAAATCAACATAT
This sequence comes from Acheta domesticus, assembly GCA_031308135.1. Classification (NCBI taxonomy): domain Eukaryota; kingdom Metazoa; phylum Arthropoda; class Insecta; order Orthoptera; family Gryllidae; genus Acheta; species Acheta domesticus. The sequence continues at coordinate 125,467,068 of JAHLJT010002406.1, read as the reverse complement.
CCATTTGAAACTCTCAAAGCCTTGAGGTGGTTTAAATCGATTGCGGAATATCAATTTTGGAGAACGTTGGCTGAACGGTTTAGGCGCTAGCGTTGACCGAAGGCGGACAGACGGACGGACAGAAAGACTTTTTTTCATTAATCGATTTTTCGGTACCAAGGACCCACAAAACACAGATTATGGATACACGAGAGGAAGGTTGTCTGTTGGGGGACGTAATTTTCTACGAATGAACAGTTGAGAGCAAAAGTGGTGTAAGTCGAAAAACACACTTTCCGAAAAATGACGTGTAAACGAAAAACGTTGTAAAACTATAATGTTAAGAAATGAATAACCTAAGGAGTTAGTAACGTGTTATTAAGTTATTATTTAAACTTACTACAGATATTTTGGACTGGAATATTGCTTAATAATTAACTAATGAACTATTTTGTTGACTTACACAAAACTTGCACAAAACTTGCACTTTGCATAGACCGTTTCATCACTAAATCAACATCTGGCATTCAGGAATAAAAAAACACTTGCTTATATGTTTCGTTAAGGGTGTTTACATCTATTGATGACATAAAATTCGCAATTATGTTAAACATTGTCAAGCAACAATGAAAAAGGTGTATGATCCCCAATTGAAGACCATGGTACGTAATGGTTTCCACTGAGAATAAGCATTTTGATGAAGGATAAGTCAGCAGTGCTCACTTTGTTGACAAATTAGTTGGGGCAGCAGTCAGAAATTCAATGTTTTTTGCTACAGTTACAGGCTACAATTATCTAAGGAACTGCATCCACTGTATTTGCAGCCAATTTACTTTTTACTTACAATTTACTTTGCCAGCTTGCTCTATGTGCCCAAAATTGTAGTCATTTTCCATAAATGAGTGCCCTGATACAAGACATTTGTCGTCAATAATTTCGTTTTAATTATTGGCTTTGACCGTCACAATTTTCAACAAAGTGAGAGGAATTATGAAGTTTTTCACCTGTGCACGTGTCACTGAAAGCGATTAAATATTTTTTTGATATACTTCTTCTCTGATGAGTACAGGTAAACACGAAGCTATTTTTTGGGAGCCCCTGGAAGCTGTTGTTTCGTCCCACCTGTGACTCACAGCACAACTGCATACAGAGGAATGAGTAATTTGTTCGCTACTTCCGCATTGTGCTGGCCTCTAGCGAAGAAATATAGAAGTTTGACTCACACTATTTAGCCCATGATGGAACAACCACCAGTACCAGTTACCACCAATACCAGTGCAGTTAAAACCAACCACCAGTACAGCCAACACAAATCTTTCAAAATTTGACTTACACCACTTCTGCTCTCAACGGCTCATATAACAACAGAATGTATGCCCTTTTTCTTTACCAGATCCCGGCAATAAGAATTTCTCTTCCGAAAATTCGCTCCTTACGTAGTAAGTGCAAGAAAGGAACAAACAGTTTAACACACAGGCAAAGAGTTCAGTTTTTATAAAACTCTATAAAATGGCAAGCAGTGTAAAATTTTGTGGTGTCAGATACAATATTTAGCGATGAACAATTTCTCATGTTCACATGAATTATATTTGACTTTTAAAACCTGCATTACAATTTTACAGTAACAACGTGTGAATGCTTCAACAATCCAAACAATATAAGGAAAACTGTATGTTTTGATTCTATCACTCCGAAAATCATCTGAATCCTTCGTCATTCCTGCATTAGTCTGCTCTTCATTCTCATCTATCTGAGGTATTTCGTAAAACCAGTAATGGTGAGTACGAAGATATAATGATGATATGATGATGATGATATAATGATGATATATAATGATGATAGATGAATGATGAAATGGGGAAAAGAGATGAATCTGAGAACTTTCTGATCCTGGGTTTTTTTTTTAATTTTATTTTATTTCTTGAATGAATAATACATGGTTCAGTAATAATACTTTTTCACATGTAATTCTTCTGGCTTACATTTAACCTAACCTAAAAACTTATTTCTAATCTACCTACAAAATTGGCTAAGGATACTCATTGAGCACCTACGCTTAGTTTACATCTGAGAATATATTGAGGAAGGTATGTAGAGGATGTCTATTGCGGATTCGGGTCGGAAATTCGTTGAGTGTGGCTAGGTTGTAGTGGGCTATTTGATTTATTGAAGATATGTTTGAGAAGAAATTGTTGGAGAGATGAGCGATGTGATGATTGATGGTTGGTAAATGTAATTCCCTATGTAGTTGATCATTTGAGATGTACCATGGGGCGTGAGTGGCTAATCTTAAGAATTTGTTTTGCATTACTTGGATTTTATTGATGTTTGTCTGTGAAGCGTTCGTCCAGATGGGGCAAGCATACAGCATTAGAGGTCTGATTATTGTCTTATACAGGGCGATGGCATTGTTTAAAGAGAGACTGCTTTTGTGATTTAGTAGTGGTTTTAGTTGAATTAATTTGATTTTGGTTTGTTGAATTTTCGTTGCGATGTGAGATTTCCAGGTTAATCTTGTGTCGAAGTTTAGTCCTAAGTATTTAACAGTTTGGTTGTACGGGGTCCAGGGAATTGTGTTGTTGTTAATTTGGAGTGGGGTGGGTGTGGCGAATGTTCTGAGTGAGAATATTTTGGCTGTTGATTTTGACGGGTTTAGTTTAATTTTCCATTTAGAGACCAATCTTCTATGTTTTTCAGATGCATTTGGATTTTATTGCAAATGTGACTTACTGAATGGTGAGACATGAAGATGGCAGTATCGTCAGCGAATTGTGCAATATGTGTGTAAGGAGAGGTGGGTATATCAGATGTGTATAGGTTGAAAAGGGTGGGTGAAAGGGGGAACCTTGGGGAAGTCCTGCTTTTATTCTGCGGGGGTTGGAAACATGCTTTTCGACAGTTACTGTAAATGTTCTGTCTGTTATGAAACTTTTGATGATTTGTAGTAGATAATTTGGAGGTTCCTATAGATTTTAATTTATATATTAAGCCTGGATGCCAAACTCTGTCGAAAGCCTGTGAAATATCCAGGAAGGTGGCTACTGTGTGTTGTTTGTTCTGGAAGGCTGTGTGGATGTGTTCGGATATTCTAAGTAGTTGGTGTGATGTGGATAATTTATTGATGAAGCCAAATTGATGTTTTGGTATGGACTGGGTTATGTTTAGATGGTTGTTAATTCTTTTTAGTATTATTTTTTCTAAAATTTTGGATAGGGATGGGAGGAGACTGATTGGCCTGTAGCTTTCGGTATTGTTATGGTTTTATGAGGTTTGGGTACGGGGATTATTTCAGAATTTTTTCCATATAATTGGAAAGTATCCGGTTCTCAGAATTGAATTGTAAATATTGTTAATGTAGCTATTGCGGGGTTAGGCAAGTTTTTTTAATATAACATTACTAATTTTATCATGACCAGGTGCTTTTTTAAGAGGGAGATTTTTAATAAAGTTTTTGATTTCATTTGGGGAACTATATTTTATTCTATGTGGGATGTTATAATTGAGTGCAGATACTGATTGTGTTATATCCATGTGATCGGAATGTGTGGGAGTACTATTAGGGGTGAATGATTGCTCGAAGTGATCTGCCAGAGCTTCTGCTTTCTCTGCTGGTGCGTATTTTTTGCTGTAGGTGTGTTTAGCGGTGGTATAATTGTTTTCTTTTTTAGAACATTTTGGTGAACTGCCAAAGCGAATTGTTCCTTGTACTCAGTGATTGAATTAGTTTATTATACGTTGAGTGGTTAAAATCTATTATTGCTCTTTTCGTTATTGTAGTGAGTAAGTTCAATTCTTTTTTCACTTGAGTCGATTTTGTTATATTCCATAGTCTTCTCGTTTTATTTTTAATTTTAATTAAGTTTAGTATGGTCTTGGGTAGTTTTGTGTTGGGTGTTTTTGTGACGTATGGAGGCTTATTGTCTTGCAGGGATTTTACTGTGTTGATAATTATGTTATTTAATTGTGTAATTGATTGTTCGATTTCCAGTGGGGTATTTAACGTTTTAAATTGTGGCGTTTTATTAATGATTATTTTTTTAAATGTTTTCCAATTAATTCGCGTGTTTAATGAGTGGGTGGGGTTATGTGAGGGGGAAAGTTGCTGGGTTGAAATGATGACAGGAAGATGATCAGAATCCAATTCAAATATGGGAGAACTATAGAATTTGATTTGTGTGTTAGTTATTACAATATCCAGAATATCCGGGAATTTGTTTTGGTCGTGGGGGTAGTATGTTGGTTCAGGGGGAGCGATTAGATGTAGTTTTAAATCTGATATAATTTTATGCAATTGTAACCCAGCGGTATTGGAAGTTCTACAGCCCCAGTGAACGACCTTGGAATTGAGATCTCCGACAAGTATTGTGGGGGTGTTTTGTTGGAATGGTAATCCAAAATTTTGATTTTGGGAGGTTTTTAAGCTGCTATGAGAGTTATTACTCTGTTGTCGAGTGGAAATTTAATGGCTACTGTTTCTATTCCAGGGGTATGGGGTAAATTACTTTGGATATAAGGTATAGATTTTTCGATTAGAATTAAAACACCGCCTCCATTTGAGTTTATTCTGTCTGATCTATGATTATTATATCCAGGAATTTTGAATGTTTCATTTGGTTTTAAATGTGTTTCGGTGATACATGCTAATTTAATCTCTTTGGCTTTTAGGAAGTATGATAACTCTGCTTTCTTATTGTTTATGCCGTTGGCATTCCAATTTAGTATATTTAGTTTGTTATGGTGCTGTAGAGCCATGATTATTATTAAAGTATGATGACAATGAGGTTTGTATATTGCTGATGATTGCTGGGATGATTGAGTTGATTATATTTACGATATGAGTTGTGATAGAATTTATTAGGGAGTGTATGAATGAATTATTATTATTGTTATTATTATTATTGCTGGCGTTTTATGTTGTTTGGTGCTTGTTGGTTATGTAGATGAAGTGGATTCGGATTAGAGGCTGTTGTTGGAGCGAAGGTAAAGTTAGGGATGCTGTTTGTGGGTGGGAGGTTTGGGAAATTTTGATGAAGTAAGCGAAATGAGGTGTTGTTGTTGGGTCTGGTACTGGGGTTGATTGGTTGTGAATTTTTAGGTAGAGGTGCTACATGAACACTTTGAGAAGCGCTTTTTACTGAGCGTAGGTCTTCACTATGAGTTCCTTTAGGGGGTGGGGTTGAGTTAGTTTTTTGTAGAACGGGCAATCATCAGATCGAACGTCTGCACGATGTGGCCCATTGCAGTGTTTACAAAAAGGGGTGAGCATTTTATTTGGGCAATTTACCGAATAGTGGTTTTGTGAGCAGTAGATACAGGCTAATGTATGATTACAATTATTTCGGGTATGACCAAAGTCTAAACATCTTAAGCATTGCACTGGACCTTTGATTCTGCGTCTTTTTTTCAGCTTTCACTTTTAAGTTGCAAATTTCCGTTATTTGTAATACAATGTCTATGCTTTGCTGGCCGTTAAACTCGGCCGCTACCACTGGTATAGGAATGTTATCTTTGTGCAGTCTTGTGACACTGATTAGCGAAGGGCACTTTTTCTTTGACATCCTCGTAGATTTCCTGCAGTGATAATGAATGATGAACATTCTTAAATACTATGGAGAACTTTTTATTAGCGGGGTCTTTATAAGTGTGAAAACTTCTATTAGTATTTAACAGATATTAATTGTTTTTCTGAAGTCAGGTACTGTTTTAAACATTAGCTTTATTCTGTTGTTTATTACATTCGAGGTGAATTGATTTGAAATATTGTTTTTTGATTTCTCTATTAAACTCTGATAAGTTTGTTATGTTATTCACATAAATTGGTGGAATCTTGACATTTTCGTCTTGGGTTGGGGTGATGCTTATATAATTAAACCTGGGATCAGGGTCGTTTAGCTTTTCCAAGGGGGCATATCTATTACTAATTGGCACTGCATAAACACTGTTAGCACTGTTGACTGGTTTTTTTAGGGGGATGTTCATTTTCATCTGAGTCATTGAATGATCTCTTACCGCTATTGATGCACTGTCTGCGATTTCTTGTTTTCATTCACTTGATTAGCTACGCCTTGGGCTGCATCGCTGGCAGTTCGTTGAGTACTGACCTTAGTAGCGCCGCTAGTCATTAGTTCCTGAATTTCTGGGATTGCAGTTTCCTGTACTCCCTCGTGCGGCGGATGTTGGTTGAAATTAACATATTGAAGAATCATGTTGTCTTGTTGAGTAGCACCGATGTGATGTTCATCGTGGGATGGTGGTGTCGAGATGAAATGTGGTGTCCATGGCGCCGTCTGTGTTATACAGAGTGGCCATGGCCCCGGCTATGCTTTGCCCTAGGCCAGGGCAGCTGGATGCTGGTTCACATGCAATGGCTAATATATTTAGTGCTGCGATTAGTAGCACTAGTAGTTGCCACTCCAGATACTAGAAGCACGTTATACACTTTGCACTGTTACTATAAACAAGCCTTAACGGCAGACACTTCACTGTTCGGAACAGAGCTGAGCGCGATGTGAACTCCGCGACGGCTCGAAGCGAACTGTTGATCCTGGGTGTTCCTGCTACTGCCTTGTGCACCAAAATTCCTATTGGGATAATTGGGATTTGTAGTCAGGTACCTAGAGGAGGCGCGTTCAGACGATCAACTTCACACTAAAAGTTATAAAATACGAGTATGTACTACAATGTAGTTATCTGTAAGGGCATTTATTAAACATAAAAAGCAGGGAATGGACAGTTCGACGAAATGAAATGATCGAACCGATTAAATGACCGGCCAACAGATACCGAACGTGTATCCATCGGTATACCATGGAATCGTTTTCGATCTACGTGCTGCGGCTACACAGGAGTGGAAAGCATACGCGCAAGCAGTTATGCTGAGACGCCAACAGAGTTCTTTAGTCAGTGAAGCGAATGCCCAGCTCTTCGATTGAAAACTTCCGCGCCGTTCTCCCAGCAACCCTCCTGGCCACGGCTATGACACCCCTCCTCTTCCTCTCCTTGCGCCAATTCTATGTTCCCTCCTTCCGCTCCCAGTCGCCCCCTTCCATATCACCCTCCTTTCTCCCCTCGTCACCACTCCCCCTCCCTGACATCCTCCTTTCTCTTCTCGTCTCACTCCTCTCTCTGCCCGTCACCCTCCACCCCCTCCTCATCATCCTCCCAAACACTCTTCTTTCCCTTTTCATAACCACTCCCATTCTGTCACCCTCTCCCCGCCATCCTCCTCCCCCTCATCCCTCTTCTCCCTGCCACCTACTTCTTCTCCCCGCCATCCCTCCTCGCTAACTCCTCATCCCCCTACCCGCATCCCCTCCTTATCACCATCACAATCACGGTTCTTTCCTTCGCTATCCCTCCTCTTCTTCTGTCTCCCTCCTTTTCCTCTTTGTCACCCTCTCTCCGCCATCCTCCTTCCTCTCCTCGTTATCACTTCCGCTTTTGCCATTTTCACCCTCCCCACCATCCCACCTCGCCAACTTCCTTCCCCTCCTCGTCTCTTCTTCCCCTCCGTGTCACCCTCCTTTCTCTCCTCGTCACTCTTCCACTTCCCGTTAAACTCCATCCCTTCCTCATCACCCTCGCCGTCACCCTTCTTTCCCTCGCTATCCCTCTGTCTCTTCTGCCTCCCCCCTTTCCCTCTTTGTCATCCTCTCTCCGCCATCCTTCTTCCGCTCCTCGTTATCACTCCCTTTCCTACCACCTTCTTTCTCCTCCCTTGCTCTCCTCGTCGCCCCTCCTCCTTTCTCCCTCCTCGTCATCTCCTCCCCCTCTCCGTCACCCTTCTTCCCACAGCGCAATTGATCGAGGCGGCCGCCCCATGCATATCGCTTCAAATCAACGGTGCATTGAGCGCAACGCAGCAGAAAATATCAAATTGCCTCCATAACGATTCGAAATACGGTGGCCATTTGTATCATGTACAATTCAATAGAGGGACGTTAGTCCCCCGAGCTCATTTTCATGAATGGTTGCATATCGGAAGAATTCAATGAAGTATCCATCATCGGCGCCCTATTCTATGCTTTTGTATGTCTGACGAGGCTATTATTTCTCTATAGGAAATCGTTATGTGACTCTCTTACCTATACAATTCGTTGCAAATTGCACGGAAATATCTTCCGGTGTCGTGGTCTGGTTTCATGATGACGGTAAAGCGGCAGCTTTTTAAGGATCCTTTCCCCAATCTTTAGTTGGAAGGGTTGTATTATCTTGTTTTGTGCCAACATGCTTCCTTATTGCTTTTGCACTTAACTTGAAACAGTTGCCGAGAGAGGATATTGATCGGCTAACATATGCTAAGTGTTTCGCATACATTTTCTAAGGTTATGAAGCAAGCGACATCTTAAAAGCTTCACACTTTCTACTATCTCAAGTGCTTCCTTTCTCACGCTTCTCACATGTACTTTGTACTTGCACACAAGTTTATTCTCTATCGGTGTTGTTGGTTTCATCTAACTTATGTTACGAACGCAGATTTCTCAATGATAATTTTATAAAAATTAGTCGTCTGCGTTGCCGGTCCTCATTGGCCAAGTAAAAAGTCGTTGGTAACAATATCATTCATTAACTTGCTTTATGAGATAATAGATACATCATTGCAGTACATTTCTGTTAATTTCGATAATAGCACATTATTACAGTACGTAAGAGGCTTGTTAATTTTGTAGGTGCTTTGAACAATTAATTTTAGTTTTATTTCCTATCGTAGTAAAACAACTGATTACTTTGTTATACTCTTTTGTGTATTTTAGATCTTCAGAGGTCTCATATATAGGGACTAAAATTTTATTTTAATCTTAGTTATCAAAGTTGCAAACACAATACAATACATATAATCATGTATACCTCAGAGGGTTCCGAACGACAAGGAACCCAAACGTTGCGTGGAGTAAGTGCATAAGTGATATTGTTTGTTACAAACGTCTGTTTATTTGGCTGAGAGATTATACATGATAATTTGTGTTCTTTCATTCAACCTACTTCGCTGCTATTTTACTCATTTTACAAGGACTATGTTTACACTATAGCGTAGAAAGCTGAATCCTAGAATATTTCTAATAAATAACATTTACTCACTGACATACGTTTTAAAATTGGTGAGCCTACCACGATGAGCCGAAATCACACTTCCTAGTAGTGTAATTTTTACACTTTAATAGGGACAGTTTAAGTGTTATTATTGTATTTTTTTGTTACAGTGAGCAATTTTTTGATATCTGTGAGCAATATTTACTTTTTTAAGGAGACACGGAACAGCGGGGACCCAACAACTAGACTCCTACTAAACTTGTTAAACGATATGCTAAAAGCTGCTTCCCTGTTTAATTACTATTTATATTTTTTAATTAAATTGTTTAGAAATATTGTAATTACTATTTACCTAATTTACAGACTTTCCTTGTAGGAATTGTTCACTTTTGGAGTGAATGTTTAATTACCATTTATATTTTTTAATTAAATTGTTTAAAAATATTGTAATTACTATATACCTAATTTACAGATTTTCCTTGTAGAAATTGTTCACTTTTGGAGTGAATAAATTTCCCTCATCACTTGTAACAATAAATTTCAACACTAGTATTTCAGGGTTAAGTAATCCAATGATGACTTGACAGCAGGTCGGCTGAGAGGATTTGAGAGAGTGGGGAGGGGGGTTGGGGAGGGTGCAGGCAGCGTGCCCGGCAGAGGCCTAGGGGGGGAGGGGATGGGGCCACCCTCAGCCATGCCGTATCGCGCAAGCGTGCCCCCAATCAATGCCGGGACAAACAGGTCGTCATTAGCGCGAAAGCCAATGATGTCGATTGTGAGCGGGCGCCCGCACACGTGCAGCCCGCCCCACGTGCGTGTGCTCGCGTGTGGGTGCGCGCATTATTTGAATGGCCCCGTGCGGCAACGAGGGTCCTCGCCCCCGCCCGCCCCCGCCCGCCCCCGCCCGCCCGCGCCCGCCCGCGCACTCGTCACTGCCTCGCGCCGGCCGCCCCGTCGTTCATTTCCGTCGCGCGTACAATTGGGCGGGTTAAACGGCACCCCTTCCTCTGCTTTGTGCGGTGTGCTCCTCTTCAACCCTCACTCGGTGGTTCACTCACCATAAAACAGTTTTTTAATTTCTCGCTGCCTCTTACGCAGTTGAGAGAAAGTTATGTAATGCTGCGCAAAAAAAACAGCGCATTTTGGGCAAAAAGCTCTTATTACAGGGCCCTAGCATCGAAAATGTGGATGAATCTATATGCTAAATTTAGAAAAAAATCTCCAACACGTGGTGTAGCCATAATTCATGTTTTGTGGGTCTCTGATGCTGAAAAAATCGAATGACGGCAAAACGTCTGTCCGGCTATGAAAAATCCTAGCCGATAAACCGTTCAGCCGATTTTATCCAAAATTAATATTCCCCAATCGATCTGGCTGATATCATGGCCTCTTGAATTTGAAACTGATATTTTAATTTTGAGCGGTACTTTACATGAAGACCCTGGGACATTTTACAAAAAATGGCCCCATCGTTTTTGATTAAATTTTCTTGTGGGATAGAATGAAGGACCTTCAAGAGAATGCTGCAGGTTTAATTTTCATTGAAAACTAATTTTTCGAAAATTGCAAAGATAAAACTTTTTTCGGCGTCTTCCTGTAACTACAATTATGAAGACAGAGAACTTTTCCCTTAATGAAATATGTTCTTTAAAGATAGATTTTGAAATAAAGACATGCACAATTTTTCGAAACTTTGAGAACTTTTCGCGTAATTTTGCGTGAAAATACGGGCGAGAAAGTACGAGCTGTTTTAGCACCTCTAGTTTTGTTGTTAAAAAAGCGTTACGTCAGAAATGCCTTGTTTTATTAAATGCTTGCTGAAAAAAAGTGAGAGAGACAACGGGTCAGCAGAAGTCAGCTACCAGTCGTCAACCTGTCAGCGAGCTAAGGACGGCCAGCGCACGCAACCGCCAGCACAAGCCAACCGACCAAGTCTACCGAAGTCTACCGACTCGTCACACCGAGGCAACAGCAACACAACGCCACTGCCTCGCCGCCCCGGGCGCCGGCCCCGCCGCCGCCACGACGCTCTGCCAGCGACGCAGCCACTCCCCGGCCTCACCACTGCCGAGCGGACGGCCCCGCTGCCGTCGCCACGTTCGGCTAGCGACGTTTCCGCCTGGCATCGCTCGGGTGGTGCTACGGCCTCACGCTGTCGCGGGTTCTACCGGGCCCCCGCGCTCCAGCCGCTCGGCACCTGGGCGACGGCTCCGCCGCCGCCACGACTCTCAACCGGCGACACTACCTGCTCGCCGCGGCCGTTGTCACGGCCCCCACACTGCCCCTCACCACGGCCGTCGGCCGTAAAAACGGAGCCTAGGCTCACCCAGTTCGCCTCCCGGCGACCATTGTATTTTTATGTTGTGAAAAATAAATGTTGTGAGAAACGGAGTTTTTCTTCTGATTGTAAAGACACAACATATAGATACTTCCAATGGCAAGAAGTTGCATAGTTCTGGTCGCTTTGGAAATTAGTAATACAGCAAATTTAATTTTTCTTCCATGAATAATTAAACGCTGAAAGTTATGGGTAATGGGGCTTCATAGTATCAAGAACAAAAATCCATTTACGTTCAGTAACATTTTATAAATAACTAAAACATCATTACTTACATCTTTTCAAATAACTCTTGACGAAGGAGATTTTTATCTACTTTTTATAAGAATAGCTCATAACCTACACAAATGAAACCACAATAATTATAGGGAATGAAAATTATGAAAAACGAAAGATTACAACTCGAAAGAGAAGTTATCAAGTAAAATTTAAATTCTAATCGAAATAATCTTAATTTTTTCTGAACATAAAATGGCCTTTTGATGTTAAAAAAATTAGAACTTGTTTCTTAATTTTTAGTAATAATAATAATTCACAGTAGAAATGGTTAAACATTTGAGTGCAAAATAATTTTAAAAATATTTTTAATGAAAATATTTTGGTCTTTAGATTACGTAAATATCTCGTTAATTCTTATCTAGAAACATTTAGAAACCTGACTTTCAATTTCTTGCTATAGAAGTAATCGAAGCGTCGGATGAATAAAGGCAGAGTATGAGTGGTAGACAACTGTGTATTTATTGAATATAATATAAATTGGCAAAAGTTGCTGCGTTATTTCTAAGAATAAGTAATGCAAATTACAAGAATGTTGAAAAAAACATTCAATACAATATTTTGGATCATTTGCTCTTATTTTTTGAATAGTCACACGCACTATATAATGTTAATTTGGTGTCTTTAAGTTAGAATATTGTGGATTATTGTCATTAATATCCATGTGATAACACAATTGAAACTGACATCATGAAATGTAAACATTCCGGTAGTATTCTACCAAAAAAACTTGATATTGAATATACTAATAAGAGTTAAATATTTATTTATTTATTTAGTAATATAATTCATTTTTAGATGAATCATCCAATTTAAACAAATGCACCTGTATAATTTTTGGATGTTCCTGTCTGTCCAGATGTACAGTATAATGTTTTGTAAATCGTCTTTCTTTTCACTCTAACTGAATCACGCGCAACTCGCATCCCACTCTTTTGGAGAACAACATTCATTTTATTTTTATCTCATTTTTTCAAACGAGATTAATAAAGTACCCAAATGCTAAAATACATTATAGCAAAGTGCTCATGAACGGTGATTGACACAACAGGTATTTAAATGACGACACGACCTGCACTCTTTGTAGGGATATTTTTTCAACGCGAAATGGAAATGAATGTGTCATTTTCAGGTGTATTTTCCATCATAATATACAATAAACGTGTTTATATATATTTCCTTTGTAGCCCGATTCCGAGGACAACTCAAAGGGTTATTTTACGCTCTGTAATAATTGGTTCAAACGCTATTTAAGACAATTTTTATTGGAATTAGGCACGTGCTACAGTTGTGTTTGTTTTAGCAGGCGGATATTCTGTTTGGTGGAATACTGGTGGTAATTTAGTTCGCAGTTCTTGAACTTTTTGATTTCTCTAGTGAGTTTACATTTATAGCGGACCGTGAGACATGCACTGTCTGCAAGTTATGATTTATGGTCTGTCGTACTTAATATAGACGCGATGAAGAAAAATCTCTCCTTTCTACTGCTGCGTACAAAATGAGGGAACTGAGTTATCCTAAGTAAGCAGAAAAATATGCTGCTACTTCTCTTGGCCGGCAAAGATGTTCTCAAAGTTTGATGACAATCATACAGTTATCAATGAAAAATATAATTCAAATAATAGGTTTCTTAAACATCCGTCTTTCCTCACAGGAGCAAATGTAATCCCAAATGTCCCTACTCAAGAGACAGAAAATCATTTTTTTAAGCTGCATTTCTTAAAAAAAATAATACAAAAATTTAACAATTATTTCTAGAGTAAGGTTTGATAATATGAAACATAACAGACTCGGCCAGAGTAATGTAACATCACCGATCTATTTGTTGGTTTCTAGTTATTACGGTACCTACTTCATAAACTTGTGCACGTTGTTTGTAAAAACTAGTCAAATCCTTATTGGAACCAAGCCAGCCAAGGAGATAGCATTTCTTCAATGAAAAGGGGAAAGTTGTTAGGGAGGCAGAAGCAGCCAGTTGCATTTTGATTTTAAACTTATTACTTTTGCAACGTGATTTGCTAGATTGAATAAAAGCTCTGCGATAATTACTTGAACTTCGGCATCAACTCAGAGTTATTAAAATATGTTTTTGGTAATATACATTTTTGGCAATATTTACAAAAATGTCATTATTACATTTAGAGCATATATGAATAGCAATTCAGTTTAATGTCAAGCAGGTAAGCATGAATAATTATATTAGAGAATATTATTTTATATTTTTGTTATTTGTATTTTATAATCATTGATACTAATTATCCCTAAAACAACACATAATAAATTAATATACATTGGAGTACAAACATTCCAACAATTAAGACAATGCATTAGTAAAAGAAATTACTATTAAATTACTACATCAGTCTTTTCTCAAGAAAAAAGATACATCTGAATTTACAGAAACGTTTTTACACAGCCATAGAAATTATAACCTCCAGTTCCGAACGAAGACCGCTGAAAACACGGTATTTAGCATCACACAGGACATCTATTTAGCAATAAAGATCTCAACTAACAGATGCGCTTCTACATGACAATCACGAAAATAATCACAGATATGTATATTGAGAACACAAAGACAGTATAAATATACTAACAAGTAGTGCTACAGAATGGCAGTTTCCTGTATTAGTTTTTTATTACCTTCCGTACACGTACAAATAATGCTGAAAAAAATCGATTTTGAGATTTCAACGGAAATACACGTTTGGGATCCCCTGATATCGAAAAAATAGTTATTTTCAAAACATCCTCCCCTCCGTCCGTCCGTCTGTCTGACCGTCCGTCCATCTGTCTGTCTGTCTGTACGTCTATCAGTCTGTGAACAACACTAGCGCCTAAATAAATATGATTTCTTCTAAAATGAATATTCCCTGGTCAATCTGCTTCCACTCGAGGCGCCGCGATTTTGAAAAACGTTCTTCAAAATTTGGGGTACTTTACATGAAGCCCCCCGGACATTTTTAAAATTTTTTCAAAAACTTCTCCAAACCATTTCTTTAAATTACTTGTACGAATAGAGTAAAATACACTTATTTAGGTAGCTTAGGTTCAATTTTCACGGTTAACTCTGAATTTTCGAAAATTGCAAAAGTTTGAATTTTTTTGGTGTCTTCCTACAACTACAAAATTGAAGAGAGATTTTGAAAGAGATTTTTCCTCCAAATAAAATTTGTTCTCCAAAGTGAGTTCTTCTACGGAACGGAGTAGCCGACCACTACAATACAGCAGCTAAATTGGATATAGTTTTAAAACTAGTGTCGAAAATTCCATCACTGTCAGCGCTCGACCCGGAAGACCTCCCGGCCAGAGTCGTTGCAGAGAGAGCAGCAATGCTGATTCTGAATTGAACCCCGGCGGCGAAGGGAGGCGAGGCGAGGCGACGCGACTGATTCGGGGGCGGCTGGCCGGCCGCTTCTAATGCAGGCGACGGAGCGGTTCCGTGAAGCAAAAGGTCACGGAGGCCAATTAATTTTAAATGCTCCCCTCGCCTCCTCCACCCTTCCTCGTTCTACTACTACACCCTTCTCCCGTGGCCGCCCCGACACGATCGGGGATTTCCATGAAGGTAATTGGCCAAAAGAGAGACGTTTCCTTTTTTCTGACCCTTCCGAACCACGAGTTAAACGTATTTATCGCGGTCTGTGTAACGATCGCAGGTGCGTAGCGTACATAGTATACAATTTCGGTAAAGTAACGAAAATAACCTGATGAGTCTTTGGATTCCATGCCATATTTTACTGTGTGGACGGATGTTAAGAAAATAATTAAATTATAAAATTTATTTTTTTAGAACAATAATTGCAGGGTTGGTGTGCTTACTTTTCATCTGTCCAATATCCAGTCACAATTTCACCAGCAATGTTAGGATATTCATTTTCAATAATAAATGTTACCCCAATGTTTACCTTTGACACTAACAACAAAAAAGAATAATGGTCAGAAATGCGAATATAGAAGCCGTATTTCTTTCAATTTCTATACCTATTTCAGATTACTTCTCAATGTTCTGTATACGTCAAGCCGTCCACAATTAAAATGCGACAAAACATTATATCCGTTATGTGCAACGAAACGAAATATCCAACCAAAAACATTATTTTCGGACCTTAAACAGCGGAAAACCGTCTATAAGAAAGAAATGGGGTTATTCCACCAATTGAGGACAAGAATGGACCTTTGTCCACAAGAATGGGGTTAAGAATCAAAATACTTAATTGGAATTAATAATTTTAATACATTTTGACGCTCTTGAGAAGGTGCAAACAGTACGCACGAAACGTTGAGTACAATAAATGAAATTTTATTAACATATTCCTGAAGTTGAATGACTGATCCTGCTTGGCCAACTTTACCCCAAATCCTCCATCTTCTACTATAATATGTACAAGGATCAACACGAAGCGAAACGTCCAACCAACAATATTATTATTATTATTATTATTATTATTATTATTATTTTACTTCAAATATTATTGCTTATTATACTTTTAACACTATTATTCTTTGAAAAAACGTTTAGAAACAAATATTTTAAAATGTTGAAATTAGAAATATAAGAAAATTTAATTAACTTTTGTGACTTAGAGGTAGCGGAAGCTTAGTGGAATGTTACGAAACGATGTGCAGTTGCTGTCGCGAAAAGGAAAGTACAAACTGTAGTATAATCAAGTCTTCTAGTACAACCGGTCGAAACGGGCCTGGGCTTTATTTGTTTGCAGCGAGATGATATTATAGACTGAGAATTATCTTAAATCATGCTTCTGTAAACAGACATTTTATGCAACTTGGTTAATTTTGGTCACTAAATCTGTAGAAAAATACTCTAAACAAATTGCCAACCAGTTATAGTTACAAAGTACTCAAAAAATACACACCAATGACTCTACTGAAGACGAATAATGATCTGAAAGGAGATGAAATTAGAACTTCTTTCTAATTTCCGTTTGACCTTTCCTTGTTCTTGTATTTTTCAGTACAAAGCCTCTTTGACCTAACTCTTTAGAAAAGTTTCCGTGTTTTGTGATGTAACTGCATACAAATGTAGGTGCGCAGAGTGACGTTACATGTGTGTATTTATACGAATCAGTGAGTTTATTTCTTCAATACATCACTCTTTTTTTACAGAAGTAGGTGTATTAATTTTATCAACGGGTGGAAGAGAAAAAGGGAGTGAAAGAAATGGAGGCAGGGATAGTCAGAATTAAAGTAATCGATAATTTGAGCAATGAAAAACTGTATATACGATAATGATAATATCAAATTTACGAGTAATATGTACGTGTAATCATGATTGACCATGAATGCTTCATATTAGAACGGTTTATGAACAAAAATATGTTGATATTAAAGGTTAACGATAGACACTGATCTGGGGAAGATATTTACTATTCCCAGTCTCGCCGGGAACAATACTTCTCTGTTCATTGGTTCGGAGTTCCGCCTTTGCCCTGAGCATCAATAATCGTAAGCTGCTAGAGCTTTAGACATACTTTCTCATTTTAAATTTTAAGAGTTTTTCGTTAAAAAGGTTTAAATGATGAAATCAATGCGAATCTAACGAAGCATTTGAGAATACTTTACCAGAATGTAAATTCTCAAATTTTAAATGAACTGATCCAGAAATATGAGAAGGAAAGGTTGTAACTTATACTTGGTTCTGAACAGGTAAGGATCTTTCGTATTCAACTCACCAAGAGCTTCCCGTTCCAAAGTTGAGGACTAATCTTCATTGCCCTGTTAAAAATAGTTGATTACTAATTCAAATAACCATTGGCTGCACCAATCAATATTATACAAGATCATACTAAAGTTGAACGTAAACCTGACTTACACATTAATAGGTGACAGTACGTTCAAGGAGAATATAGTATTTATTAGAGGTAGCAATTTAATAATGTTTCATTAATTTGGTTGGCTGTTGCACAAACCTTTGCGTACTGGAGTGATTTGTGGCATACGTGATTTCCATGTTAATCCTTTGTCCAATACAACACCAAAGTATTTTCTAGATGGAGATACCAAAGGGAGAGTTGTAATTCATAAATTTATTTCAAGGATGGTGAAGTTTTGGGACAACGTATGGTAAATATATTTGCCTAACATTTTAAGGAATAATTTTAATTTTCCAATTGTCAGCCCATTTTAGATATAAGTTCAAATGAACTTGAAGTTAATCTACTGTTATGCAAAAATCTGGGGAGAACTCTGTCTGGAGTAAAATTAATATGTAGAAAACGTTAGACCTCGTGGTTGTTTTTATCTGAAAGTCTGACTTTTTATAAACTACACAAATATCATCATAGAACTTACAAAGATAGAATTAGAGTAATTTGGACATGCTATGTAAATATTTAAAAATGACAAATGCGGTAGTAATTTGTACGTCGGGTATGGAACAAAAATTATAATAATAAAAATGGGCCAGCCTCACCTATTCCGTCCTTTGCGGTTTCTGCCAGTTCGGGGTTTAATCTCGGCCAAATCTTGCAAGCCGTTTGCACGATCCTCACGAAAATAACCTGCGCGCGAATCTTCGGCGATCTGCATGCGGAGGTTCACGTCCAGCCTCGAGGACCACGAGAGCCTCCCAGCGGTACGTGTTTGCTTGGCAACGCGTTCGAGAAGTCGTTGGCGAAGGGCCTCTAACAGCCTGTCCCCAGCCGTCGTGTTCGCTCGGAGGGCTGCGAACGACGGCTCTGTTTCGATCGCTGTAATCCGCAATGGCCGTATCCACGTGAGGGCAGTCTTCCGTTGGAGGATCCCTCCGCTGCGCCAATACCATGTCGAAGTGGTCCTCATATTATTGCAATGGTATACGCCGACAAGTCAGACTTGAGCCGCCTCCGCTGAATTGTGAATTAGAAATATTCGAGCTAGGATAATATCTGGGAGAGGTGAACACGTACTTCTAGATTTTAATATAACTCCATTTCTCTCGATATAAGCTGATAAGTAATCTGAGTCAGCCCGAAGGTGAAGTGCCAGTGCTCCTTTGTCGGGGGTGTACCATGTTCCTTCATTATACAGCTGGTGTTATTAGGCACGGTGATGTGTTCACTTATATAGCTAATACTGGGTGAAGCCGATAGGTGCTTGCAAGCTTTGCTTGGGAAGGATAACAAGAACATACTGAGTGTAAGGGAATGCGAGTCAAATCATCTGATGGAAACGATAATTTAATGCAGGGTTCCCCCGAGAACCGTTATCTCAGACATAAACAGATATACACATTTTATTACAAATAATTTAATTCTTACAAAAAGTGAAGATCTTTTCGTGTACTACACTTTCAACTAAGGTTCAATTTTCATATTTTTTTTCTTCATAAAAATTACAATGTTTTGCAGAAATATCTAAATGATACATTTACGGATAACAGTAAATGCTTTTTGTCCCGGCTTCAAGAGCAGAAATGAAGTTGATGTAAGTTAGTATTTCACACTAAATGTATTTTTGTCAGATGTTGAAAGTTGTACAAGAATTGTAACAAAAACTTTAGGTTTTTCTGATCGGATATCTCTTAATGTTACTAAAAATTAATAAAATAATTATAATTCACGCTAGACACGTAAAGATGTTATATTTGAGGTCAAGGAAACACAATAATTTTGTAGATGAAGCCTTTTGCAGTGGTTATTCGTATTGTTTGGCATTACGAATACATTTAGCAATGTTGCTCTCCTGCTTCGGAAGAAGGCAAAAGCGTGCTTGTATATTACACCCCGATGAAGATGACAGCACAACGGTCCAAAAATTAGCAATGTCACCTACGAGGACTATTCGTCCAAAGTCGTCTAAAGTTTTGTTTCTGCATGACACTGCCCGACCTCACACGGCAAACCTGTACTCAAGAATTCCTTATGTCATTCAAATGGGAGGTTTTCCATCATCCGCCCTATAGTCCCGATCTTGCACCAAATGATTTTCAATTGTTTCCAAGAATGAAGTCCTAGCTAGCAACACAGCGTTTTGACGACGACGAGGAGCTCCGGGCACGCGTCACTGAAAGGCTGAGGTCGCAGGCGGCAGACTTCTATGACGAAGGAATTTCTAATCTCGTCCATCACTATTACCTCAATTTGTACAGTCACTGAAAAATAGTATTTTAGTGACTCTCTCAGATGTATATAATAAAATTTTGTTCTTGTAATGATTTTATTATTTCAAATCGTTCCTTACTTTCTGAATAGCCTTCGGACTGTCTGAGGCAGCCACGGAAACACAATCCGCTTGGCGAACTGTACCTCGGCGGGGCGGACTGCGGCATCCACATTCGACACACGTTTTCTATTGTCTAATTCGCAATAATGCGAAGGAATTATGGGCGAGCGCGCTTTGTGCGTCGCTTGGATAGCCGCGCGCCGCCAGGCCAGGCAACGGTCGCCTTCGTTGATGGGGACCTTACACACAGCGTGTGAACAGGCCGGCGGGGGCCGCTTATCCCCGCGTAAACAGTTTTCCACAAAGCGCGATTGTACCGCGCTCCCGCAATAATAATTTCCTGCAGGGGGATTTCTACTCGTATTTCAAAATCCCCGTATAGCCGCCACCACCACCCGCCGTCGCGCCGGCAACGCGGGGACCCAGGGGTGGCGTTAAAGTGGTGGAGATGGGCGGCGGAAGTGAGGGTGGTGCTGGAAGCGGTGGTGTCAGGAGTGGGGTCGGTGGGAGCAGTTCAGGCGGTGGAGGGTGGGTGGGAGCGATGGGGATGGTGTGGGTGGTGGACGCGGTAGGGTCGATGTGGGCTGTGAGGGTGGTAGGGGCGGTATGAGCAATGGGGGTGATGTGGGTAGTGCGGGCGGCAGAGGCGGGTGTGGGCTGCGACGGCGGTTTGGGCGGCAGGGCAGTGGGTGCGTTGGAAACGGTGTGGTTGCTGGGAGCGAAGGGAGCGGAGTCGGGTGTGAGGACGGTGTGGGGTGTGGGCGGTGGATACGATGGTGGTGGTGTGCTTGGTGGAGGCGGTAGTGGCGGCGTGGGCTGTGAAGACGGTTTAGGAGGTGCGTGCGTTGGGGGCGATATAGGTAGGACAGTTGTTGCGGGCGTGGTGTGAGCGGTGGCTGCTGTAAGGCTGCGTAGGCGGCGGGGAGCGACAGCAGCGGTAGGGCGGCAGCAGTCGCTGTGGCACCAGTGGGGGCGGTGGTCTGAGTGGTGACGGCGAGGGCGGTGAGGGCAGGACATGCCGCCGCCTCCGCCGCCTCCGCCGCCTGGAATCTACAGAGGTATTGGGCACCGGCAACCTGTTTCTCGTTACAATAGGAAGGAAAAGGAGGGTTCGGAACGAGCAATTTGTTGTTTGCTTGTTCTAGGGACGCGCAAAGCCAGGAAGGTTTCTGGAATGTTTTGAAAAGGCTAAATTGGAGCACTGAATAGGTGCAGGCAAAGGCTATGCGGGGAGAAGAAACAAAAGCGTTTGAGAAAGGGAGCAATTTGGTGGCAATGCGTAATAGAAACATTCCATTCATGATATAATTTACGTCATATTTATTAATGTTAATTCTCATACATATTTAGTTTACAGCAAGTGGCATGCGTATTATTAGCGTTGTGAATCAAAGTAGTTACTGTTGGTGTACCTTGAGACTTTACATTAGGCATGTCAAAGTCAGGGGAAATGTTATTAGCTTACTAAAGTTCTTAGATACAGCATCCAGAGCAATTGCCGCGGCTTTTTAAAAGTAAAGAATGCACAAATTTCTCAGTGGTTGTGATTCGTCACTTGATACCTAGTCCATGGCAGACTTTTGAAGATATCAGTTGACTGTTATTGCTCCAAATTTAGAGATATTAATTCCCTTTTTCTCTACCTAAAGAAAAGAAATGATTCATTAAAATTAAATATATGAATTATATGAATTTATCAGTTGAGAGTAAAATTAAACATTTTTAAAAGAAAAGATTGATTTTATAATAGCATTAACTTAGGAATGCAATGATGGCATTAAATTTATACTCTCAGGGTAGAAATAGAAATTGTAAAGAGTCGTCTGTAAGAGTGAGGCAATAAATAAAAGACGAGGTTTTACTAAAGAAGATGGAGTATATAGAGACTTATTAATTTACTTAACTGTACTGCTATATAAATAAATATCAAATTAATTTAATTAAAGTAACCTCCAATTTAAAACTAAAGAGAATGCTTTTACGTTCGGATATTTTTATAATAGACCGTAGTCTCTACCTAAAGCAGGACTTTGGAATAATAAATGGCCGGTGAGACAAATTCATAAAATACTTGCATTAGCTGACACATGAGTGAGGAGTATGTGCAGCGAAAAGTTAACTTTTCGTAATTTGCGAAATATTTCTGGAGATATATTAAAATTGTTAATTGTTAATTAATGTGAGCATTTAGATAATTATATATACTTGTGAAGTGTTTGACTACGATTTATTTAATTGCGTTGCTCCATTACCTACATTATTTCGTTCTAATTACCCTTGATTTTGATTTTTGCCAACAGAATTAAAATTTCTAATTTCGTGTGTTGTTGTAGGAGACGAGTGAATGTTGAATTTTACTTGATGCGCAAATATTCAATTGGTTTTGTAGAAGTAATTCACTATTTGGTAAATATTAAAATGTATATGTAATATATTTTATTATTCAATGTTCAAAATGTGGCGGCTTTCAATGACGTGATTCGAAAGGTGAAAAAAATGAACACGTAACACAATATGTTGCAAAATTAATTTCGTCTATCTTAACTGTTGCATAGCAGTCTCATGATGTTTGCATAGTTTATCTTGACCTGTCGCCTGTAGAAAGAGTCAGCATGCAGCGTCTGTGACACCCCAGTTCGAAGCATTGTGCGCAAACAGCCACATCAATAAGTTGTCACAAGGAAAAATGTGTGCATGCTCTTCGCTATTCATGTACTGCAGTTAACATATTTCCTTCCAATAATGTCTTCGAACTACTTTTTCACTCACTGTGTATGCTGTATTTTTTAAGATATTTGCATAAATTTCTTCTTTTCTTGAAACTACAAGTTGAATGATGTTTGTTTACCTAAGCAGGTGAGAGTAAAGCTGTCAGGATAAAGGTACTGAGAAAGAACACACGAATATATGTGCATATCCACTTTATCATTTCAGTTTCATATCATTCTCAAAATCATCTTTCTCAATTTTTGTAGACGATTTAGAAAAAATAGGAAGAACTAAACGGCTCCTGCTATTGTCACTTCACCATCTCCCTGCAATTGGTCAATCATCCAAAACTGATATTTCCCAATCTATCTGGCTGATGTCACGGTACGTTGAATTTGAAAAAGATATTTAAATTTTGGATGGTACTTTACACAAATCCCCTGGGACATTTTCAAAAATTTCAAAAAAATAGCTCCATCGTTTTTGATTAAATTTTGTTGGTGGATAATGAAAAGGACGTTTACGAGAAAGATGCAGGTCTGATGTTCGTTAAAAACACTGATTTTTTGAAAAATGCAAAAATTCAAAATTTTATTCGAATTCTTCTTACAACTAAAATATTGAAGATGGAGATTTTTCCTTTCATGAACTATGTTCCTTAAAGATATATTTTGAAAAAAAGGTCATATTCACTTTTTCGAAAATTTGAGTACTTTTCGCACAAATACGTAAATATGGGCGAGAGATTACATGCTGTTTTAGCACCGCTAGTTTTATTAAATTTTCTTCTCGTATGTAACAGAGGACGCTAAAAACGATGAGGCTGGTCCCACTTCCAGCGAAGACTTCGATTTTTCGAAAATTGCAAAAATGGCAAAATGTGAACATTTTGTAACTACAAACCCGAGTTCGAAACTCACAGAGTTTCTACAGCGTGGGGTTAAGTCTCACGACGAGTGAACCACGAGGACCTGATTTCGAGTCTGATTGAAAACCTTTTCACAGGTTTATGTGGTAGTAAACTAATTCAGCGGAGCAGTTAGAAGTAACGTGAGAAAGTATGTGATGTTGCAGCACCACTAGTTAAACTAAGTCCTTACCTTCCTAGAAACAGATCACAATATATACATAGTAAAGTTGTCTAAAAATTCTATTACCTTGAGAAATGAAAAAAATGTATATAGAAGATATATCAATGCATAAAGTGTAGAAGGTTTTCTGTGCTCGTGGATATTTTGGATGAAGAGGTTTCTACATGGAATTAAACATTTCAATACAGATGGACTTTATATAAAATGTATTTAGTTTTTATTTTAGATTACATTTAACAATCCTACATTTGACAAAATAGTTTTCTCCTTAAGTATAAAAGCAGTATAAAACTTAATTGGCTTTTATTTAATATATTAATGACAGCACAATGTTTTATTTTGAAATTAATCGCTCGTTTGGAGACGTTCCACACAAAATATATTGACTTAACTTATGGAGATACTCGAACGAACATTCCACTTCGTTCTAGATACTCGTATCTCAGAAATATCTTACCAGAAAAGGAATTTTATTATACAGCTTCCTATTTGTTTTCATATCTAGTGTGTGGTCCAAACTCTGTAGAGCTTGTGTTTACTTCATTATTAAAACTTGTTTATAAATTAAAAAAGGAGAATGTGTATTGGTTGCTTCTACACAATATTTAAATGTTTAGGAATAATATTTTCCATCATCTGTTCCACCATTTTTAGTTTACATTCACCATTGAGACTTTTCTGTTCTAGAATGTACAGTTTTGTCGTAAATATTTTTATCAAGTAACATTTCACGAACAGTTTTGGTGCTGATGACTGCAAGTAAAATTCAGATGATAATTTTGCTGCTAACGCTGCTTTCTGCTTACGTTCATGAAACAGATGTATAAAGAAATAAATTACTTCTCAAAGAATGAAAAAAATGTTCTACTACCCTTTTTGTGTTTTTGATGACTTAGACATTGTAAATGATTAATATTTTCCTTGCGATATTGACATTATTTGTTATTAGATTCTTTCAACGAATGCCTTTTTACAAATAATTCTACCAATCCTTGACATTTAGGAAGGACCAGTAGCAGAATGATCATCTTTGATGGTGGTGAAAATTTGACAGGAAACAGATTTTATGTTGTTAATTAACCCTAGAAAGCTAAAGCTAAGGATTCGATCAGTTGGCGACATGGATTTTCGAAAACTGTTCCCGCCACTTTTACCACGTGACTATGGTGTCGCGTACAGTACAATGAATTGACTTTGAGATGCGGTGATTGGTTCTCTGAATCAATGCTGTGCATCTGATTCGTTATCTGCCAATTTTTGTTCAGTCTAGTTATTAAGCGTTAGCTTTGTCGAAAGTATAACAGTAAGTATGTATAATATATTATCGATGAATCAGAAGCTGAAGAAACAAGGATAGGCAAGCTCTGCGTTCTGTCCAAGTAAAAACAAGATGACAAATCTGTTTTGCAACCATTGTTCCAAAGGAATGTGAGAAACTCCAATAAAAGTGATGTGTTGAATGACAGACGACGATACCTAGGACCTTTAATATCTCATTATTTCCTAAATAAATGCAGATAATTCCTGGTGATTCCTTAGCTTTAGTGTTCGTAATAATTTACGGTAGCTATCTAGGGTTAATAAAATATATCCTTTGAAAATATCGTAAAATTAATAAAAATTTATGTAAGGATAATCTTATTAGCAGAACATTTCTGATACTGTGCCAAACCATCTTATGCACTGGTTTAAATGGGCCAATAAATTTCTTCACCACCTCTTTTTAGTTATTCATTGACATATTGATGTCTGCAGAGTTTCTTTATTGTTTGTTAATACATATCCTACACTCAACATTTTATAGGTAAACTACATGTTCAAAGTTCTGCGCCTTTTAAAATTGTAGACGAAGATAGTTCTGCTACTGTTGCTTACAAACTTCTGGTGGTAGTAGGCTTGTACACGTACTGTTCATGGTCCAAATCTTCTTCGGTTTTCAATGCATGTATCAATACGGTGCACAGCACAATGTTGATTACCTGTCAACATAAATATGTTTTGCATGATCAGCGATTGGAAGTCAACACTTGATACAGCAATTGGGGGATAACACATAGTTGTTTGAAGTGTAAAGAATCGAATGTGAATAAGTCGGTTTCTCGTCATTTGTCGGTTGCTTGAAAGGCAATACGCACAATGCGAATGTGTTACTATTTTATAAATCCTTCAATCACAGATATAAACTACTGAACATGATGAAAAGCCTGACCGTATTGATAAGTTTTAATGAATTAATTAAGATTTCTGAAAAGTTGTGATATTTCACATTCGATACTACAGAAGTTAACACGACGATAGTTACGCAATCGCTAATGCACAACTTGATCAATATTGCGTATGAAATAAATTTACAAAATCGAAATACTTTATTCGATCCGATTGACCTTCTAAATCTTTATTATATAAGCAAAATATTCATTTAATAAGTAGGGTACTGGAATTAACAGATGATTAATCATGCGGAAGATGGAACTTATCTTTCTTAAGTTCTACATAGAATGTTATTTAATCCCTTTTTCCGAGAGAGTTATTTTAAAATAGCGTATAGAAAAAAACCTTAACTTACCCAATATTATGAATACATAACCTATGGATACATGGTTGAACCTACCCCCGTATGTCTTTTGAATGAAATGCAAGGTGCATGTAATGAAGGTATAGCAGCGGTAGTGAAGGTCATGGAATGCAATGGCCACAGAGTGATATCTGGGCATTGTGTGGTTGACGGGATGAATGTTGATCATGCCAGCATATTGCAGAACGAGCATACCAGCACATAGAGACAGTTCGGTTAGAAATAGTTGAGGGTGGAAACAACTTTGACGGGGGAAGCGAAAAATGCAGAGAAATGCAGAACAATTACGACGCCACCGAAGAGGTGGTATCTGCGTCGATGGAGACGGTGGCAGCAGAGAAGGAGAACGCTGAGGAGGGTAGGCCCGGTGAAGGGGGAGGAGGCGGTAGCTGGTCGCGCGTCAGAAACAAATGACTGGGCCCGGGCGGGAGAGGAGCGGACGCAATATCGCGTCCACAACAGACGAGCGGAAGGAGGCGCGGTCTGTCGCGGCTCCTAAGAACAAAAGGACACGCCCCGCGCCACACAAATGTTTGCTCCAAAACAATAATCCACCTGCAGGTAGCTGGTGGCGATCTTAATAACGGCCCGAGGGAGGGGAGCCGAGCCGGGCCGCGCCGCACAGGATATTGTGAAGGCGAAGACAATGGCGCGGAGAGCAGCGCGACAGGGCCAACTCTCGCTGACGATGAAGTGCGAGTATGTCTCCGCGAAGGGACAAGGCGTGAAGAGCTGTAGGGGTGGTGGAGAGATGGGATGACGGAATTCGGAGTTTCAGAGGTTGTAGGAAACAGGCATGACGATGGGTGAATTTGGAAGGAGAACTATTGTGCGTACGCTAGATTCGACGGAAGAGAGGGTGAAAGAACGAGAGGGAGTACATGGGAACAGTGAAAACTGCTGAAAAAAATAATGGGACAAGTGTATGTGACATTAGAGGCGAAAAACAAGAAAAAAATGAACCTAAAAGGAGAAGGCCAAAGGGACACCATCAGCAGGAGATACCTGGAAAAGAAGGGCACAGAAGGGAATAAGAGAGAGGTAAAGAATAAAGAGAATGGAAGAGGACACTTTGGAAGAAGGAGAAATATAATTGAAAAGACAGGATGGAAATGGCGAAGAAAGAGACACAAAGGGATAGGAAAACGGAAACACACCACAAAAATTCAACGTAGTGGAATGGTTCCAGAAAAGTGGGGCATCAAAGATTTGAGTTGGCTGTGGAAGCGCCTTGGGTGAGAGAGAGTGAAACGTGCGAGGCGAGGGGGCGGGAAATCCTGGAATGCGCGGATGCCGTTCGCGGGGGGGCGGTGGCGAGGGCGGAACCGAGCGGCGGGGAGAGGCACAAAGACGGTATCACCGGCGTATAAATGGGCGCCATGCATCAGGAAGCGGCGGCCCGCCTGCCAGGTGAGGGCGCAGATAGTCGCTAACAAATGCGGCACCGCCTTCAACGCGCATAGCAACGAGAGGCGCCTCGCGGCGCACGGAGCTTCGAACGCATGAAGCAAGGCCCCGATCGGCGCCGAGCCCCACGATGACGGCCAGCGACCGCCCCGATCACCCCAACCGCCCAGGCAACTCCGACCGCCCCGACCGCCCCGACCGCCCCGACCGCCCCGACCGCCCCGACCGCCCCGACCGCCCAGACGGCCCAGTCAGTCCAGACCACCTCGACCGGCTCGATCGCTCCGACCGCCCAGGCCATTTCGACTGCCCCGACAGCCCCGACCGCCAAGACGGCCCAGTCAGTCCAGACCACCTCGACCAGCTCGATCGCTCCGACCGCCCCGACCGTCCCGACCGCCCCGACCGCCTCGACCGCCCCGACCGCCCCGACCAACCGCATCGATCGATAGACCGCCGCGACCGAGCGACTTCTCCAACCCATCACCCAGACCACCCACCCCGACTGACTGCCCCGACCGCAGGCCCCGGCCACTCGCACCGGCCGCCCGCTCCAACTGCCCGCCCCAACAGTTCGCTCCGACTGATCGCTCCGACCGATCGTCCCGACCGATCACTGCGACTGACAATCCTGACAGAGCGACCGCACTGACTGCCCTGACCGGTCGCCTCAACCGATCTCCCCAACCACTCGCCCCGACCAATCGCCCCAACCAATCTTCCCAACTGATGGCCTTGATTGATCGCCCCAACCGACTGACCCGTAAATAATTTTACATATTTTTGTTTTTAATTTTTATACTCTGTAGTTTAAAAAATATATCATTGCAAAATTAAATTTAAAATAAATTGAAATTGTTTCAATTCAAAACAAAATTTTAAATTTCTTGAAAACACAAAATTACTCTTTTGAACTTACAGATGCAATTGAGACTAAGTTTTTATTAGTGTATTCGATTAATATTATACTTTTAACTTAGCGACACACATTCTTAAAACAAGTTAACGAAATACGTTATCGAATTTCAACGTTCAATATTTCCAAAAGTAATAAATTTAGAAGAAAGGAAAAATTCATGCGTTAACTGATTTTATCCATAAAAATAGATTAATAATGAAAAATGTAAAGGCCGAATTGTGGTATTTTGTAAGTAATTCAACATGAAATGGCACAACTACGTCGTGAATCAATTGTCTTGTTTGAAATGTCCACTACTTTCAAGTTCGAAGAAAATATGTCCAGGTATTAGTGTTTAAATACCAATTTGTATTCTAGTAAAAAACTATAACACGTTTATTACGAACAATAAGCAATTTCTAAAAAAAATGTTATAATAGTTGGTAAAATCAATGAAAATTGCACTAATTTTTTTGTTTTTCATAAGTCATAAATTGATGATTCATTAAATTTCGAACAGAATAATAAATTCTGAAAACGTAGGATGTTAAGTTTCATGATTGTGAATGATTGCATTGATTCACTGAAGAACGTAATAACGCTAATATTGATTATTGAATTTATTAAATGGAGTGTCATTTCAAAAGCTTGATATTCAAAAGATACATTCTTTTTTCCTAAACATGATTGGCGAATATAATTAACATTTAGCGCGCGTTGAAGTGAATGACATGGCATGATATAGTTGATTTCCTCCTGATGCAATAATTATAATTAAATCGTGCAGTTAATATATTAAAATAAATTCAAATGTTCTGGTCTGGTCTGAAATTCAAACTTACTACTGTGATTTTAATGTCTT
The DNA here is from genome assembly GCA_031308135.1 of Acheta domesticus. NCBI lineage: Eukaryota > Metazoa > Arthropoda > Insecta > Orthoptera > Gryllidae > Acheta > Acheta domesticus. The sequence continues at coordinate 125,437,740 of JAHLJT010002406.1, read as the reverse complement.
CTTAGAATGCTCGTAATGTACGTGAGTATGAGAAAATTGTGTTTCTTAATACTGAAACGTTAACTGTTGATTAATGTATTGACAAAATTGCTTTAAATATTATTAAAATAATGACTTTTTGTGAAAAAATGTTCTCCTTTGCGGCTCTAGAGAAGTAAAATAATATTATGTTAATTGAAGTAAAATTGGATTAGTGGAGTGACACTATTGACTATTAGATTAGTACGTTGTAATCTTTTCTAATGATAAGTCTGTTTCCCACCGGTCTGTTTTGGTTCACCTAAAATGAAACATTCATTTAAAAATAACTATGATGAGGAAAATATTTCACGATATGAATTTTTACAAATTCATTTTATGTATTCATTTGACGGGCGACGCAAAACAAATTGTTAAATTATACACATCTATACTTACCATATCTCTTATATATATATATATATATATAATATATATATATATATAATATA